>OZ038000.1:965024-1385641 GCA_964035705.1 Porites rus | reverse complement strand
AGCCTAGCCTATGGTTTTAGAAATAAGGCGAGGAAATAGAAAATGTTCCAATTCATTTAAAAAATCTTTGTTAAATAAACGTTTTACACGTGTGAAAGACCTCGGACTGAGCGGATTTAAAACGAAGCGAAAACTCCGGACATAAACACATAAAATAAAGACGGATACTAAGAGTTTTGAAACGCACAGTATTGCTGTTAGTAGTGCTTGAAAATAAGTTTTGCTTTGGATTATCCTTAATGAATCCAAAGAGAAACGTTACATGCAATAAAAAAAGGGTTTAAGCCCCTTAAAGTACGCATCGGAGATAACAAGAAATCACTTGTTAATCAAGATGCAAAATCAACAATCACAATAAAGAGAAATTTTACATATTCGTGAAACTCGAACCCTGAAATATTTACAGTTCTAAAAGGCATGTATCAAACCCACAAATAATAATTAAAGCTGTGATTCTGTATGGAGCACAGAGTGTGTGTCTTAAGGGATCGAGGTAAAACGAGAAATATATCTAAATCTACCTTTCTTAGCGGACAAAGCTTAAAACATGTAATCAGAAGTTGCAGCGCTAACAAAACGCAGAATGTGCTAATGGAAGAACGGCAAAACTTGAGACATTTTAATTTCTGAAATGGCTAAAATACGCAGAGAGAAGTTGCACGAAGGAACTGAGGTTTTCAATTAATCTTAAGTAAAGACTCCTTGAAAGTTGAAAGATGGTGAGTCATTGTAAACCAATTATTACAACTGAACTGTACAAAGGCCTCTGTCTAAACATACAAAACTAAGGTAATTGAGGCATTAAACGCAAGGAAGTTAACGCGAATTTTAGCGAATTTTCGCACCATGGAATCTTCAAAACGTAAAGATACTAGCGAAAAAAAAAGCTAACTAAAACACGATAAACAAAACAAAGACTGTGATTATTTAAAAAATCGAAAGATGCCGTACGTTTAATTTTACTCAAATTTTAACACAAAGCGGATTTAATTGGAAAGTCGAGAAAGTCGATGTAGAGAGGATACTGTTTGACATGATCCGCGGTAAAAATCTTTTTTCCTGCTTCGCTTCTTAACTGCAACGGACAACGAGCGGATGTCCGCCTGTTTTGAAAAAATATATATATTCAAAGCGATTTTGAGACTGAATACAGCCAAATTATATAAAGATTACCGAAAGACAAGTACACATCTTCTGAAAATCGTCCGAAAAAGAAAACATAGCCAGTCTGACTACGCATCCGAGTTAACACTAGGTTTTTGTGATAATCAACTCAAAATATCTTCAAAAGAATAGCTTTGTATTATAAAGAGACAAAACGCTATCTGCTTGAGAAAGCCACTGCTTAAACATGATATTCTATGCAAAAGATAAGTGAAGATGTTAGCGTTGTTGAAAGTTTAAACTGTTTATATTTCATGGAACTGTACCCATGGTATTCTGAAACGTTGTCTTATCTAAAAAAAAATACACACCAGCGATAACAGTATACAAAAAGGCATTGTAAGTTTTTAGGCAGTGTTATCGCATTGCTTATGAAAAGATCATGATTTACCTACGACATAAGGTAACAGCCGTGGGCGAAATTGATCAAGTTAGGCCATAACCACGCTACGATGCATGCGTAAGATTTCATATGAGCCAATTTAACAAGGTCAAGACATAAAAAAATCCAGCATTCAATTTATCGCTCGAATACGTCTTCAGGGAATCAAAAAAGTGAATATAAATCAATAGAAGGGATCAAGGTCTTTTTAAAATACAAAAGCGAAATTGATTCTCTATGCCAAGAGCTATTCAACTTCAGTCAAAGCGAAGGAAGATAAGAAAGGTTCCCCAGAGAATGTATTACAGTGGGAAGAGAAGATTCAAAAATAAATTTTTGCATCCCTAAATGGGATAGTGGTCATCATGAACACTTAGAAGAGACTCAAATACATTGTCTTTTGAGAAAAACGATTCGAGTTCGTGACGGGAATTTCTCAGGTGGCAATATTTTCCGAAAAGAAGTTAATAACAAGACATTTTCTCGTTGAACATAACATTATGCTAATTTCATGACTCTGGCATAAGAAAATATATTTGTAACACCACAATATAATCTCCACCGATCTTACACTCTAACGGTTTGCTTAAGAGCAAGATATATTGAACTAAGAAATGTTACGCCCGAGGTCTCTTAAAACAAATCAACTTTACTTGGAGGAGAAAGGAAAAGATCTAATCGGAAATTAAATAAAATTTCCTAATGGTTTCATACTGAGCAAGGTGTGGAAACAACTCGCAGTTTTGGTCCCACATCTGGGTAAACGTTTACAAACTAGCGCCAACATGCCGCGCGCGCGAACCTGACCAGTACTTGAAAGTGCAAAATGAAAAAGAATAGAAGCGATCAACAGACGGGAAAAGAAGTTTGTCTTAAGTAAAGCGTATTTTATAACAAGAACAAAAGCGATCACGCATGTCAAACGAACCAGGCATTGCTTGAAAAATAAGAGCAAATTTTAATTGTCGTTAGAAGACGCAAAACTCGAGACTTTGTCCACTAATTAAGGTTTATTCCGTTGAGTATTCGATAGTTTCTTAGGCATTGAGCGAACAAGGACGCAGAAAATATGTGTATTAACAACGAGATGAGAAGATCAGTCGCAGCACGATGATGTAGTGTCATTTCAAATGCAAAACATCCGTGATTAATATTCTAGAGTCGGATATTTGCTTCAAAATTGTTCTTTGTTGATAGACTTTACCACAAAAAGAAATCAAAATGATTGAAAAAATAAATGAAAATATTCGGCCATCAGTTGAATTTGCCGACATTATAAGTTTAATGCATCATACAGCTCTGACAAAAAATTAAAAATCATTTTATCATGCTTTTAGCTGGTTTCTAAGAGAATTTCGAGGTTATTAGTTCGCTAATTATGGCTATGTAATTGCGGAGAGACAAACTCGATAGAGCTTGCCTACGCTCCAAACTTGTTTTCTCACAATTACACCTATACAAAATATTGCCATGAATATTGAAAAATCATAATAAAAGCTCCGAAACTCTAAAAAGACTAATGAAACGGGAAAAAAATATTTCAGCTTAGCAAATAATCGAAAGCGAGGATGATCGACAGTTCACTCGTAATAAACTTAATGCGAAATTAGGATTTTAATGAGCAATTTTCTCTACTGGCGAAATTTATGGAATATCATCATGCAAATTGTCATCTACAAGCAGATCGAAAAAAATGGTGTCGTCTTCAAAAATATTTATCGAAACGAGTAGTCATGAAAAATAGCCAGTATGTTTATACAAGTGCGTAGGATACGAGGAAAATAAATCACTCTTGAAAATCTCTACATTTACAGTACATATCGAAAGACTCGTTTTATCAAAGATTAATTGCGGCCTGTCAAGGGCCGATGTCAGCTTTTGGCCATGTGTTAACGACGTGTAGAGGTTGCAAGCATTGAGTTTCATTCTAATGTTAACTAATTTTACTTAACCACACACGCAGCGACAAACCGCCAAAACCAAACATATGATCTAACTTAAATATCAGTTTTTGCGTTAAAACGCGGTTGATGTAATCACGTTTGGCGCGCGAGAAATGATCGCTTTCAACCGAGCCGCGCAATGGCGCGAAGTGAGTAACGAGCCACCCAATATTCTGAGAAAGAAATTAGCGAGCTACGAAAAGAAACTCACTTCATGCCAAAATAGTATTACACCAAAATTGTACGCGCAGAACAACAAGAAGTTGATAAAAATCAAATCGCTTACATCACTAAAATGGGAAGACTTACTCGACACGTTTTGCCGCTAGACACCACGTGTTGTGCGCGCCAAAGGCGGGCGGTTGTTTCAGCGACCTGCGACGATACAGCTTAGACTCAACTCATCCTCGAGGTAAAAACGGCCTTGAATATGTCGTTGTAAGGAAGAGAATGAACACTGCAAGATACTCTAAAACCTTACAATGAACAGCGACAAATAATAACATGATACCCGTTAGCTCGAATGGCAGAGCCAACTCGCTTGATTTATTTCAAAGAAAGCACGATAAACAAGCTATTCAGAGATTACAGCGCGTGAGAAAAATACAAAAACCTTCTCATCGCTGTTCACAACACCTGGGTGGCGCCACCACAATAGAGAACCCGTTTTTTATTTTAATGTCCACGTGCGCAGGACTCAGGGTGTTCATACGGGTGCTTGTTGCACGCGTGGTAAACTGTGATATAGCAGTGAGAAATTGTATTGAATTTACAAGACTTTGTTTCTCAAACTTAATCACAAGTCGATGAAAAAAAAAAGTGATATACAGTTGCGTTCGGCAAGACTGAAAGTTCACAAAAATCACTTCATAGTGGCAAAAAGGTGTTTCGTGGTTCTCCAAAAAATTTTGGGAAAAGTCGATATCTCTTTATGAGGCAAGAAAAAAAAATCATGACTTTGCTTCTGTTCGAGCAAAATTTTCATACAGAGTTTCTAATAAGACGTAAATTACACTATTATACATTTACAAAAGCCGAGAGCAAAGTTTAATTTTGAAGGCTATAATAGAATCTTGACATTGAAGATTCATTATGAAAAGGCAGTTTTAAAAAGCAGTAATTTGGAATCCAGTGAAAACTAAGTCAAGTGCTCAAAATCCCAGGCTGTCGGAAAAGAAGCCGTTTGCTCAAAGCACTCAACTGTCGGAAGTTTACAGCAAAAAATAGGACCGCTATCAATTAACTTTGCAGAAAACTAAACTAACTTAGGATACTTATAAACCGACTTTAAACTAAAAAGATGTTAGCGGTGCTAATTGAAATCTTAACACAATATTGCAGATTTCCACGCGGCTTCTCAAAATTATTAAACTGGCTCAACAAATATGATTAGATTAACGCGGGCAAGTTTTTTGATATGTTCAAGTTGTTTTTCGTGCCTTTTCATCGTGAGAAAGGACTGTTCACTTCATTAGCAGGAGTTAATTACCTTAGGTGACAGTTCTTGATTAGATGGAAAAAAAATCAAAACTCGAACTCCGTGTGGCTTTCAAAATTTAAAAAAATGAAATTGACGTTGTCGATAAAATATTCACAAGACGGTGAAAATTTAATTAAGGTTCGAAATCCACGAAAACGCCCAGAAGAGAGGTTTCTATAAAGACAGAGCTTACTAAGGATAAGTATAAAGAAATGAGATTTTTGGATTTTTCCCTTTAAAACCGTTTGATTCTACCAAGGAAAACTCGTTTCTCTATCGTTTGTAGTACTGCATGGGTTGCTGAAAATTTTAAAAAACATGAAATTAGGCTGCTTTTTTAAAGCATTCAGAAAAGACAAGGGAATATTACAAGATAAGCGGATTAATTTACAGAATTGTCATTTCTTTGTTTTGATCCCTCTGGTTATATGAAGCTTTATAAATTTTTATTCGCTGACGCAAAAGGCCCGATTCCTAGTCGCTAAGGCGTGTTTGAGAAACACATACGATTCAATTTCCTCTCCAAAGTTGTAGACTATTTCCCGATCGTAAATATTACTTTAGTTTTATCCACGTCAGGCGGTCAGAATTTTAAAGACCTCACAGCCAGGGGAAAAATAGAAAGAAACAATTATTTTCTTCAGACATCTGTTCAAACAGTCAGAAAATACTGCAGCTCAGAAAATGAAACTCGAGCTTTAAATTAGATGTCGTTATCTGAGGATTTTTAATTAAGTATATAAAGAATCTTGCCCTCTTTTCGACATAACCTTTTACAATACTGCTGAAATGGTACAGTTTGCTTAATATGCTATTAAAGACTACTTTTTCAAAGAAGTCCTTGATTTTAGCGCGCACTATTTTGGTCATCATGACAACACCCTAGGGCCCTTCATGCGAGACTCATATCAGACCCTATAAAATATGACCTAATAGTGCGAGTGGCCCACAAAACTTTGGGTGTAACCGCACCGTTTCATGAGAAATCAGTAGTCATATTTTCTGATAAAAAAAGTTATCGCCCTCTCCGACCCAAAGGTGAAAAAAGAGTTAGAAGTTTGAAAGAAAGACAAAAATTGCGTGCCTCCTGCTTCTTCGTGAGGAACTGGTCTATTAAAGCGGGGTGCCCACACTAATGTATGGCGAATAATTAACGCTTGAAATCTTCATTAACCTGACCAACGTGAAGTCTCTAGGGGGTGCTGGGGAAGTTTCGACCTACAATATTATGAGTTCACGCGGTTTTATTGTTTTCCGTTTTAAACGCTTTACTTGCATGTTAAAACAATTCTCCCCTTCAACTTAACCGTAGCAAGAATACCAATAGGCATTATTTTTATTCCATCGGGCGCAGTTTCCCTTTCTCTGATACAATTCTTTCCTTACAAAAGATCAACATTTTGTGAATTTGATTTTGAAGTCCTAATACAGCAATTTATCTACTCGAAGGTTTCAAATTTGACAAGTCTTGCCAAGAGAATCCCAGAAACAATCATAGCGACGGACATCATGTTATAGCCAGCGAACTGTGTTTATAAGATGCTCCTAAAGGACTCTTCTTTGTAAGAACGTACACTTCATGAAACTTGAATATCTGAGAGGCTTGTTTTCAAAATCGGACGATAATGGCCGACGTATTCGCTACACTATCATCGACAACATAAGTACGAAAATAAACTCGTCTTACCAAGACGGCGTTTCCTCCTAGAGGCTCCCGCAAAGAATATCACTGGATCCCAGCAAACCATATCAGAAACGCAAAACAGACAACTACAACGTCTTAATAACGACGCTACATTTAAGCTAAGCCGACACAAAAGCATTCGCATCTCAAATAATCTAAAAAGCTATTTTGTTCAAGAATACAAAATGCTTATTATGTTGTTTGATAGTGAATGACGTGCACTGAAGTGAAGCATTGTGCAGTGTGTTTACAGCTATACAATAATACTTTTAACCTGTTTTACACTGAATGAATGGCTCGAATAGAAAGGAGACCACAAACATGCCCCAAGCGAACAAAAGCCAGCCAGCTAATTGAAAGTTCCCAATACAAAGTCTCTTTTGTTAGAAATAATGTTCGGCGCATTTGAAAGACAACTAAACAAAAGCACGGATGAATAGTGAAAAAGGCTATCTAAAATTGTTATTGCATATTTGCTAATGGTCTGACAATCATATTCCTTCGATGCTTTGATTCTTTGGTGAGACTTTTCGAGCCTCACTACACAGCGTTTAACAATTGCTACAAGAACCACAATTGTGTGAATTTAATTATCTACTTTTCCCTAAGACTCATTTCAGCTACAAGAACGCTTTCTAAAATGGACGTCTTCCACTGACAGGAAACTTCCACGAAGGGCTAATTTCTTTTCCCTTCATCCGACTAACAGCGCGGAAGGAAAAAGGCAAAACAAAATAAAATACAAACTTAAGACCCATAAAAGCTTTCAAAGTACTACGTGATTCACTCGAGCAAACCATCAACATGTACTACATCTGTATTTGCACAGATTTGTCACAAGATCTCTATTTGATGAATTTAAGAGCGTTGTATTTGAAGGTAGCAAAAGCTTTAAGAATTGGCATACACAGAAAAATGTGTCCGGCGTAAAAGTCATATGCTTCCAGGCTCAACTGTCACTGGAGGAGTACAATTACAATTTATACAGGAAGCAACATTCACGACGAAAAAACATTCAAAGATTTCGCTGTAAGCTACTTAACCTCACTCAGCAGGAATTTGAAATGTAACTTTTTTCGGCAGTTACTGTAGGGCCTAGCGTTCCTTACTAGTCAGTCTCATTCTGGAGGGGGCAACAGAGACTACTCCCATATGAGTTGAAAACTAACGCCACAGAAAGTATCACATTTCACGCTTAAAAATATCAAGAGGAAGAAAAAATAACAACCAGAAAAATGTTAGGAGCACCGTGTACTAAGCAAGGCTATGGTAAGAGTAGATAGGCGACCGAAATGTCAGAGAAATGGCTCTGATATATTCCGCTGACTCAATCTGCTTTAGCAGATGACAACACTTGTCGTGCCTACGGTAAACTACTGACTTTCAGTACCTTCAAAATAATGTTCTCATCTTTTAAAAGAGCTAATACTGCTAATGATATAATTTGAACTGCACGCTCTGTGCCTAAGGGTGGTGAACAAAAAAACACGTAACCTGCACCCACGCCCAAAAGACTGAGGATGCCAATATTTTTAGCAATAATAATGCAAAGGAGGTTAGTGTAGAGTACGTAGAAGCAGCAAGTAGAATCAGTTTAAGCGCTTCATCGAGCTTTATTGTGCCACTCAGATTAAAAGAAAATGTTATATGCATGAATGACAAAATAATACCTTGATTTAAAATAAACAATCTCTCAATCATAAAAACTTTGGCAAGGGCTTGAATTTCTTAAAAGGCAGGCCGACAAGTTTTCGATATCTTGATTTAATTTAGAACCAAAAATTCTTCCTCATTATTCAGTAAAACAAAGTTCGACGTTTTTAGTGCATAAAATCCCAGTCACTGGCTAAACATTTGAAATGAGCACAAAAGAGTTTTAGTTACGTTTAAAAAGTATCATCGAGGATATCAATGGATATAACTTGGACTTTGTCCACGGAGGCAAGAGTAGGATCTACCTTCCATTGACCGCGAAAGCAAGAGCTTTTTCAGCGTTCTACGTACCAAAGGAAAGTCATCTCACTTTTCCGCCCTCTTATCAACTAATACCACAATTTTACAACGCTTGCTTTAAGTATGTTGTGCATATTTCAATCATAGGATTTAAAAGAGCCATGTCGCATTATTTGCCATCTTTTTAAAAAGCTACTATGTGTCTTGCCATCAATTGAACTACAAAAATAATGGGGCGGTTTTGTTATTTTAGATTATATATAAAAATTGAAACTGTTTCCTGTCCTCTGTTGCTACGGATCGGGCAAGGATGGACATGGATAACCGTGAAAAAATTGGACCTACTTTTTCAAGTTTTAATGCTTTGCTGCAAAAGTCACCAAAAAGTATTAAGGCAAGTGTTCCCTGATGAAACTTGTTTGATATATTCTCATAACTTTACAGGAGCATTTTGTGGATGAGTAGAGGCACCAAGTAATGACTTCAGTAGAGAATTGACCTGAAACAGCAATATCCTCGTGACATGGCACCTTTAATGGCGCCGAAACCAATTGTGGAATTGCACACATTTTAGACATCGTCAAATGATGACTCAAAAGATACGACTTTAGATATTTCGAGCAATAAATATTTGCCGTCTGTCTCCTTTAAATTAACACAATAAAAGCAAACGAGGAGGCCGAGAGAAGAGGGGAAGTGCTTATACACTAAATAACAGTTTGCACTATTGTTAATGACTGAATTACGTACAAAAGACGGAGGGTAAACTACGTAAAAACGTAACAGTGGAAATGCCGAAAAGCACGTTACACTATTTTCATTTTGTTTTGCTACTCACACGCGACACCTGCAGTGGTGCAAAGAGTTACGTTCGGGATAAAGATGGCATGCAAAAAATGAACTTCCCTTTCAGCGTTCACGTCATTCTTAAGGATGCGGGCACAAAAAAACATTTAAAATTATGCGAGTTATCATTGTGTGATCTCGTTATTTTACATCTAACCCTACACGCGACAATTACACACCAAAACGGGAACGTCATTTCCCCACGCGTCTGAGGTATTCTGAGCTGTGCGGTTCTTTAGATCACAGTATCAGACAGAACAGTCATAAACAAAAGTGCAATTAGCAAGTCTACATTTAGAAAGATGTTTCCTCTATAAACCAAACAAACAATAAGACGGTCTTTTACTGGATAACTGGCGGAACTTGTAACGGTCCGGTCAGTCTATAGGGAACTCCCTAAAATTATATGTCCTGCGTCAAGGATGTATCGGTCCAGACCTCCTGCTTGCTCGATACCAAAGATAATTACAGAAACGGTAAAGAAATATCTACGTGAAGTCACTTCCAAATTAGAAATTGCTGACGCATAAGAAAACCACGGAAATGAGAGTTAATAATTCTAGAATGTGCCAATTTATTGTCACTAATTACAAAAGCATTCTAAAAATATATATATCAAAATATAATTCTTCACATGACTGGTTCAAAAGGGAAACGTCTGGACTGTGGCTGAGTAACGGTTTGTAAAAAAACCTTGAAAACCAAAAGCTTTACCAGACGCAGGTTCACTAACTTAAGTCAAAACACTATACCGAAAGGGAAATCTGTTTCATGAAACGCCCATTTACGTCATGTGGGTACTAAAGATGTACCGCTCTAATTGAAATATTCATTCTTTTTTCACCCAAACACCAAAACTACTCGTCTTCCAACTGAGTTTATGTTCTCAAAAGTGAAACATAGTTTAAGTTGAAGTTACAGACCTTTATTTTGAATTACAAACCCCAGAGAAGGCGCAATAATTCTCATGAAGAGTAAAAACATAAATGCCTTCTCCTTTATTTTTCGCGTAACAGAACTAAATTTCGTTGTAGTTTAGAAGGATCAGCGTCAACGACGCACCACGGAAAGACCTTGTTTACTGATAGATGTTTGAGAATAACAAGCTCGCGGATAAACATCCTCCTTGATTTTATCACTAAAACGTGTTTCTTTCCATTTCGGCAAGTTTTTGTAGTGGCTAACCGATTTAGCGGTTGTAAGATAAACCGCTTGTTCACTGAGATAATCACGCAACAATACCACACCTCTCATTCAAACACACTGTCGCAACACTGGTCAAAGCGCTTGATAACATGCACTAACAAACGAATCGCACGGCCGTAAAAAAACGATTTCCAAAAACGAGACCCGATAATCAAAATTTTTAAGCAAGCTTTTAGCAACAATATTATTGTTTCTTTAAAACGCAAAAAACTGAAAGTTTATGCCAGGATTTACGAAATGTGGTTAAAAATTCATCTACACTTATTCTTCAATATGCCCTTAACTATTGCTAAAAATAAGTCAGCTACTCTGGAAACATTGTGCAATCTAGAATTTTCCCAAACATTTTGAAAAAGGGTGTTTCGTACTGCCCAAAAACGCCTACTAAATTCTCTCACATAATAGATCGTACTTAATAAAACGTTCGCCGTTGATTTGCAAAACAATTACTTTGAAAAGGTCACTCATTTCACAAATTTCCTGACAAACATTACTGTTTTCTAGGGTCCTTATTGCTTAAAAAACGGTTAATGAAAGTTCACTGCATGCATTCATGATTTGATAAATACCCACGCCAATATCTGCGGTTATTTACTGCACGTGCTAAAGTCCTTACTTTGATGGTTCCACTTGAAATTTAGAGACCAATATTACAGAAATCACAAACTTGTAGCCACAGAAGTTAACAAACTTTTTCAAAAACCCACAATAAATACAAGACGCTACCTGAAGAACGAACTCGATTTGATTTTCGTATCACTGACATGCTCCGGTGTCAGTGTTTGATTCACTGTCAGATAACCTCAACCAAAATACAACGTCGTCCACATCGTAAAAAATGAAGATCAATATTTATGGATAATTGTGGTGGCGTGCGAGTGTTACAAGATTCTTAAACTATGGAGTGACGTAGGCTTTACTACTAAGCAGCATATTTTTTAGACGCATGAGCAACATCAGTACCTTTCGACAGATTCCTGTACCACGTTTGGCACCAAATTTTATTGACGAACAAATATCGCAAGGCTGGCAGGAATATTAATCACAACCTATATTGAGTAGGTTGTCACTGCACATGTAGGCGCGTGCTAAGTCACACAAACGAGAAAGAATAATAGAAATTGACAGCCGAGCCCGGAATTCATTACCATTAAATGAGCCAAAATTGATCAATGCACATCACATTCCAAGAGCACATAATTTACTCAAGCTATATAAAAGAGTTTATAGTTCCAGTGAAAAGGCGCTATTGTCTAAAAGGCACAAAGAGATTGACCTTTACAGTCTGAAAATTTTCAAGAGGGGTAGTTATGTATCTAAACTCACAGACCCTTTGTGCGCTATGAAGTCGGCTGTAAAATATTTTCATAAACTTATTAAACAATCGTTTAAAATGCTTGCGCACGAACAAAGAAGGAAGGAACAACAAAACAAAAACTATAATTTAACAAGGAGAAAAACATATCGCAAAAGCACATTAAAAACTGAATTACTCTCCGCTAGGGCGGACAGCATCACGAAAATAGTTAAAATTCATGCGATACTTCAACTTTTGCGCATGCGTGTGCTTTGTTTTTCTCTAACCACGCGTTTTTTCTTTTTTTCAGATCTTGACACTTTTGAGGCTCTACATTGTGTGTCAGATGTACATCATTCAGCGTTCTTTTACGAACAGAACTAGAAGTTGTCCAATGCACTGTCACAGTTAGATGGCGAACAGTTTCTTATTTTTCTTTTGAGTCAAACTAGATCGAGAGCACGCGCGAGGGCGAGTTTTTATTTTTTTCCGCTCACCGCGCTTAGCTCTAAAAGAAGAACGACGACCGTTCGCAATCTATGTTACCACCTCTTCAAGAACTGTTACTACGTTCAAAGTGATTTTCATTTCTGTTTTTTCGCTGCCCTACTTCCTATGTGAAAAGCTAAATGCCTGCTAAGAAAGATCGCTTTGAGACATCGCATCGCTTTACAAAGAGCGGCGCGTACATGATAGGGCATTTAAAGGGTTCTTAACTTAAAGACTGACCACAATGAAAGTTCTCCTCACGATACCACTGCTTAATCCAACATAACGGTCATAAGAATAAAAGAAATTATCGGAAAGAAACAGGTATTGACCACCCACATGGCCGTCTTCTCGTGCAGGATGCTGCGCAAAGCTAAAGGTGATCTTCGGCTTGTCGATCATCGTCTCTCATAAATTCACTTTCCGGGACTATTTTTTTTTTTTCGACATTCATCTCCCACTTAAAGGTAATCAAGAAAGCAGCGCTTTAGGTCAAGCTGATTATAAAAATAAAAACTATATCACTGTGTCCTCACTAATAAACTATCAAGGTTTTTAATGACATCGGTTTTAAATTGACGCAAATAACTGACCGGGTCTCGTTGGTGTTGAAGCTCCAATAATTCTTCCAAATTTATGTGAACTTCGCGATCTGTTCTGGGGTTACCTAAAGCGACAAAAAAGAACAAATAATTTTCTTTACGTCCAGTACATTTCCTTTAGTCCATCTGTAATCAGCCAGCAGCCTCAACCCGGCGTATCGCACCGCGCATGTTCTAGTCTGCGAGCAAGCTCGTTATTTGGGGGAGAAGTCACACGAGAACCACACAGGAAAAGAGACGCGAAGGCTTGCGGCTCGCTTTGCTCGCCATAATTGGAGAGCTTGCCCGCAGGCTTCCCCCACTGCCCTCCTTCCCCCTTTCCTCAATTATTACCCGGCACATGCATAGACTGCAAACAAGGTGTATTTTGCAGTGCGAGCAATGACAAAGATGCTCTCCCGCCACCTTTGATGTAGAAACTGACAGAGTAGGAGCGAGTACAAAAAAAATCCTGGGGAGAGGACGACGTCTCTAAAATAGACGAGGGGAGGGGACGAGAACGTTTTCCCCTTTCTCCTCCCTTCCTCACCCCTCCTCTCTTAGTTTTTTTTATTTGCTTTCAAGATGGCGGTGTGACGCGATCAACGTAATCAGCGTTCGTTAAAACGGCTAACACATGTTCGTCGCTCCTAACCTAATATTCTGCACACCAGTGCTGATACACTGATGGAAGGCAACAAAATAAATTTAAGGAAATGTAACACCGTAATATAAATTATGTCCAGTGACGAGCGATAAACGTAGCCTGACAACAGGAGGCCCTATGAAACTATGATTTACCTCGGTTTTGAAGGAGCACTTGGTAAACCCCAGGTTCTGAGCACGCGATAGTTACTGTAATATCAGATTTTCTGTGAAGGAAAATAAAATATCTTAGTCTTCCCCCCAAGAGTCTCCAAAGTTAAAGCATCTTGTACTGAAATACAGTGGACTCTCCCTCTCTCTCTCACCGGACACCAGCTAGGATTGGTCCCTGCCTTTCTTTACTCTCTTATTTGACTCTGAAAGAAGATCATCACTCTTAGAATGAGTGCCAGTCCCTAAGGTGTCCGTCTAAGAGAGAGTGGACTGTATAATGCCGTGGTTCAATTTTATCCTTGGTTTAAATTTTCTTCCCCTTTGTTTCAAAGTCATTAGCGTACATTACCATACCCCAAAACAAAGCGAAAGAAAATTTAAACCAAAGATAAAATTGAACCACGACAAATACATATCAGGGGCGTGCCCTAACGGAAAAGTTTCTGTCATTCCTCTTGCAAGAGGGGATAATATAAAAACCCCACAGTAAAGACACCTGCTGGTGAATCCAACGTTGGTTATGTGAGAAACCTGACATTTTATCACCTCAGGAAGGGACGATTCCAAAAGGTCATGTTTGGCTAAATATTATTGAATTTTTATAACGACACGTTTTGTTTACAAACATAGAATAAACAGAATAAGTGAAATAAACGTTACTTTTAAACCTACCTTTTTTCAAGTGATCTTTGACTGTGAACATGCGATATGACGCCTTCCTTTTCAAGTTGACACAAACTTAATTCTACAGGCAAAGACGGGTTTCTCTCAGATACAGAAGGATCTTTGACAATTCTCTGTAAAAATACAACACAACTATATAAAAAGCAACGAAAAAAACAGTAAACAAGGAGGCAAGCCTTGAGGTGTGTCTCCCTCAGCATAACCTGAAATGATAAGTAACAAGGTTGTTTAAAAAGGAATTTTCGAGGCCATTTTTCACTTTGACTTGAACTTGCCTGTTGAATGTTTGTAATGGGAAAATCCAAGCTACATATTGGCCACAACAGTGATTTGTTTTTCCTTCATTTTTTCTCCCTTTTCTTTTCTTAAACTTTATTTCCAGTAATAATAAAAATTTAGGAATTAATTAACTCATTTCCATTAACACTATCAAAAAGTTTGAACAAGTCCAGTTGCAGATATGCCCCGCAAAATGGACAAAACTCTTACTACGTAGACGACCTGAAAAGAGCCTTTAGCGGCTCTGAGTCAATAGTCCATTAGGCCGAAGGCCGAATGGGCTATTAACTCGGAGGCCATGAGGGCGAGAGGAATAATTGTTTTAGTAAAATCCGACTAGTTGGTCAAAAATATCGAGAACAAAAAAATTTTACCTCGTTAAAGCTAGACTTTAATCCTTTTTTTCCGCCAAAAAGCCCGCGCTTTTCGCTACTAGGGGGCTATAACATATAGCCTAGTAGTAGCTCAACCAATCAGAAAGCAGCATTGATAATAGACCAATAGTTGGATTTTACTAAAATATAATAGTTACCTTTGATGAAGCTGTTACTGCTTTTGTTCTCACTGCCTTTAAATATTCTGTAAGGAAAAAGAAACAGAAATAACTCCGAACTCTCTTAACCTGCAATTCTTTTGTTTCTTGGTGTTGTGGAAACTATTTTTTTTGTCGTTTTTGTATTGTTCAATACCTTTATCTCTTGTTTATCGGTCATGTAGTAATCGCACCACTGTAACACTAAGAAACTGGCGATACCCTAGAAACAAGTTCTAGCTGTCTGTTTTAACTTTTTCACTCCCAGATTGAGAAGCCAAAGTCAAAATTTGTAAAATGATGAAAAAGAAATAGTACCATGTGAAAGAACTACCAAAGAGGTTTTCATTTAGATGTTCACACCGCAGGATTTCGTCCACAGAGTCAAACATTAGAACCACCTTGGAAGACTCCATGATGCACTCTAAGTGTAGAAGGGTTTGGTTAAGTGAGACCCCTTTAATAACTTACAAACCCTTGGCAACAGGGGGTTTTCTAACTAAATCATACAAAAATCGAGCAAAGAAGCTGTGGCAGCCACAGACGCGAATTATTTCATCGTAGGATTTTTCAAAAACAAAGTTCTGTAGCCAGGGCATGCTTCGCTAATGATGAACCAGCAAGGTTGCTCAAAAGTTGCTTTAGTGTTAGCCAATGGGCAGCCCAAAAATCCTTATGTCCCACCAGGCATCAATAAGGCTGTTATCTAGTACATGCCAAGTACAATGACCTCCAGCAATTGCCAAAACAACTGTTTTCCTTTCTTTGTTTCTTTGTTTGTTTGGCATAGCTGATGCAAATGCACTAAATGGTACTACAACACAGCTTAGCAATACCTCTGTAGATGGCCACTTGATCTTTTAAATAATCCTCTTGCTTGTACAAGGTCTAAAAATTAAAATAATGCACATATATAGCAACATACAAAAATATGCACTAAACCACTATCCAATAAACAAACTAGAGTGAAGTGAGCTTCTTCCATCCTTCAAGGAAGACATCACTAGCCGATCTGACCTTACTCAATTACACATAATTAATAATTTTTAAACGTAAATAAACTCGTTTCTTTTATACAATGAAGTTTTTAGAGAAATGATAACTCAGCACCCGTTTCCTATTGAAAACAGGGCTCTCACTTCCAGCTCCCAGGAAATATAGCTACGAAAAGTAGCCACGGGTGATGTTCATAGTAGCTGGGGAAACCCCCTGCCCCTAGGCCTTAGTGAAACCCCCGGAAAAGTGTACAAAAAAATACAAAGTGAGTAAATCTCATGAAACTCACACATTCTCAGACTCAGGAACAGCTACTTGGGGTGGACAGAATGTCTTGTAAACTTTGCCTATAGCATTTCAGCCATAAATACGTGATTCTGGATAGTTTCTAGGTTCTCCAAGATTTTTCTTGCAAAGCGGATAATACAGCCTGCGAGTACATCCATCTCTCCTTGTTCCTTGCTGGAGATGTGCCTAGCAGCAATGGGTGTGGAGAGTTGGTTGTATTCACAGGCTAGGCCTATAAAAGAGCTAAGGGACTTATCTGATTTAGAGCTGCAGGCAAAACACATACTGCAATTCGAATACAT
Source organism: Porites rus (assembly GCA_964035705.1). NCBI lineage: Eukaryota > Metazoa > Cnidaria > Anthozoa > Scleractinia > Poritidae > Porites > Porites rus. The sequence continues at coordinate 1,368,716 of OZ038000.1, read as the reverse complement.
TTGGTTACAGAGTCACTTAGCTATGGTCCAAGGTAACTACTGTCAAACTAATTACCTGCAAGACATTCTCAAGACTTTTAACTTTTGGTGCAAGTTGGAGATTACGCATGAGTTTGACCTGAACTTCCTGAAAAAAGAGAGAATTAAAGATACAAACAGTCTACTGAGTTTTGCGAGATTGAAAAAAGGGAGAATTAAAGATAGAAACAGTGTACTGAGTTTTGGCCAGATAAGAAATTATCCCTTTAAACCATAATATCAAAATTCAAATTCTCATTTGTTGTCCCTATGCATTGCCTCAAGAGGTACTCGGGAGAAGTTGTTTTAATGTCAACCAAAATCATCTTGTGTGATCATGTTCCTAATTCTTGTTACCCATTTGTTTTACAAGGCAGGGAGAACTTTGATGCTTATCACTCTTAGGGTTAAGGCACACCGTTGATGAAAAGCCAACTATTTCTATCATCTACAACTGCATAACATAAACCACATTTACCCATAGAGTTTTTTTACTCATTAAGTTTTCAACAAGAAATGCCAATTTTTGGTCAAATTATTTGAATGACAAGAAACAAAACTTGGTTTGAAATGTTGAATACTTAAAAGCTTTCTTTAGTTTTTTGGTAAAAGAAACATCCTTTTGGGTTTATGCATACACAGCCAGCAAATATTTCGTACATCTCTGATTAATAATTTTCAAACATTCTGGGAACAAAGGACTTACCAATCTAGTAATGACCTCATAATTTTACTTTGAACTACCAAAATGGGTGTAACCTTCAAATGGTATGAATTAGCTAAGTGAATTACTAGAGGCCATGTATTTCTTTGAGAGTCAACGGGCAAAAATACAATGATACAAATTGAGGGTGAAGCAGAGGAGAGGAGGAAGTGTTATCTACTTCCCATCCCATTATGCTTCACTTTGCCGTCATGTTAGCCTGCACCGGGCTCTCAAATACTAGGGGCATTCCAAAAAGAAAACAAGAAAAGCGAAAAAAAGAAGCGTATAATCTGGGAAAGGGAGTGATGCCAGGAAAAAATCTCTGTCTCCTATTATACACATTTTTCACATTACTTTTTACTGAATGACTGACTGCACTACTATCAATGGTTTTTCTCAAACTGAAGAAGGGTCATAAACCCGAGGCAAATGTGTTTTTTTAAAAACATTTGACACTTTTCAGTGATTTTGTTACCAGCGGGTTTTGCGTCCCTGACGCATAAAAACCACCAAAGACACAAAATAATTCATGGCATGCGTCCCATAGGATGCAAAGATTGATTGATCGATCTGAACATGTGTATTTGTAGAAATATCCAGCCTGTTTGAGTAATTTCTTTGGCAGTTATTATGGCTGTTGTTTAACGATGCATATTTCTTTTAGCCTTTGTTGTGCTTTAAAATAGAAGGACAATATTTTAATATTCAGTATACTGTAATAAGTCCTGTAATGTCTATCTTCAGATTAACTGTATGGTTACTTAAAGGCCCAAGCATTTATTTTTTTTCTGGCACTTGTTGGTTCTGGACTGGGACTCGATTTTTCATGAGATAAGTCCCACGAATCACCATAATTAGTATTTACCAAATCAGTGAATAGCACTTTATGTGCATTTTGATTGGCTCCCATAACTCAGAATATCCTTGGCTATTCACTGTTTTGCGACCCGAGCCAAGATAGTGTCTCACTTCAAGGCATTTTCGGAAGACGAAATTTGAGCGATAAATGAAGCAGTCATACAAACAAATACCAAGAAAGTGACTATCTTTGGGTTGTTGGTATTTACTGGTGGGAAGAAAATTATTTTCATGCTGAATTTACAACAAAAGTGTAAAAATGCAATTGACAAAATCACCAAAAAGTTTGTAAATTGTAAATAAAGTTCCTTCTAAGTGAGGTTTTTAATTTACAAAAAGTTACTTTTTTCACTTTTATCCAACTGATTTGGTAAATACTAAAACAGCTATCCCCCTCAGGGTTGGTGAACAGAGCTAGATATACACAGCTATTTCGAGAAAGGTTGTCGGAAACAATGTGCACGCGACAATCCAAAAAGGTAATATGGGATATGATCAATGCACTGTTCCTGACAAAGTAGCCCTCAAAAATACTTTTGTTGCTTTCCTTTAGCACTCGCAAACATAAGTCCATGGCCTCAGCATGCCCTTCTTTCAAATTTCTTTGAACAACTGTGAACTCAAAACCAGCCACAATACCTTTCGGCATTATCACTTGCACTTTTTCTGACAACCTTTCTCGAAATAGTTGCATACCTCGATGCTTCGCCTCTCAGTATTTATCCATCACTATTCACCTCCCCTTCGGAAGATAGCTGTATACTATTTGTAACAAAATCACTGACTTTGATATTTCTTTACCGAATATCACCTCATCAGCTACTATCTTGGGAGCCTGGAACAGGCCATTGTCATGTCAATTCACACATTCAACAAAGGCAAAAGCACACAATCCAACCATACCTGTTTAATTTCTTGGTAAAAGACTGGCTCTTTGGAAAGCATGCCTTTTAATTCAGGGTGTGCCTTGTACTTCTGAAAAATAAAATCAGCAATTTTGGACTTCTGCTCCTTGATTTTTCTTCTGTGTTCTTGTGCATGTTTCCCCAGTTTTTCTTCACTGCCTGTCTGTTTAGCAGGTACAAAATGTGCTCTTGTTACAACATCAAGAAGGGTATTCTCTTCCATCAATTTTGCATCCTATCAATAAAAAGACACAATCAAAAATCAATGTAACAGGTTTTTTTTCTCATCACTGAACCTCATACAGTGTAAGGGTTTCTTACTTATTTTAGACCATTCCAAAATTATTTTATGGTGAAACCTGTAAAATGAAGCTATACCAAGCAGACACTAGAGGTAATGTTAATTTGAAAATTGTAAAATCAATGCTGTTATTTTAAGAGTGGCAATGCTGCTTTCTTCAGGGTACAAGACTAAATACTGTTGAGACACCAGAGGTCCAAGGGTTTCCACTGACGCTTAATGGAGGTGGGGTGCCTGAAGTATCCAAGAGCTTCCACTTTTGGCAGCCAGCCTTTAAATGGAATAATGCCCCCATGCATATGGGTGGCACAATGGCGCAACCTTCATTCCAGGTCATAATTTTTGAAACACTTGCGAACTTTTTCTTCCCTTCCCTTTCAATGTTGATTTCAAAGACGTTTGTGCCTAACCAAACGCCTGAAACCAACATTGCGGGAACAGGAGGGACACAATTCATGTATTCATGAAATGATTAAGTTTATGTTGTGTTTTCTGAAAGTGTTTCATAAAATTATGATAAGAATTGTAGCCATGAGCCACACAAAAAGGAAACAAAAACAGGCACCTAACACACTGAAAAGTATCAACAGAGAAAGAACCATAGCATGACTCAGAGAAGGGGGGAAAGAAAATGGCTGAAAGAAACCTTGTGGCATGAACAATGCAGCATGAAGGAAAATCTCCATGCCACTGAATCATGTGAAGGATGTAGCAAACAACTGGGCATGAGCATGCTGAACGACCGCAGACCTCTGGCGCTGAAGACTCTCTTGGTTGTTAGCTCATTTTAATTGCTTTTAAATGCATCATCATAAAACTTACCAAAGATAAGAGTTTAATAAACAGAGCCCTCAATTGTTCTTTTATGCATCTCTGTTGTACTGGAGGTGTCTTGAACGTTAATACTTCCACAGAGTCACTTCTAAGTACTATAACAATGACAAGTTCTCATCAATGAACATCTTGTTTCAAGTTGCCCCACTGACTCTGTTATCCCCACTACAATTTAGCCTGCAAATACAGTTTTCTCTCCTCGCTCCTCACCACTGGGGAGTACTGGACATTTTGCAGGAAAGATGTCTGCACCTCAGAGAAAGAAATTCCATACTGATGACTTAAATCAATGTTTAAATAATTAACAGGGTGTAAATCTAAATTTGTTTGATTTTATGTTTCTTCTGGTCAATAATGGTAATGGCAAATGGTAGTTTTGGGTTCTTCTGCAAAAAAAAACTCAAATGATTCTCCTTGAGAATATTTTCCACAAATACTGGTCACTGTTTTGTGGTAGATTCGTCGTGTTTACATCAATCAATCAATCAATTTTTTATGTCAAAACGTGGGATGAGGTCGCCTCAATCATCCACGCCAGAGGCTCATGTATGAAACGTATGACAATAAATTGACCTTTGTGAAATTTTGTCTTTCGTCTGATGTAAACGATAGACCATTCAGAGACCAATAGACCAACCAGAGCTACAGACCAGATTCTGGAGAGATTAAACATCACCAGAATGGAATTTCTGTCACTGAGGCACAGACGTCTTTCCTGCGAAATGTCCCTAGCGGCGAGGAGCGAAGAGAGACAGCTGTTTTACTAGGCTACTCCAGTTTAGGACACAACTTACCTTTGCTGTGGTCCCATCTGTTTGTAAGTGTCAGCTTGATTGTATTATTCATGCTGTAACTCAGCTGTTTTCCAGGAGGTCCTAACTCATCTAAAATTATGTGCAATGGGTCATCCTCAGTGAGGGCCTAGAGTCAAAGGAGTGTAAAGAGCATTGGTATGCAAGTTCAAAGTCAGAACCCCCAGTTTTATTAACAAACATTTTATATCACTTTTGACAATAAATATATTAAACTATAATTATTATAACTATAACTATATTATTATTATTTAGTGAGTGTGTTCACGACAAAAAATGTATTGTATAATATCAGAAACCCATAAGGAGTTGAAACGTGTAACTCGCGTTCAATGCTCGTGAATATTCATTTTGACCATATTTGGAAACTTTAGTGACGGATATCCATTTTCAACAAAATGGCTACTGCGCAATCACCATGCAGATGTTTTAAGACAAGAGTTCTGCATTTCAAGGTTAAAAATACACTGTTAAAAGACAAAAAATGGAAAGAGAAAGTTCAAAAGAATGCTCAGCTTTCTTTCTGTAGAGAAAGGGAAGCTTTTCATCAAGAAATCGTCCTTCGAGGCATTCAACCTTGTTTTCTTCACATGGTCCATGGTCTGTTTTGAAATGCAACCAAGTCAGCGAAGTGTTTGCTGAATTTTCAGGTACATTTTGCACTCTATGGCCAAGACAATTACGTTTTTGAAAGGGAATTTATGTATTTTCAAATGTTTCATAGATGCTTTATAAATTTTTCCCTTCGGCGCTAATGAAAAATTACAAAATGTGCCCTGATTTGAGATGGATTTTGTGTTGAATTTTGCCATGTGCTTAGCCGATTTCACTTGCGAACAGATCCAGGATCCAGATAGTGTTTTCCGAATTGCTTTAAAGGATTAACTTTTTGGACTTTGAATAAAAATTTTCAAGAAACGGCTTCTTTGTCTATTGTTTTGAGTTTGTTCATTCATAAAATTAGCTCAAAACACGATTGTGACTACAACATCTAAGTTTAATTTAAGCTTTTAAAATGCTTCTCACATTCATTACAAGCATCACTTTTTGCGAAGATGTCAGGTTCAGGTTTTGGACACTCTTCGATAAGCAGCTAATGAATTTTATTTGGAAATATTTTTCACTGTTTATTCTAGACTTTTAACATAAGAATTTTAAAGGCCTATTTGCAGTATAAGTTTACTGGCAGAGGGTCAACGAAGCATCGTTTTTTGAAGTGACAACTTCAAGAAGTTGCGAGGCCATCAATGGGTTTCATAATCTTACGTTTGGCCCGGGTGGTAAGGCAATAATATCCTGCTCAGTGTTTCGGTAATATTCCTGGTTTCAACCTTTGAAAGCTTTCTCGGCCTTCGGGAGTTTTTCTCCCGTTTGTCAGCCATTTTTTTAAGAGGGCACGGGAACCCAAAGGAAAACTATGTCACGTTGTTTAAGAAATTTGATTGGCCTGTTATCTCTTCTTCTCGTTCCAAATATGGTACTTTCGAAAAGGAATAATCACAGCATCGGACAAAGAAAACATATGAGAGTTACACGTTTCAACTCCTTATGAGTTTCTGATAATATCAAAAATATACTTCGTAAGGCCATCTAGAACTTCTAGAGACTGCTAACTTCTGTGCAGCCTTCACCATTTGCACATTTCCTATAATACACTTGTTTGTCCCCAAAAAATTTTGCATAAGCATTCACCTCAATAATTGACGTGAATGCTTATGCAAAATTTCAATCCTTCTTATGCAAGATTTGTTTGAGAATGGAAGACACAGGAAATAAAAATCAGAGATGAACACTTGGGGTTCTATAAGAAACCTCTCAATCGACCCTCTACCATCATTAGATACAACTTAAAAGGCCCCCAGTTATTATGCTTTTTTATTATAAAACTCACCAGTTCTTCTTTATACTTGAGAATTAATTCATGAATTCTGTACATTTCATTAGGGGTGATGTTTATTTTAATGATCTTTGACAGTGATAAATATTGCTCAATCTAATGAAAAAAATGTATACATACATGTAAATTAATGACAAATTGCATTTAATGATCCTTCATGGTTTTATGGTGGTGCATGGTTCCATTTTTATTTCTTTTTTTCTTACTCATAACACGCCAATTTTAACAACACCCCAACTTTCATTTTGACAGGAAACTAGATTCAAAATTCCTCAAGCACGACAAGTTGACGTCACACATCTGTGTTGCTTACTTGGGTGTGTGCTTCACAACCTCACTAAGCTCCCTTTGCTCAGTTTCGGGTAACCGACAAACTTTTACACTGTAAAACTTAAAAAATTGTCAGAGACTCTTTTCCTTAACTCTTATGTAACGACAGTATTTGTATCTCATCGCTTTACCATAAAATACAATGTACAAGCAGCATTGGAACACATCCTCAAAATTCAGAATAACAACAAAACAATACATACACTTACCTCTAAGGTTTCATAGAAATCTGTAATTTTATTAAAATTAATTAATTTTGTTAAAAAGTTCTGCAATAAAACAGAATAAAATAAATAAGCAGTGATACACTAAGTACAGTTTAAAAAAAGAGCATGAGTGCTTTATCAGGTTTAAAAACTTGAGGCGAAGCTGAGAGTTTCTAAACCTGATAATACATGACTGCAAGTTTTTTGAATAGCTTCAAAATCTCTGATATAGATCAACTCATTCTTGCACTAATATTTAGATTTGGGGTTATTTTGCTCGAAAAAAAATTGGATGTAATCTTTTGCCCTGTATTTATCAAATATATATGTAAAGACACTCATTAAACGTTAATTTCTTTTGCTTTTTCTTTATGAATCATTAATGAGTTTTTTTAATTAACTGTAAATTCTAACTACTTCATAGACTAATAAAATTATAATTTCAGTAATACAGCACTCAACTTAGCTGAGAGAAAATCCCTACCTGTATTTCATGAACATGTCTCATTGCAAATGGCTGCAATGGATGCATGTATTCTTCCTTAAAATGACTGTTCACTACATGCTTGTTAGCCATGCTTTGCAACAGTTTTGCGATCTACATGAACCAAAAAAAGGTGCAGTTAACAACTGCATTGCTAAGTGGAGGTTGGGTGCCTGAGATACCCAGGAGCTTCCACTATTGGCAGCCAGCTCCTAGATGGAGACCGCTCTCATGGCTGGGAAATCCTGGTGACCCAGCCATGAACCCCCACGCAGCAGGGAAGAAAGCAGGCACCCGTCACATTGAGAACATCAGTGGAAAAAGGGGAGGGAAATAGGGGGAAAGAAACCACTTAAAAACTGAGTCCCCTTGTTTGTGATACACCCACCCTGAAAGAAGCAAACTAAAAGTTGCTGAACACACCAAAAAGGCTGAACGCTAAATGCACTAGACAACGCTAAGATGCTCACAGGTCCCAGAGCACAATGAATCTTGGTATATGCGCATCTCGCACACACCGCTGGCCAGCAAGGTGAAACAAGTGCTCCTTGCTGTTAACTCTGTTAAATTGCATTTAACTGCATTAAATTAGCACTGAATGACTACAAACAGGAACATTATTTACAAATTCACACATAGCTGTACTCTAGCAGTGCCTGCTGGCCCCTGCCGCCTGACTTTTGCTCTAAGGCAACTAGAAAATCATAGTTTATTATACAAATCACATGTTGGCCACCCTAGATTTTAAAAGTTAAGAGCATTGGGCTCCCTTCAAAATTCATTAAAGCACACAGCTTTGCTTTGGAAAATACCCTTCTAAGTCTGCTATGGACAACAATATCCAAGACACAAGGTAAATAACAATACTGTTCAGCAAATCATTATGAATCATTACTTATACCATACTTACCAAGGTTAAATTCCTTCGAGCACACTGGCTTGGTGCTTTACTTACAAGCATATAAGCTGCAGAGAGGAGAGTGCTTTATTAGGCAAAAAACCACTACCAAGAAATTCAGATGATGATACAGGTAATATAATATACAAAGCATAGGTAGCAAAAGCCAATACCATTACTGCAAAGAAGAAAATTCTTCAACTGAAATGTCCTTTTTTCAAGTGGATTATCCACGAGGATTGTGGGGAATCTGCATGCAAATTTGTCACTCACTCATAACTGGAAGTTCGATCTAATTAGCCAATCAGGATCAAGCGAATCACAACACAGCTTCTGCTTAGAAAGCTGTGACCGGCATGGCTTGTTTAACTTTTCTCACAACAAGACTCCCAATCCCATGGTTTTTGGGGAAATATCATTCTAAAATGAAATGTTTCTTCGGTTGAATAGAAAAGGAAATGTTTACTGTTGCTGAATGGTAATTGATTCTCCTCAAGTTAACGCAGAGAATTGCAGGCTGTACAATGCTGTCAGCAAGAGACTTCGCAATGGCTTAGCCAGGCTCTTAGTCTTAATATCATTTTGTCGGACATATGTTCTTCAAATGTGACAAGATGAGTTAAAGTATGGCTTTTACTGTCAAAACCATGCTTGTTTTCCTTGAATATATCTTTCAATTCTTCATAAATAAAGCTGTACCAGCTTCAAACACCGTCCACTGGCAGAATTTCATGGGCAGAAGTGATCAACATTATAAATTCAACAATTCTGTTTAACATTAGTTGTTGGGCACAGTAGATAAACTGTTGACCTTACACATCGAAGGTCCCTGGTTCAACTCCCGCCGTAGGAAACATTTTTTTTACTGGTTTATTTTGGTCATTTTGTTTTGTTGTTTTTTTTTTTTCTTAAAACATATTTTTATTTTTTGACAGACTTGAAATATACCGGTACACTAATTGAAGTTCATTATCAGCTTTCATTTCTACTATAATTAATCCCAAGTAGCCACAGGGACCCTTTGAATTTCTGTATTAATAAGTTATGAAATAATATTATACTGTCTAATAAACATGTCTTGAGAAGTTCTGTACCATTTGGAGTTACAATTGCTGGATTCAAAAACCTCAAAAGGAAAAATCCACCAATGAGAGAATTGATATGGGTATCATCCACATTGGGATATTTCTCCTGCAGAGAAACATAACAATTATTTTCAGCAAGTTAGGACCCTCTGCCCATATCTGAAGCCACATTGATAGGCTACGCCTAGCAACTGTTCAAAGTGAACAGATTTATCTCTGAAACTATGAATAATAATACTGTGTGGAGTAATGTTCAGTACACATTGAGGGCTCTCAAACCATTATTAATACCTAACAATAATTATTTTGTTTTTTATCATCATAACTACTAAAACCTACAATATGTTTGACTTAAAAAAAATAATGAGTGTAAACAATTATCTGTCTGTCATCAGTGTAAACTATTCCTACCTTCCCCAAGCTGGGAACCACACCAACCTTATCTGTCAGCATTTTCCAGTTTGGCTTAAACTTTTCTTTTTTTTAGTTTGTGGAAGTTGCCAGCATGTGTAAACCACCAAAACGACAGCCCTAAATAATTTGGTGCATGAAAGATAAAAAGTAATATAAATAATTTATAATTCTGACCTTGACTAAGGTGACAATGGTACAGCATAGCCATCTGATGCCATAAGGAACTTCAAGTAAGGAGTTTGTTATTGCCTTGACAAACTTAGATGTCATTGTCATAATCTTTGTAATACTTGGACTGTGTTAAGGATCAATGCAAGATTGAAGAACTCAGACATGTTTATGTGACAAAAACACTTTCAAGAATCATTCGTGTCTGATCTTGTTAGTCATATAATTTATAAGAACATTACTCTTACAAGGACAACACCAGTAGTGTGAACATAGCAGCTATCAGATGCCTTTTTTCATTGGGATGAGAGTGGGGGTGGAAACCCCCTAAGATGATGAAAAACAATGAAAGAATGGTGAAGTTGTCTAAAAGAATATCAGTTCAAAACTGAAATGAGACAAAAACTTGGCTTTATCAATTGAGTCAGTAAGTTAACAGACCATTGTAAAAATTAAGGATCAAATGGAGATGTTTTAAATGTTAACCTTTTTCGTGTTGGTAAATTGACCTTATCATCACAGTTTTTATTTTCATTTTTGAGTCACTCTCTCAGCGACACAGCACCACTGCTGTGCCATTCATGTAGCACAAACTACATGAACGATAAAACCTGTAAAAAGGATATGTTCTCGTATTTTGGTCTGGACAGCAAAGTCATCCATGGCCTGAAAAATCACAAAAGAATAGGCTAAGTTAGGCTGAAAGAATCATAAATTTAAATGAGTCCTAGAGTCATGATCAACCTAATGCACACATAGAGCAAGTCTCCTCTCCACTTTCCACACTAGTTTCCTTTTGTATGGATTCATTTCAGAACTTCCTCTGTCAGGATGTTTTTTGGTACAACTGTAAGTCTCTACCATTAAGGTTCTCCGATTGACAGTGCCTGATGCCTGCCATGGTTGTCCTAGTTACCTTCCATGATCACTTTCAGCTTCCAGGGTTTATCCAGCCACCATCCTTACACCCATCTATTGGCGATGGGTTTAAACACAGGCCAAATGAAAATTAAGAAGAATAAAAGGGTACTGTAAAATTCCGAAAATAAGCCCCTCCTTGTATAAGCCCCCCAAATTCGTAACGCAAAAAACTCTCCGTTACACCGCCCTTCCGAATATAAGCCCCCTGGGGGGCTTGTAGTTGGAAATTGCCCTCGAATACAAAGTAAAACAAAGCAAAAACAGTAAATTTCCTTCCAAATATAAGCTAGCCCAATGGATTTTGAAAGCAAATTTCCCTCCGTACATAAGCCCCTCCTAAAATAAGCCCCTCAAAAGGGTCCTTTGAAAAATATAGGCCCCGGGGCTTATTTTCGGAATTTTATGGTATCCTAGGACAGCAAGCAATACCACTAAGGATTGAAAACGGACAAAGTGTTCAACATACTTTCTCCATGGTCAACTGCTGCCCAGATACCGAATTTCTTAATGTGCCACCGTGATACAACTCAGCATACACCTGTTGCAAAAGAGAAACACTTGGTCGCAACTTCCTCTACAATATGGTGCACATAATCCAGGATAGCCTACAATGTTTTTACCTTCAGTGGGTTAATTTCAAGCACTAAATCATGCTGTTCAACAACATGGTTGATGAGTTCTCCAAGGGTTGATTTAAGATACTCTTGACCAGGTGCTCTCCTGAAAGAAGTCAATGGGAAAAAGAATAAGAAAATAATTCAAATCTATATGTAGAGTACTTATCTACCAGCACCAAATGTTTTCAACTAGTGCTGAGAATTTGCTGATCATCAGAAAAAATTAAATTGACTTTGCCAATCCACTGACTGATTAAAAACAGGAAAATCACATTTTAAGAATTTTTTTGTTTTTAAGCTGTGTCAGTCAAAAAAAAATTTTTTTGACCACTTATAGATTAAGCACAGCCATTCTGCCATGTCAGAACATGGCAAAAACATCATGAAATATATCAGAAAAGGGACTTCACGGAATTATACATGTATGTAGCTACATTACGAGTCCAAAAAGAACAAAAAAACAAAGGAAAATGACAAAAACCCAAGGTTTTAGTATCGTTATTTGTTGTCAATACCTTCCCCTCCCAAATTTCCATTTATGCTGTGGTAGATTAATGGTTTAATTGGCTGCAAGTAGGTACTGAATTAAAAATGATTTATTGTTGTAAGGAAAAAGAGAGAGTTAGCAAAAGTGAGTAACTAGAAATGACTGACATATACCTTGTGTATGTTGTCACCATCCTTGTGATGGCTGTGTTGGCGCGGAGGAGACTGTTAAAATTCTCTGACTCAGAAACTTCATACTTCAAAGCCAACTAAAGAACCAAATTTGTAATTACATATAGGAAAAACCAAAAATTAATCTTGATTACTGTTGAGCCAGGCAGTGTACTCTGCAACCTCTATGTCTAAAATATTTTCTTCATACATATTCTTGCATTATAATTGAGTAGAGACCATTCACCATATAAGGACAGTATTATACTATGTTACTACTCCATGTTTCTTTATATTTTATATTGTATATATTTCACTTAGTAATTGGAAATTTTCACAATACATGTATTAATGCTGGTAAATTTACTGAGAGCAACTTAGAGATTACATGTACGTTGTATGTACTAATAATATGATTGATAACCAACCTGAAACATTGTCAGCAGAAGATGTTCCTCCCTTGGTTCACATTGGTTGCCATAAAGTGAAAACAGTACAGGTTGTAATAGATCTAAACAGAAACAAAAATAATTGGACAGCTTGCAAATTATAGAGGAAACTTGGAACATCCCACATCCAAGAAAATACTACAAATGGCCTCACCATCAATTTCTTTCAGAGAGACAATTCTTGTGAGCTGAGCCAAATAGGAGGCTTCCGTTTGAAGAAGAAAAAAGAGATTTCCATATTTCTACAGGTGTAAAGGAAATGTACACAGTAATTATTTTATCAGACTTTTATTAAACTGTTCCTGTCCTACAACAACACAGAATGGATTAATCCACTCACTCCGATGCTGAAAAATTGTCTGACAATAACATTGTCTACCATTTTTTGCATGCAATACATGCACGTTTATGCAGACAAGAGAAAAATTAAAACACAGTCTGAAAGAAAAAAAAAACAACATACATGTACAACTAACTTTTACATGTTTTAATTATTACCTCTTGCTGAGTGTCATCACTGTGTGCTACTTCTAAAATAAAAAAAAGGAAAAAAAATAAAATTTACTAAAAATGGATGGCATGGTGATTAGACAGGTATTTTACATTCCCAGTGTGAACTTTTATTTCTACCTTTAATTTTATCCATTAATTATAGATTCGGCAGATTCAGAAGATGCCAATTACAGGAGAAATGCAGAAGAGCAAGAGTACAACTGGATTACTGGTAATTTTTTAGGATAAAAGAGAGAATATAAAAGGGAGCAAGGAAATGGGAAAACAGTCATTAATATTACAGTCTCTTTGGTAGTTCCTACTTCCTCTGGAGTAGATCTAAAGGGCTACCTTGGGGAACTATGCACTCCCACCATACTGTACACTTTCCCCTTCTTACACCAGACACAGTTTCTCCTTTTGATCCCAGATACACTTTCCCGCTCTCATCCCAGAAACATTTTTTCCTTCCTGCCCCATATACACTACCCCCTTCCCACACCAGGTCCGTTCTAACTTATTATATCATACACAATTCTGCTTCTTATCCCAGGTACACTTTCCCCCTCTCATCCCAGAAACATTTTTTCCTTCCTGCCCCATATACACTACCCCCTTCCCACACCAGGTCCGTTCTAACTTATTGTATCATACACAATTCCGCTTCTTATCCCAGGTACACTTTCCCATTTCTGTTCCAGGGACACTCCCCCTTGTAAGCCAAGACACACTTCCCCCCTTCTTACCCCAGGTACACTTCCCCCTTTTTATCCTAGTTACACCCTCTCTTCTTACTCCAGATACACACACTCCCCTTCTTATTCCAGGCACCTTCCCAATACTTATTACAGATACAATTACCTTCCAATCCCAGACACTTCCCACTTTCCTGCACCAAAACACTTACCCTTCTTACTCCAGATACCTTTCCCTTTTCCTACCCCCAAAAATTTAATTCTTCTTCCTTATACCATAAACACTCCCACACAGACTTCCCTCTTCTTATCCCAAACACACTTCCCCCTTCTCAATCTAGATATGGTTTTCCCTTCTTACCCCAGATATTGCAAGGCATTTGCTGCTTTCCAACAAAAAAGTGACAAATGCCTGACAAATGCTCCCCAGGTATGAAGAGGGATGAACATGCCAGGAGAAACTAACTGACATATCTTTATGTGGATTTCCACCACTGGCAGAGATTGCAGTAATATTTTTAACCATAAAATACTGTAGATTTTCTGTTGCTACTTCTTATTTGATAATGATATAATTTACTGCACCAGGCCCCAGCTGATCAAAAGGTGGCCTGTTCCAGGCATTCAGACAGTGGAGTCTGGAGCAAAGTAAAAGAGCGGGGAAAAAATGAGGAGGAGGGAAGGGAGAAGGAGAGGGGAGGGAACACCTTTGAAATATTATTAGTTTTGAAAAGGTCATTTCACCCACTCTGTCAGGCTAGTAATCTGGCCTAAGGTTTTGGTCTCGATAAAAGTTGTCAATCAAGCAACAGGTGACAGATCATGCTGTTTAGCAGAGAAAGTGGAACAAGTGTTACTTCACAGTTCTTTCATTATTTTTTAGTTTTAAAGGATGTATAAGAAAACAAATATATAAGGTTTTTCTGAATACATTTTTATTTTTGAAAAATAATTCTAGTAAACAGTAGACTGCTTGCAGTTCACCTTTTCTCTTAAAATCCATCTTTTTCTTATCTCAGCCCGCACAATTGCAAACCACGACATTGTGTTACAATAAGGGATTGGGACGAGACAAGAAAAGACAGACTGCGGACTCTTTAGTAATAAACAAACTCTCTGTCAGCCCAGAAATGGAGTAACCCACTGGTCAATTTTAAAGCTTTTGACTGGTCTGTGGTGAGATTGCAAGCCATAAAAATAGTCAATTGCACAACTAACTACAAACAATAACAAACCGAGCAGTTATTGCTTGTAAACTAAAACGTTTAAGGATATCTTACAGAAGAAAACTGCTGTAAATTTCCTCAAGGGAAAGGAATTCAAGGTAATCTTACCAGTTTAAAGAAAGTGTAATTTTTCAGTAGTTTATTTTCTATTTATAAATCGTTTAAAGCTACCGGTACTTGGGTGTAATTGGTTAATTAAATTACCTTGACAGAACAATAGAGTCAGCAGTCCCTTCTTTTTCTTATTGGGCTTACGACCTCGTTAATCACAGCTCTCGTGCTCGAGTTTCGCATGCAGTAAGTTTACAAATAAAAATAAGAGACTTCCTGTAGTTTAGGTAAACAGCTTCTGTCCATTTCTTTGTGATTATATTCTTTGAATTTTAGGCTGCTGTTTGAATTTGTTTGTTGGTGAAAGCATGATCCACACTTAGCTTTGGAAGATGTGTGTTAACAGGGTTCGCACTCTTTTTGAGTTCTTCAAATTCAATGACTTTCCATGACTTTTTCCATGAAAACCTTAGGTTTAGCTGTCATTTTCGAAAATTTTCAAAACTTTACTTGTTTTAGCATATTTTTTTTACCTTAAACAGTTCAACAGAAACAAACTCTGCTATCCACTAAAATGCTCGCCGTTCATGCTGTTTAATATTATTACTCCTCTTAATTTTACATTCTTTGTCATCTGCAGTAACTAATCTACCAAACAAAACTTTAATTTTCCACAACTTCCAAGGACCAACAATTAAATTCCATGACTTTCCAGGCCTTGAAAATGAAATTGTTAAATTCCATGACTTTCCAGGTTTTCCATGACCTATACGAACCCTGGTCAAGTTAATAGAGATCTTGAAATTTAACATGACAGAGCACATTCCAGGACTGGGTTACTTGTACCTTTCCACAAAAACCTCTTAAAGTATCAAGATGAATGTTTTGACAGCCAGCATTCAGGACTGTCAGGGTGAATGCAGTCATATTTTCTTTTTTTCTGAATTCACAGCCATTTTATCCAGGCTTTTGCTACGGCTGTCTGAGTAACTGCATGCATACTGTAAAAATCCTAATAAAAACTGATACAACTAGAAGGTTCATGCAAGTATTTAATATTCCTGAAGAGAACTGAAAGGATGAATTTGTTTACAAGCCAATAAATGGTAAAATTTCGAAGTCCTACTTTCCATTAACAAGATCCTGCCTCAAAAGAGTTTTTTCCTGTTCTTCAAGGACAATATTTCTCATTAACTGTGTTCTTTATTTTGAATCACTTCACCATGCTTTTAAGACGAACTGATGTATGATCTCATTGCTGTCGCATCACATTTCCAATCAGGGCAATGAACCTCAGAGTGTTGACAAGAGCTGTCAAAGGGCATACCAGAACCTGGTATATGAGAGCAAAAAGTGGCTATTTGCCCAGCAGCCGGGAAGGGTATCCAAAAAAAAACAAATGCCGAGCAGTTGAAAATTTGGACAATTTCTACGGAATCCCTTTCCCCAGCCTCTTGAAAGTATTCTATCTTTACTTGGAATTACCAAGTGGTCAGGAAAACACAAATGGCTTTACAGCTTGCCGGTTGAGATTTCTTGGGAATGGAATGAAGTCGACGCAGTTTCAACACTTAGAAAAAATTTCTGTGTGGCCCTAATCTCATCTCACAGGCATGTTTTCACATAGGCTAAGACTACCCACAGCCCAAGCTAAGGGACTGTTCAATTTTTTATCGGGTAACTAAGGGTGGGGGGGGATTTAAGGGGAGCCATGACAAAAAATGGGTTTTTTTGGGGGGGGGGGGTAGGAGAAAAATATTGGGTGTAAAAGCGGGGGGTCACAAACAGCCTACCACAATGCCAAAAACCAGTGTCTGAACGGTCCCTAACAAGTACTAATACAGGTATTCCTTGGCTCTCACCAGCCACTCCTCCACCCCTCATTTTTTCTCCTGCTCACATCTCTTTGCACAAGGCTATTCAAAAAGTAGCTAACGCTATCATAATCCAATAGTTCACACAATTGGCGGGTTTGTTTCGATACAGATCGCTGGATAGTGATGTATGTGCTTAAGGCAACCTTTGAACAACCACGGCCTGGGTGTTTTCTACACAGTTCACAACATATAACTATCATGAGGGAAAGCAATATCTTTGCATGGAAATTTGAAAAGGGAAAAATTAAAGGAAAGGGATAAAAGGAGATAATTTTAAAATGTCTTGTGGGAAAACATAAAAAGGCTCAATTAACCTTTCATTTTCGAAGTCAAAACTATAACCTCGAGTCACGAGAGGTCGCTTTATGTTTACACTTGTTAAATAATAAATAGTAAAAGAATTGTTCATGGAATGTACACAGGTTATTGTTAACTCGCACAATGGAGAGAAAGGAAGAACATCCGAAAAAAACATGACATTTTGGGTCGTATGTATTTCCGGTCCCCGCCGGTTGGGAATGTGCTGCATTCTTCACCAAATTATAAAACGGATAGACTTCGGATGTGCGAAATGAAAGGCTTAAAGTTTAATTCCTTTATCCGTGAAGTCTTTAGCGCAGCTCAAGAATTGAAAAAGAAAAGCAGCGGGAACTGAAAGCTGAAACGCGTCTTATCATAAGATTTCCAAAAAAATTACGATGTCGAGACGCGATTCCCCCACAAAACGAAATAAAACATTAATGAGTATATTGAGGTTTAATATAATAACAGCTTACCATGTTTTCTCTCCAATTCTGTAAAATTATCGGTTGATTCCTAAAAGAACGGAGGGACATTGTTTGAGTTAAATGTGTGGGCTTGAATGTGCAGCACAGCTGTACGTCAAGTTTCTGTGTCTGTAGAACTTATCAACAAAAATTTAGCCTACCTCTGTGGCCTTCTTGTAGTTTATTAGTAAGCCAATACGTTGATCAAACATTCGAGCTTCCCTCTCCAATTCATAGTTCGCTTTGCTTAGCTCCGAAATTTGATTCTTCAGCACTTTTATCTGCCTGTGGACTGATCGAAAACGCAATATAAATCGTCATGATTCACACACGTATCAAGATATTTCCACATCTTTGAAGCGATAAGAGATATAAGACAGTTGAAAATCGCCGCCAACCATGTCGAACCAATAAACTTTCACGTACTTGCACTTTCGTGTGGCTTGTCCTCGTCTAATAGACGCGTCAAATCTTCAACAGACGCCATGATGAACCCAAAAAAACGAATAATCCTCTCAACTTGATGTAAGCAACTTGGCGATGAAATGAACACGCGGTCGCTTACGGTGTGATGGGGTCGACGCGAGAAATGACCCCGCGTTATCACGCATCATTGATAATTCTCGCTCTAAACCAGTGGTATTTTATCTAAGGCAACACTTTATGAGCTTTTCCTGTTAAAAGCTTCTTAAAAACGCGCATAATGCGGTCGAAAAGCCTTTGCTAGAGTCGCGCACCCATGCTCGTCCGGTAGGATGTTCGCATGGTTTGGTTCTGTTTTGGCATGTGACTCAACACTGCGAAAAGCTGATTGGCTGATGGCACTTTGTCGCACAATTTTACTTCCGATTGACTCCCAAGGGGGCGGGAAAACAAACCGGAAGAAGGTGAAATTTGAAATTCCTACACATGTTGGATCCGTCGTGTTTCACAGCTTGCTTCAAAATGCAATAGGTGTCGTTGATTATTGATGCAGAAAAAAGTCTCATAAAAGTTATAATAACAAGACTTTATTTCAGGGGAGATGTCAGTCAAATAGCTCTTTTTTTTTTTACAATTTTGATACCCTTACAATATTGTTAATTAATAATTGAGTCGAATTTCTGCTTTCTGGTCACTTTGAACAAATTAGTTTGTTAAAATTTTGTAAATCCCACAAAGCATTAATCCGAAAACGGATGAAAAATGTCATATCTAACAAGCCGCATCAGAAAAGATTCAAAAAATAAACGCACAATATAGCATCCAGCTTGGCAGAGTTACAAGAGCTGATATTTTCTCAATATAACAAATGCTCATCAACGGCCCGACAACTGCACAGGTTAGAAAATTCCATATTCTCTTGATTGATTTCGTACCCTATAAACAGCAGTGGATCGGCGCCTCTGCTCTTAGGGTATTGATTGCTTATTTACACTTGGAAAGCCCGCCTTAGCACTCGTGGGCGAAAACAACAGGCCAAAAAATTTCCTAAATTAAATTACAAAATTATTCCGACAAAGCGCATTAAGAGGAGCGATGTTTCGAAGAAACAATAGACCGTGAGTTGTAGAAAAATATGCCGTTTTTTTGTTTTTGTTATTGATCTTGTATAAGATCGTAACGAAATCACAATATTAATCCTTTTAACGATGATGAAAAATAATAAAAGCGCTCTTGAACATCGCTCAGATTAGCAATAATAACAGTGGGATCCCTGCCCAAGCCGGGGGCGTTCATAGCACAGGTGATTATGCGGATGGCACCGTTGGTCCATCCTACCAGGTGAAACTGTTTTCTTTTTTTTAATTTTCAGTCAGAGTAACCTGGATTGGTTACTTCACTACGTTCATACTGAAATCAGACAGTTAAATCACCCATATTGTAGGATCTTAGTCAGTGTCAATATTTGAACTAGTTATAGTTGCCAGTTTGTAAACTGAAGCATTAGAGGGAAACATTACATGTCATTTTGTATGCAAAATAGAAATGATGCGACTCGGAACAGAATCAAACTTCCGACAGCCAATCAGATTTTAAGGATCTGAAGTGATTTTAAAATGGACGAACAAACGCCATTGTGACTAACATCTGTGACAAACTTCCGGGTTGAAAAGCTGATGAAAATGTCAACTGTGGACTGAAAAAAATATTTCCGCTAAAACCAAGGTGGCAACAACCAGATTACCGATAATAAGTGTGGGAAAAAAAGCGTCCAGTAAAATTTCATCTATTTTTAAAATTAAGCGGAAGAAAGTATTGATCAAGTTCTCGAAATGAAACTCGAAAAAGTAAGAAATCTTTAGATATATATTTCAAAAGAGTTCTAATATTTCCAGGACGAACTGAAATGCTGTAATGATTTTGTTCCATATATCTGATTGTATTGGCAATATTGACCATGCCCAATATCCGATGATAAATGGGAACGCAATACTAAAAGTATAAACGTGACGTTTCTCGGATAATGTAATCTCATCCAGTATTCGCGACCTTCGTTTGTGATGCCTTCCTCGGCTCCTGTATATTTATTAGTATAAGATTTACAGGTCGAGAGCATTATACAAAGTGTCAATTTTGTATGATGAAGCTTAAGGTAATATTACTGGGCCTGTCATGTCATTAAAAATAGTTTCCAAACTTATCCAATACGCACTTCATCAGAAAAAGAATTTGTCGCGTGCGTTGGAAAACTGCATTTTAAACAATATTTTAACAATCTTAACCAAATATCAATGTGCATGTTGTAACTAATGGTCTTCTCTTCTAATTCAAAGTTGTAAATTTAAATAAAAGGATAATTAAAAATGGCTGTGAATATAAGAATAATTTCTCTAATTTTACTAGTATGGCCCAAAACATTTCTGAGTAATGATCTAACAGCTCAAAACTATTCGTGATCCGGCTTTTCCTATCAATAGTTGTATACCTTTTTAGTATCCATTTCTAGATCTATTAAACTTTAGATTCCAGCCCTTTAGTACTGACCTCTTGAACTAGCAAGAATTCCCCGTGACTTCCATGATGATCAAAGGTAACGTAGCGTCGATATATTATCCCATGATTACAGTAACATACGTTTGCCGGGAAGCCCTAGTATGTTTGTTGAAACATGCAACCCCACTTTAACATAAAGAGCAAAACATCGCGTTGCATGTCTCCCCCCTTAAGCGGAGCACCTAGTCCCCAGGGCCCTCCCCCCTTGGGCGGAGCACCTAGTCCCCAGGGCCCTCCCCCCTTGGGCGGAGCACCTAGTCCCCAGGGCCCTCCCCCCTTGGGCGGAGCACCTAGTCCCCAGGGCCCTCCCCCCTTGGGCGGAGCACCTAGTCCCCAGGGCCCTCCCCCCTTGGGCGGAGCACCTAGTCCCCAGGGCCCTCCCCCCTTGGGCGGAGCACCTAGTCCCCAGGGCCCTCCCCCCTTGGGCGGAGCACCTAGTCCCCAGGGCCCTCCCCCCTTGGGCGGAGCACCTAGTCCCCAGGGCCCTCCCCCCTTGGGCGGAGCACCTAGTCCCCAGGGCCCTCCCCCCTTGGGCGGAGCACCTAGTCCCCAGGGCCCTCCCCCCTTGGGCGGAGCACCTAGTCCCCAGGGCCCTCCCCCCTTGGGCGGAGCACCTAGTCCCCAGGGCCCTCCCCCCTTGGGCGGAGCACCTAGTCCCCAGGGCCCTCCCCCCTTGGGCGGAGCACCTAGTCCCCAGGGCCCTCCCCCCTTGGGCGGAGCACCTAGTCCCCAGGGCCCTCCCCCCTTGGGCGGAGCACCTAGTCCCCAGGGCCCTCCCCCCTTGGGCGGAGCACCTAGTCCCCAGGGCCCTCCCCCCTTGGGCGGAGCACCTAGTCCCCAGGGCCCTCCCCCCTTGGGCGGAGCACCTAGTCCCCAGGGCCCTCCCCCCTTGGGCGGAGCACCTAGTCCCCAGGGCCCTCCCCCCTTGGGCGGAGCACCTAGTCCCCAGGGCCCTCCCCCCTTGGGCGGAGCACCTAGTCCCCAGGGCCCTCCCCCCTTGGGCGGAGCACCTAGTCCCCAGGGCCCTCCCCCCTTGGGCGGAGCACCTAGTCCCCAGGGCCCTCCCCCCTTGGGCGGAGCACCTAGTCCCCAGGGCCCTCCCCCCTTGGGCGGAGCACCTAGTCCCCAGGGCCCTCCCCCCTTGGGCGGAGCACCTAGTCCCCAGGGCCCTCCCCCCTTGGGCGGAGCACCTAGTCCCCAGGGCCCTCCCCCCTTGGGCGGAGCACCTAGTCCCCAGGGCCCTCCCCCCTTGGGCGGAGCACCTAGTCCCCAGGGCCCTCCCCCCTTGGGCGGAGCACCTAGTCCCCAGGGCCCTCCCCCCTTGGGCGGAGCACCTAGTCCCCAGGGCCCTCCCCCCTTGGGCGGAGCACCTAGTCCCCAGGGCCCTCCCCCCTTGGGCGGAGCACCTAGTCCCCAGGGCCCTCCCCCCTTGGGCGGAGCACCTAGTCCCCAGGGCCCTCCCCCCTTGGGCGGAGCACTTAGTCCCCAGGGCCCTCCCCCCTTGGGCGGAGCACTTAGTCCCCAGGGCCCTCCCCCCTTGGGCGGAGCACTTAGTCCCCAGGGCCCTCCCCCCTTGGGCGGAGCACTTAGTCCCCAGGGCCCTCCCCCCTTGGGCGGAGCACTTAGTCCCCAGGGCCCTCCCCCCTTGGGCGGAGCACTTAGTCCCCAGGGCCCTCCCCCCTTGGGCGGAGCACTTAGTCCCCAGGGCCCTCCCCCCTTGGGCGGAGCACTTAGTCCCCAGGGCCCTCCCCCCTTGGGCGGAGCACTTAGTCCCCAGGGCCCTCCCCCCTTGGGCGGAGCACTTAGTCCCCAGGGCCCTCCCCCCTTGGGCGGAGCACTTAGTCCCCAGGGCCCTCCCCCCTTGGGCGGAGCACTTAGTCCCCAGGGCCCTCCCCCCTTGGGCGGAGCACTTAGTCCCCAGGGCCCTCCCCCCTTGGGCGGAGCACTTAGTCCCCAGGGCCCTCCCCCCTTGGGCGGAGCACTTAGTCCCCAGGGCCCTCCCCCCTTGGGCGGAGCACTTAGTCCCCAGGGCCCTCCCCCCTTGGGCGGAGCACTTAGTCCCCAGGGCCCTCCCCCCTTGGGCGGAGCACTTAGTCCCCAGGGCCCTCCCCCCTTGGGCGGAGCACTTAGTCCCCAGGGCCCTCCCCCCTTGGGCGGAGCACTTAGTCCCCAGGGCCCTCCCCCCTTGGGCGGAGCACTTAGTCCCCAGGGCCCTCCCCCCTTGGGCGGAGCACTTAGTCCCCAGGGCCCTCCCCCCTTGGGCGGAGCACTTAGTCCCCAGGGCCCTCCCCCCTTGGGCGGAGCACTTAGTCCCCAGGGCCCTCCCCCCTTGGGCGGAGCACTTAGTCCCCAGGGCCCTCCCCCCTTGGGCGGAGCACTTAGTCCCCAGGGCCCTCCCCCCTTGGGCGGAGCACTTAGTCCCCAGGGCCCTCCCCCCTTGGGCGGAGCACTTAGTCCCCAGGGCCCTCCCCCCTTGGGCGGAGCACTTAGTCCCCAGGGCCCTCCCCCCTTGGGCGGAGCACTTAGTCCCCAGGGCCCTCCCCCCTTGGGCGGAGCACTTAGTCCCCAGGGCCCTCCCCCCTTGGGCGGAGCACTTAGTCCCCAGGGCCCTCCCCCCTTGGGCGGAGCACTTAGTCCCCAGGGCCCTCCCCCCTTGGGCGGAGCACTTAGTCCCCAGGGCCCTCCCCCCTTGGGCGGAGCACTTAGTCCCCAGGGCCCTCCCCCCTTGGGCGGAGCACTTAGTCCCCAGGGCCCTCCCCCCTTGGGCGGAGCACTTAGTCCCCAGGGCCCTCCCCCCTTGGGCGGAGCACTTAGTCCCCAGGGCCCTCCCCCCTTGGGCGGAGCACTTAGTCCCCAGGGCTCTCCCCCCTTGGGCGGAGCACTTAGTCCCCAGGGCTCTCCCCCCTTGGGCGGAGCACTTAGTCCCCAGGGCTCTCCCCCCTTGGGCGGAGCACTTAGTCCCCAGGGCTCAAGAGAAAAATCAATATAAATAAACTTACCTTGTTACTTACCTTTTTTGACCTACCTTTTGTCCTCTGCTGTGTTTTTTTGGATAATTGGCTTTGGGCGGTTTTTTGAATACTTTTTTTGTTTTGATACCTTGGGGGTTTTTTTGGTGTACTTTATTCTCCATTTCACTTTTATGTGAGTAGAGAGAAGTTTACGTTGGGTTTTACGTACGTTTCGTTTCTAAACACTGTTGCGGTTTGCTTGTTGAAAATTTTTTTAAATTTTTTGTTTTTGCTTTGTATATTTACATAACTAGATTTGATTTGCAAATATATGTTTTAAACATTGTTTTTAACCGTCAATTATTCACACGCAATTTTAAAGCATGTCTGAAGTTGAACTTTTAGTTATTATTTTTAGTAATAACTGATAGTTCTACTCATTTACCAAAAATAATTACCTTCTGGTATTAAAACAATGGAGCCGTACATCTTTTATGTGTACGCTTGTCAGTATCGTTCGTAAAGGCCGGCAGAAATCGTTTTATTAAAGAGACCAAACCTGTGGCGTCTTGAAAAAAAAATTAAGATATGAAATTGGAGAAAGCTAATTACTGCAAATGATCGAGAAATATTACATAGATATTCGGCCTATCTGATCGCGTTTATGCAAAGAAAAAACACTTACCACAGGTTTGGCATGTGAAAATAATCAATAACACAGACAAAGAAGTTGGCTGCAAGTTCCTGTTAAGGACGTTGGCAGTTTTAATATTTTATTGTTTTTGAAGGCCTGGTAATTTTTTGTTCTTCGCATAATTCTGTATACCTGTAAAGAAATAATACGTTTTAGCACGCGTTGCAATTACCACCATTTTAAATTATTACAAGAATTAACTTTTACTGTTTGATCAGTAATTGTTTTTTACGTTTTTTTTTCTAAACCATTCCTTAGTCTTTCCTTTCAACGGATCAGTCACAGAGCAGTTCTTCCTCCCCTAAATACGGCCAAACTTTCTGCTCAGCGCAAAAAGCTCAAATTACAAGACAAGTGCAGTCTTAAATTTTGATCATGGAAGTAATTTCGTTTTAAATCAATAATAAAATAACTTAATTCTTGATCTCATGAAATGAGACTGTAAAATTTATTGATAAGAAACGACGGGTTCTGGGGACGAGATTGAACAAACGCCGTCACATTTTCCCGCAAGTACGCATGCTCAACAGTACCACGATATGACTAAGCGACGAAAACAGAACAATTTTCTACAGACAACAGTGGCCATTTTTATCAGCTGGTACACACATTTTTTCTAGAAAATCCCAGTGGCTACATATCTACTCGTAAGAAAGATGTTAACAGTGGAGGGATAACGTGTTTTAAGGGGCGAAAACTCCGAGATTTAATTTTCAGTCGTGAGATCACGTGCACGCTGAAACAACTGCGTCAGTGAAGTTTGTATGTTCAGCCACCTTAACAAAACTGAGAAAAACCAAGCTTCAAGCCCTGAAAAGACTTTGTTTTCTGTTTTACCGGGAGCATATTATTTTAGGTACGAAGGTAATTCCCAAATTGAACCCACTAAAGCGTTTTACGAGTGTTTATTGGCATGGCATTCAATCGATCAATCAATCAATCAATCAATCAATAAACTTTATTTAAACACGGTAAATGGCTCTGCTAGCTGGTTTTCAGATATGCACTTGACATAACATGTAACAATTACAAGCCATTGCTATCGACGCATATGAGTTACCTTCAAATCTTACTGACATAGAGTAATCATTGAGACTTTTAATAGCGACAGATGGCAGTTAACTTAATATAAGGTCATATTAAAACCACATTCTGAGCATATTGCTATAGTCAAAGAAAACCTTTGCAACTTTTGAAGTCAATATATACGTGTTTTCTGTACAACCGTCGACTCTGACTACTTTATTTACTTTGCTACGACAAATTTCCACAATAGTCATCAGAAAAAGTCAAATCCGGCAACCTGAGTTTCATCACTGGCGGCCTGTGCCACCTGTGGTTACATTTCTTGTTTTTGAAACATCGAAGCAATATTAGAAAGCCTGAAATCAGGAACTGTTTTTCATGTTCACAGAAAACTTCGGACGACGGATACTCAGATCACTCAAAATGAATCATGCACAGAAGCTCTGATCTGCTATGTAAAGTTTAAAAGAGGCAAACCTTTCTTTGGAAAACTGAATTAAGCAATAAGAGTCGTACAACTTACGACTAATAGCACCGTTTTTATCAATAAGACTTATTGCTCGCAATTAGTTTAACAAGCCAAAACAAAAAAATATATACACTAAGAACAAACCTGGCTTCGAAGAGGCAGAAGTGAATCTTGACAATCCTTCCACACCAGAGATAGTTTGAAGCGTATTTCATCTTCACTGTGGCCAGTTTTCTGACTAAGAACAGTTTGAATCAACCTGAAATGAGTGTACTCATTTATACGATCGCTTGATTAAAATTCAATTGCTACACCATGAGAAATATTCTTTTTTGTATAAAAATATGACAATGAGTCACCAGAAACGCTGTAATAAGACTCATCTCAATACTGCGAGAAAAGCACGCACCATGGGTTTGACGACTGATAATCAACGCTTTAATATTAAAACTGGACACATTCAAAATTTGTCGACTCGATCAACTTGGCTCCTGGGAAATAAGGGTGAATACGCATGGGACTTAATGGCGTTTTTTAAAAGTATCTAAACTGCATAAAGTAAAAGCGTTGCTGGGCTTTGGCAATGCAGAGAGAAAAGCCCGCATTTTAAGTTCATCAATAAACAATAAATGCTTGATTGGACGCACTCACAAAAGAAAGTTTGCCGACTCGGTAAGACCTTGACATGAAATTGCAACTTCAAAGAAAAATAGCCGCATTTCCACCACCTTCTGAATAAAGCAAAAACAAGAGAGAACGAGCTCATTCTCTCTTGGCAAATGTACCTAGAAAAGCACAGAAAGTTGAAGAAAATCATTGAATGGAATAATCTCGTAAAAAAAAAAGGCCGAGAAAGGCTCGGACAATTCCTTTGATTTCACCTCATTAGGTTCATTTTCCTCTTGGTACAGTCTCTTGTTATTCAGAAAGAATATTCGTCACGGCCCAGATAATTAAAAAAACAACAACTCTATTTTGAAAAAATACAATTATTATTCATACAACAATCTGGTACTATTTCACACAACCAGTTTATTTGAATAGAACCGAAACATGATGCATAATAACTGTACGAAGCTACATTTGTTTCATGCTTGGAGATCTGCAAAAAATGACTAGGACGGGAGTGTGAATTTCAGGCTCTTAAAACAGTGCACTGTGGTAAATAGTGAAAAATTACCATTTAATCAATGAATTTTCATGTAATTTTTTTAAAAATTATGGAAACTCAGTGAGCCTGAGTGTTTTGATGAAACTCGACTTGAGTGAGTGCATGGAATATTACGTTTCCTATTGTATGGAAAATGTGTGAACGTCTTCAATATGAATCGGTACAAATCGAATGGACTTTAATCCGTCATATTACCACTCAAAAATGACTGTTTTAAGTGATATAGTTGCTCTTTATTAAATTTTTATTGTAAGCTCTTTATGGTCATAAGAATCATGCAATTCTTAATCAATATAAGATGACAGGCTGAAAACGCTTTCTGCGGTCTAAGTTATGTCAACTG
The DNA here is from genome assembly GCA_964035705.1 of Porites rus. Taxonomy (NCBI): domain Eukaryota; kingdom Metazoa; phylum Cnidaria; class Anthozoa; order Scleractinia; family Poritidae; genus Porites; species Porites rus. The sequence goes on along the minus strand of OZ038000.1, from coordinate 1,341,418 downwards.
CCAAAAACCGCATTTACACATTTTAATCTGCCTTTGTTTGTAATAAGAATGCTGCCATCATAACTGTAAGCAATGCAAAAATATATCTCTAATTAAAAGTTGCAGTTGACATATAGACGTTAACATTCTTATGCTTGATATAGACACATGGAATTTTCATTTCAACTTCGTCATGCAAGGCTTCAGTTGTATTAACTACATTCTCGGCAACTTTCTATCTCATTTAGAAACTGCATAAACGCCAAAGCGATATATCTTGTAAAATTGGAAATAGCCTTTTTCTGAACAAGACTCTTATGAATCAGTCTCCATCAGTCCCACGTGGGAAAAATAAAATACCTATAATCTGGATATACCTTTATATGATATAAATCTTCTATATTTACCCCCTCCCCTCCCCTCCTTCAACATTGTATGATAGCACCGACAACAACACTACCCCCCACCAAACCTTATCCCTAGTAGTTTTTGTAATTACTAAAAGTAAAAATATTCCCCATCAGTTTCGGTTTGCTTTCCGCGACTTATTCGACTAATTAATTAAATTTAGATTACTATGATAAAAGATTTAGGACCTGTTTACATGGAGTGGGGGACCCCGGTCTAGTGGGGTTGGTTTCTTTTGTTTTCACGCTCTGGGGGACACAAAACAAATGAAACTTACCCCACTAGACCGGGGTCCCCCACTCCATGTAAACAGGGTCTTAATAGGAGCTAGTCATAGAAGTGAAAGAAAATAGGGAAATTAAGCAACCACGACGGGTACTATGGCAACCAGAACGCCAAAAGGCAATAAGATGAGCAAAAAGACAACTCTAGATGTGCATCACACTTTTGGGTTCATTTCTTTGCTATCACTTCAGGATTACGACGTAAAAATTCTAAACTTCACGTTTTATGGAGGACACAAGACGACGATTTCCTCTCTGTTTTTAAACTTGAATAGGGTTCTCAAAAATTCAACTCCAGAAAAATTTTCCTCCGTTTGTCAAATTCATGAACGAAAAGGAATTAGAGCGATGAAGTTTGACACAGTGCGAATTCATAAATTTAGTGACGGTATCGCTGCCGTCGCCTGGAGTCGTGGCTGCTTAAGCCCCACCCTAAAAGAACTAGGTTTCAGTTTTATTAAGAGAGATACAGTTATTTCTCTAAGATAGACATCGTTAGAAAAGGCAAAAGTGTTCGTCTGGAAGGGACTTGGTAAGAAAGAATTTACTGTCCGAGTACAACTACGTTTAAGCTTGAGATTTTAAAGAAACTGTATTTGTGTAGCAGTGAGCTGAATTGATAAGCGTAACCTTGAAAGCCCTGATAACACTTTTACATTCTTTCCATTTTTCTCCAAACACAGCCAAGGAATTCATGAAATTACCAGTTATCAATTCGTTTTCAGTGTTTCATTGAGTGGTGGTGTTACGAGGAGACGCTAAAATACTAAAAAACGAGGAGACGCTAAAATACTCTAGTTACTCTAGTTGCGATCAGCGCTTAAAGTCCTCACTATGGAGGTCACGAACGAAATGTCCAATTTTCCAAACATATCTTTTTTGCTGTACTGAAAATAATAATCAAGAAATATCTAGGGGCTCGACATCAATTCTTATAAAGATTGTATTGTCACGGATGTAGTTTCTAGTCCTAAGTGTCTCAAGAGATACAAACTTAGGACAGCCAAACCCAAGACTCTTCATCTTGTTTGGTCGCTTGAAGTAATCACTATCTCTGTCACATGACAGTCTCCACACTTTATTCTGTCGTGCACCAATTTCGTTGTCTTGATCAATAAGAACAAAGTCCACTCGTTGTTGAAACGGCCACGGAAGAATAGCATCATATTCCCCCTTCATTATAACAACATAAAGAGATAAATGGGTACCCTTGCCCTGTCCAAGACCGTTCAGGAAAGCCTCTGCCCGCAGTTTATAACCATACTGTCCAGTGTAAAATGGAGGGCTGCAAAGTTTTTCTTTTTCCCGCTTGGTGGCGGATTGTTGAAACAGTTGCGAGTAGTTTGAAATCTTCCAAAGAAATTTTCCATTTGTACAGACATGTTCCTGCCTTTGTTCCAGTTCTCTTATTCTTAAATGAGCCAAATCCAAGTGACCTTGCATATTGTCCTGCATGTGCTTCTCCATCTCGTTTCGTCTCCCCTGTACACAATAAAAATTTTTGTGAGCGCTGCGTAGTTTTTACATCAGGGTATGTTTCTTTCGAAATATGTTTTAGTTAAACCCACAAAGTGTTTCTGTTTTCGTAGAGACACATTTTCTTCTAAAGAACTCTGTTTAATCAACACAACTTGCCCACTCATACGGGTTGTAAAACATATTTTTGTACTCGTATCATGTCGACAGTATTGGATATGAGCTTGCATGACTTGGTTACTCCAAGATCCAGTTTTGCAACCCTCCAAGTTAAAGTTTTTGCGTGGTCGCCACTTGGCAACCAACTCTTTGGGTTTGGGGAGACTTTTTTACAAATCAAGTCGCCAGCTCCAAAATTTTAGGCGCCATGGCGACCAAAATGGTCGGAAGTTGGGTTGTTTTGACAACACAAAATGATTCTCTACACGATACATAAGAAGGAAAGTACAATTATCGTGGATTAAAACTTTAATCCTAGATTATCACTAATCAACCTTCAGGAGGTGGGTACAGGTGTTAAAGGAACATTCAAGCACCTGGAGCGTGAGCCCTCTTCCTGAAAGGCCCTTTAACCCATTCCAATGGTTTTGGATTTTTCACACCTCTAAGAAATCAGAAACTATTGCAATGGGCAAGAAATAGAGACAAAAAGAAACAGCAATAACAACAACTGCAAGGTGGCTCAATTTTTGCTTCTTCAACAATCAAATTTGCTTTTTGTAAACCCTAACGACTAAAAAGCTGCATATTTGCGTTTAATCAATTTTAATTAATTTAATACGGATAATAACTTTTGTTCCATTTCATATACCGTAAAATTCCGAAAATAAGCCCCTCCAAATAGAAGCCCCCCAAGCGGGTAACGCAAAATATCCTCCGTGAAATCGCCCCTCCAAATATAAGCCCCCCGGGGGCTTGTACTTGGAAAATTAACCTCAAATACAAAGTAAAACAAAGCAAAAACGGTAAATTTACTTCCAACTGTAAGGCTAGCCCAATCAATTTCCCTCCATAAATAAGCCCCTCTGAATATAAGCCCCTCCAAAAATAAGCCCCTCAAAAAGGGCCTTTGAAAAATATAAGCCCTGGGGCTTATTTTCGGAATTTTACGGTATACTATTTGTGTTAACATTCCTAAAAATAACCTTGGCTGCCTTGGGGGGGAAAATAGAGACTAAACAGGTCAACATAATTTAATGACAACAAATTCATCTGTCAACAGACAGAAACCTCTCATGCTTCTGCAAGCAGGCTACAAAGAAAATCATTTTTAAACCTTGCCATTCGGGCAAGCTGAAGCTAGCATATACTAGCCCAAACGTCACTCCAACTAGCCCCAAAAACATTTTGATGAGCAGAGTTGATTTCACAGTTCTTCTGCAACTTGAATTTGCCCATTGGGCAAGTTAAGAACAAAATTCACCAGCCCCGGGCTATCCAACACTACTTTCTTTGCACGCTGTTAAGTCTCAAGGACTGCTAATACGTCTAGACAGGATGCTATAATTTCCATCACACATTGTAAAATGGCCAGTGTAATATCTGATCTCCAAGAAGATTGTGATTAAAATAACTATTGTCACCATTCTCACCTTATGTTTACATCCAATATCACCGTACTGACAGGGAACAACAGCAAGAGGACAGTCACCATCTATGTCCACATGGGACGACATCTACCACAAGAAGATAATTTACAGCGACACTGGTTAAAAGGGAAACTATCCTTGGCCAAAAGCAGACATAGACAAAGGCCAGTGAGCACATGATGCAGGCAAAAACCCAAAAAGCGCTAACACCTTTGCTTTTTAATCTTTGACCAGACTTACCCAAATCTTCGCTGCAGAGGTAATGTCTTTGCGGAAGAAATAAAATGTCCACATTTTAACCCTTAAAGCAAGGATATCAACACGTATATATTCTCCTCACTGTTCTTCATATTTTCATATTGTACAGCTTATAAAAGAATTTGTTCAAACATCAAGACATTTAATCAGTGCTGATTATTCCATTCATTCTCTTTACCTGTACGTTTTGATCTGGCAGAGGTATAGTTGGGAGAAATTTGACGCTGGTCACTATTGGGGCTGAAAGGGTTGAAGTCAATTGCAAATACGTTATACAGCACTAGAATGTTGTTCAATTTAATAAAGCACCACTTCTCCCACAGCTTAAAAATATCATGTCCAAAAACAAAAGCAGGCCCACAAAACTGTGAATGAATGAATGATACCTTTATTTAAACACAGTTAAAAACTGTCCGCAAGACACACTGCTTTTGCTACTGAGTTAATCAAGGAAAATCCAGCAATACTGTGGAAAACTGATTTAAGGAAGGGCAAAGGGACTGGTAAAATGTGTTTGCTATAATGAGGTTTCGTTATATTGAGGTTCTTTTTTATATATTTTAGTATAACTGGGGGAAAGAAAATCTTTGTTAAACCGAGGACTTCGTTATATAGAGGTTCATTATATTGAGATTCCACTGTATTTCAGCTTCATAACATTTCATTTCAAAACATTTAATTTGGCTCCTCAAACAGATATTGGTACTTATTAAAACAACCTCTATGCCTTCCACAAAGAAAATTAAATAATAATAATGATAATAATAAAACTGACGATGATGAAGATGATGATGATGATGATGATAAGGAAACAAATAATCGAAATAAGCAAACAACGTAAAAAATTCCAAATGGGAGGATTGGAGGCATCCAGTTGGCTATTTACAAGTGTGGTCAATGATTTGAATTTGGGACTATCAATAACAAATCCAGCTAGTGGTCAGAGGGGGGCTGGATTTAACACTCTAACTAATTGCCCACTCTGTGTTCCTTGTACAGTAATCATTCTGTTACCTGATCTCTTGGTATGTCTGTTCTTCCACAGTTATTTATGCACTTTATTGGAACTCTTTTGCAATTTTCAAGGTGAGTCTAAAAAAAAGGGAAAAATAAAATAATTAAGAGAGTGACAGTTATACCCCTCAATTTCTTGAATATAAACCTAGGTGTAAAGAGACAATCAACAATTTATAATTCATAAACTGGCTTGCTGCAAAAAAGTAAAACGATGGCAATGTTTTAGATTTCACTAGGAAATTATGCAGAAAATTTATTCAGTAGGCTTAGGGAAAAAAACTAATTCCTGAATGTCCTCTGTTCCTGTGTAGGAATTTGTGCACAAATGGATAAATGAATCAATTAATAATCAATACATGATTTAAAAGGTAGCACATCCACATAGTGGTTTTCCATCGACCATTCTGTATCAAATTAGAAATTGGAAATGTTGGCATCTGAAGAGAAGGTAAAACCAGAGTACCCAGCAAAAAAGCTCTTGAGGAAAAGGAGAGACCCAACAACAATATTATTAATGTAGACTCTCTAAGAGAGTCTTGTGAGGTGGTTCTAACTTTTGGGCCTGTGGACAAAATTCTGCAATTTAACTGTTCAAATCATAGCACCTTCACTTAGTAATACAGTTCACTCTGGATAACTTGAACCTTCAAGGGAATTGAAAACAAGTTCATGTTATCGGGAGCTAGAAGAAAATAGCCAGATATGGAAAAAAAAAACAGTTTTTCCTGTACAGTGGACATTTTAATCACATTTACTTCTAGAAATGTTAAGTGAAAATTGAAAGATACTTCTAGATAATAAATCAACATGAAATGTAGCAGTTTGTATAGCCTAATTAGAGCATGCGTTTTACTGCTTTGAGAAGTAAAGCTGTTCACATTTAAGATTTGAAACAAACAACATCAGTGTCCACCATTATTTTCCTACAACACGTCAATGGGAAATTCAAAATTCAATGTTTCAGATGCCAATACACTGTTTTTTTCCTGACTTTTTAAGGGCTTAAAACATGGTTCAAGTTATTGGGGGTAAAATTATATAGAAATTATTGGAGGGGAAACAAGAATCACTTCGAGGTAGCATGAGGTTCGAGTTATCGAGGGTTTGAGTTACCAAGGGTAAAATTACAGTGAATGTATGGAGGAAATCAAGGGGAAATCAATTTTGGTTCAAGTTATCGGGAGTCAACCATAGTTATTTTTCAGCATTTTCATTCAACAAAATGTATTTTTCCTTTTAATTTTGATTTTTACCACACGTAAATTAAAAGTGAAAGAATATACTCACAGGAAGGTTATGAAGCTCTCCTGTCCAGTCACACTCATTACCACTATTATGACACTTCACTGTTAAAGACAACACTGTTCTTTTGCAAGCTCTATCAGGATATACCTACATGTAAACAAAATAACAATCATGATAAAGTAATTAGCTAATATAAGAGCATAAGGAGTTACATACATGTGACCTAGCCACAGCAGTGTAGAGTGATCAATGAGCATTGGCGAGGTAAGCAGACTTGTCCACCCCCAAGTGGAAAAAATCTTGAGATTCTGAACCTAGAGTTTGAGTAGTACTTCAAGAGGAGGGAAAAATTCATCAGATGTTCCAAATTTCTAAGTGTGAGGACTTCCCACTGGGATTATTGGTATTAAAAGTCTCATATCATTTTAAAGCTGGAGTATACGTAGCAAACATCGATCCACGATCAGTGTTCTAAGCTAGGTTAATTTTACCAGAGGATCTAGATCTGCGCATTTCTTTGTGGCAGCAGCAAGTTGTTGTAGAGTTTGCAGTAGGCTGAAGACAAGACTAAATAAATTTATATGAACAATGAACCAGTTGGCAATATCATACGTTTACTAATCAAACATGGCCACCAGGCATTTTCTATAGATTACAGATACTCTAAAAATTATTGAGAGTGTGACTTAATTAGAACAGCATGAGAAGTCAGTTGTCAACTCATGAGAATGTAACATACAGGAAATGAAATCATGAGAACTGTAGTTGGCAAGTCTGGTTAAAAGTAAAAAAATGAAGCTTCACAAATTGTAAGAGTGGAATTAGTCAAATTTTTATGAAAAAACCCTTTTCTCTTCAACCTATCTGTGGGTGAAATGTTTGCCAATACACAGACCTACAAGGAATTTAAGATTACAAAATTCACCCTGAGGTAAAATCAGTCATCTGCTCCATTGAACAACAGCTCGATCAGGAAATACAAGTTAGGAAATGGAAACAGAAAGGCTATGGTTAAATGTGGTTATCTTCTAAAAATAATTACTACAGCCACAAAAAATATTATCACCTGGGTTTGCTTGTAAACATTGACAGTACCTACTCATGCCCAAGTCATGGATGCAGCTGCAGACATTAGTTTTAGTTGGCAAGATCACAAATTAAGGACTCATGCAGTTTCTCAAATGTCTACAACTCTTTAATTACCACTTAACTGACATTTCCTAGATGCAGTAGACCATAACCAAATGTAACTCAGTAGGGAAAAGTATATATAGGAACACATGCACCAAGATACATTATTCATGTGGTGTTAATTGACACTACTTAAAATAATTTACTTCAACAGTAGGCTGTAAAAGTACATGACAAACATAAACAAAATAGCTTTAAAGAAGGTTGTTGTTGTTTTTGAAATTAATATGCTGTAAAAAGAAAACCCCTAAAGCTATTGTTCAAAACAAATCGTTCATGGGACCATGCACAGATCAATTATACCATTTTTGTTTAAAAATATAAACTAACCCACAAATTTAAATATCGCATACATATCAGTCTTTCAAAATAATTGTTATGCCTTTGCACAAGAGATTGAAATTTAGACCATTGTATTAGTTTACCAGACTTTATCAGGTTTAGATAAAAACCTTATGGCTCATGAATACAAACAAAGGACAAATCATCTGGAAGAGATATTATGTTCTGGTTAATTGGAAAAGGAGAACTAATTGAACTTCAAAAATTGTAGGGGAAGGGATACGTTCCTACACTGCAAAAAAAGGAGAAGCAAAAATAAAATATTGTCTGTAACAATGAACAACCTGAGATGCAGATATCATTATAAAGGTTTAAGTTATAAAAACAAACAACACATTTACTCTCAAGATAAAAGTAAAAATGAGTAGCATTAGATAAGCAATCCTTTGAACCTTATCTTACTGTCTTGCAGACTTAACATGTGTTATCAAAGCAACTGAGGGAAATTGAGAAAAGAGACGTACACCATAAAGCCTGAAAAGTAGAATCAAAACCACCACGCAAAAGATTTCCCTCGGTTATTCTTGCATGATAAAGTTCAGTCTCCATAAGCAAGCATAGCCTGGTCTAGGCATTCAGATAGTGGGTACTGAGTAAAGACAAGTGAGAAAGACGCTTTTTTTGTCTCCTCTTTGTTACTATCTGAAGGCCTGCAACAGGCTACAAATCTACTCAGTAACAGCACCACTCAAGCAGGGTACAACAAATTACACTGTCCTTATGCACTCATTGAAGTGTGAGTCAGATTCTTGATGAAGTATATGTCACAGCAATAATAATATTATTATTGCTTTCACAAGTTTCAGTAAGACTCTGACCCTAACTACTAACAATTACCATTAGAACTCAGAAAATTAGCTCCAAAAAGTCAAATGCTACAGTTACCTCGAGAAACCAGAAAAAAAAAGGGTCCCTTTAGCTAACAAATACATCTTGAAAACAGAAAGGGTTGTAAATAAAGTGAAAAGATGGCAGGCAATCTCCCAGCAATGAAAGGGATCATAATAGGTTGGAATTATAAAACAGGAAAAACAGTTATACAGGTGTGGATCAAAGTGTCAAAATAGGAAAAGAATACATTTCACACTAAAAGAAACCACTTAAGACTCAATTTGTTTATTCTTTGCAATATTATAAATTTATCTGCATTCTTGTCCTATCAGTATTAGCACACATAGAGAAAATGAAAAGGGTCATGAAACCCAAAATTCTTGAGATGTCAAAGCTAGGTTGATTTTGACTTGTTAGTGAAAGAGCCAACAACAGTTACTTAGGACAACTTCCTAGCTTTCAGTGGCCACTAGTTCCTGCCCCACCAGGCCAAGTTCCATCATTTTTTGCAAAAGTACTGCCCAAGACATCTCATTAAAATGAACAAAACTTAAGCTTTTGGTTAATGGACTTAAGAGGTCAAAAAAATACTACTGCACTTCATTAGAAGCCCACAAGCTTATGTAACTTTTTTTATGTCTCCATTCAGTCTAGAAGAAAAATGACCCAGCTCATTTACAGTGACCAATATCCAATTTCTCATAATAAATATCACTTTCAAAGTAATGGATGACTGGCCACCCAAAGTTTTTTCTGATCGGAAAGGTAGAGCTACATGTAGGTTACAAATCTAGTGAAAATCAAACCAACAATCATTCAGAAGCATAAGTATTCTGTTTATGGCTCCAACTCTTAGGATTACCACCATAGTGAACTTCTAACAACTAGGTTGTTGCAGTTGTAAGCACAAGCAGAAGATAAAACTCATAAAACCATCGCAAATGAAGACAATGGGCACTGTAATTGGTTTATTGTCTGCTTCTGTTAATTAATTATGACTCGGCCAGTTCGGTTTTTATGCTTGAAAGTGCATAAAATAATATATAATATAATAAGACTTTGACAATATCGTCATGTGTTGTTTTTAAGGAGACTGCTGGGTTCAGAGATTGCCCAGATTTGTTTATACACATTTCTCAGAAATTGACTTGTTTGATAGTAATTTACTGACACCTGGGTGTGAACTTGATCCAATAATATTGGCCATGAAAACATCAAAAGCCCTCTCTTAGCTTCGGCCATGAGATCCTTTGGGGGGAAGGGGGGGGGGGGGAGGGTGAAGGAAGATCTTTGTTGTCTGATTTTTCAATGTCTCAAATCTATCATTATTTTTGCCTTATAATACACATAATAAATAAATAGATGGTGGGATTTGACGGAAAAATCTTTATCTTAAGATGATTCTTACAGTCTTATTTTATATACTGTCACTACCTTTCGAATCAGCTCAACAATGTTCCAAATAAACCCTGTGTATAGGTGATTTTTATAACCAAACTTCAAAACCTCGTTGATAATTCATAAAGAAAAAAACAAAAGAAATTAAAATGTTTATAAAGACACTCTTTATGAGTGTCTTTATATCTGATAGAGACACGGCTAAACTTTACATCAAATAATTCTTTGGACCAAAATAACCCCAAATCTGAATATATAAGTGCAAGAATGAGTTGATCTAAATCCAAATAAAAACTTGCAGTCGTGAATTATCAGGTGTAAATTAAAAATCTCGGCTTCAAGTTTTTAAACCCGATAACACACTCCTGCTCGTTTTTTAAACAGTACTTAATCTCCCTTGAGGAAATGTCCCCACTAAAGATACACACCCCAGCCAGTCTTCAAGCTTAATGTGTTCCAATCAAGCCTTAAAAACATTGGATTAAGCTGTTCAAATAAATACCCATTACCCTCTAAAAATGTTTTTCTGCCACTAATTAGTTGAACTTGCACTGAATTGATAACTAAAATCACAATTAGAAGTAAACACTGAAAACTTTAATTCCTGCAGTCTAAAATTCCAACTGTAATGACGTAGAACAATAAGTAATGGTAACAGGACTGAGTGCCATCCAATTCAGTCTGTAATCATACCAGTGATTAACAAAATCCGCGGGAGTCCGGTTTGTTTAATCACAAGTACTATTACAGACTGAATTGGACGACACGAAGTTCTGTTACCAATTAATCATAACTTTAACAAAATTTGTGATATAATAGGCTATTTTAAAAATCAAAACACAAGAAATTCGAAATTTTGATATGCTAGCAGTGTAAAAAAACAGGCCATTTAAGCACGCGCATGATGACGCGTACTGTCCAATTACTTAGGCATGATGTGTATTGTTGTATTAAACTGTCCAATTAAGGCTGAAATCAGGGCAGTTGATAGCCAATCAGATTTGACAATTTTGTTATATATAGTTATGATTATAATAATAATAATGATAATAATAAAATTAATGTATTATGAAATTAATATAATAATGAATAATTTGTAGACTTTCATCGCTTCCGATGGTATCTTTCACGGTAGAAGAACAATTAAGCAATACTAGCAGCATGAAAAACTAGTTGTGTAACATTGCTTCTTCAAACACTGCTGCTTCCAATCAAGTTTGAAATGTTTGTAATGATTACTGTACTCTGTGCACTAACATAAAAACAAAAACCAATTGTACACATAATTCTCCACAATTTCTGATTTCCTGTACAAGATAAGTGATTCATTATAATTAGTCTGCTATCTGTTTGGCTAAGTAAACATTTTGTCCTAAAATAGATGCATACAATAAATATTTGAAGACCAAAAGTGAAAATTCCGTCTGTGAAAATATTTTATCAGAAAAAGGCAGAATAATATTTATAATTTGTTAACTCTTATACAGGTTATTGCTATTTGAAAAGTCAAATTTCACCAAGCCATGTTGCTTTTAATAGATTAGATTCATTACATCTGTGGTTATGATGGTCAATTTTTGTTTTATTTATTTGACCCCAGTAGTGCACCCAGTAAAAACCTCGCCGACAAAGCAAAAATGGCAAAAAAGTGGTTTGCACCTTAAGACTTCTTCTTGAGTCTAGCAGCAGTTTTGCGATAATTCTATGCTAATTGTAGTTTAATTCGTCGATTAATACGCACAGATATAAGTATTTGTACAAGAATTTATCTTACAGAGGTCTTTTGATATTGATTACTTGGAAATGGTAAGTAAACAGCTTGTTCATAAATTACATGTAACTTACAAATGAACGTTTTAACGATTTCATCATTAACATGCACAAAATTGTTACATGAACCTGAAAGACTGTAAGCTTAATGTAGCGAGACAAATCATTGGTTTTCAAGCCATGTGTTTTAGTCATAAATCTAAAGTTAAGTTAGATTTCTCTGGAATAATCTGTGGTTGTCGCTTATAATTGATAAAGCATAAAGCTTACGTAAATCCGAAAGATCTTTCGGCCAAAGAAATATGTCGTGAAAGCACTCATTTTGTGAGTTCAATTTTTCAAAACGAATTCACGTTTCGCACCTCGAAATATCCTTAATCCTAAACTGTGAAAATTGAACCACAGCAGATACCCTCAAATAAGCTAATGTTATTTCTCGGTGCCTACGATCAATCAGCTAGGCAAAACGCAGTTTTATGATACAAGTTTCACACCATATTGCCGCTAAAACTCACCTTTTCTCTCGTCAGTGTTCTCCGATCAATAGGACAAAACGCCGGAGGTTTTCTGGGAAGAAAAAAGAAATAAATTCTTGAGGATATCAGCCTCACTTTAGAAAAAAATTTACGCTGCTCTGTACTTACCTTAAAATTGGCTCAAGACAAGATTCACAGAATCGGTGTCCACAATCTCTCGTCTGAACTGGATCACGAAAGGCAAGCTGGCATATTGGACACAAATAATCTGGTGATATAGGACTTACGAAATCCGCATCATAACCTCCGATTTGAGACCGACTTAAAGGAACAGGCGATGGCTGCAACGAAGAGTAATTTACTATCGACGCAACAACACCGGCCGCCATCTTGTGTTTATGCGCAAACCATACAGGGTCAATAAATAATTAATATCTTAGCGATTATCTGATGGAAACCGTAACAAATCATGATCCGAAACGAGACGAGTGTTTCAGTAGAATTGTTTTGTCTTCTCGGAATATTGAAAAGGTAATTTGTAAAGTCGCTAAATATCATGAAAACACAAAATAATGAGCCAAGCGAAATTTAATCATGCTAATATATACGCACCGGAATCTGCGGTTTTTGTCAAGACATCAATTTTCATATTTTGAAAGTTCATATTTCCTCCGCATTAATTTATTTAGAATAAGTTTAATGAAATTACTGTCGAATAAAACTCAGGGAAAATATGATGACTTGCAAATATTATCTTGTTCCCGTTTAATTTTTAGACCATGGAAACAGGTGACGGGCTAGGAAATTTGACCACCTAAGAAAATAAAAAAAAATTATAGTAACCTTATTTCTTGGGGACAAAATAAAGTACCATTCTTCCCCAATTAGTTCCTTCTCGACAAATTTTCGTGACCTTACGGAGCTCGGTTTTTTAAATATTTCAAAGTGAAAGCAATGAAATATTTTATTTTTATGGAAAACGCTTTTATACTTTTGCATCATGGGAGTAAACTATTATTGAATGCTGATCTATTTTGAGATATTCAAAGACACTACAGTACAGAAAGTCTTTCATCTATTTGCCTCAGTCTGTTATTGCGAGCGAGTAGTTTTGACTGAGTAGCCTGAGATCATGCCCTCTCCCTATTATCCTTTTATGTCTCTAACCTCGTCCGCTCTAAAAAAAAGAGCCTGGTCGCAGGTTAACTGAGGAGCTAGTCCATTTCTGGCCTCTCTCTCCATGTCACGCAGTTCTGGGAGAGAGGGTCCATAAAATCTAAAACTTGATAAAATGGCTTCCAAATGGATAATGACGTGAACAGCGGGTAAAAAACAACACAAACACAAGTGAACCATTTTTATTGTTATTTTTCAAAATGAAATTTAGAGTGTATTTTTTTTATTTTCACACATTCTCATCTTACATAAACTCCCATAAAGTCCGGCCTGCCTATGGTTCCTAAGGCATAATTTAGTGGGGAAAACAGTGGTAGCTTCAAGAAAAAGTGTTTCGATATAGTTTTTCAGAGATCATACCGATGTTTTTCAATCGCCTTTAAAGTGATTTTGATTTTGTTCTTGTCTGATTGCTACAAAATTTTCACCAGTGTTTGACTATGAATTGAAGTTTGTCAAAATGCAGTTGTTATTAATATCACTAGGACAACAATAAACAAAAAACTTAGAATCGATAAAATCCAAATTTTGCGATCTAGACCTGCTACTGAAAATCCAACTCCAGGAACGTAAAGTGCGGTGTTTAGCAAATCACCTCCGTGAAAAGTGAAAAATTCTGATGTTTGAATTCAAATAAAACGAAAATATATTTCAAACCTTATATTTTCAATAGCCGTGAAAAAGTGTTTAATAAAAAAGTTCTAAATAACTCAAATTAATATTAAGCAACGTCATTAGGCTGCTGAACATCATATTTTGATGCTGGGAAAGTGTATTTTTTTTCCTTCCGATCCTGAAAACTGGCCTGTTTTCTCACCACCTGTCTAAGTGCAACTTTATTCTAAATTTGAACTGTTAGCACTTTTCTGTTTTATCTCTAAAGAGATGGTCTGACACACTTGTCTTACCGAGGGATGTGATTTACACAGACAAAGGAAACTGTGTTTTATAAGAAAAAAGTTAACACAATCAACTTGGAAACATACTTACAAGCCAACAAAGTTTATGAACTAGAAAGGTTTATGATGGGGTACCTGGATAAAGGCCTCAGTGAATAGATCTTAAGTCAAATTCTACCTATGTTTAGAAATTATATACAAGGTACCAAAATTTAGAAGGAAAATCTGGAATTTTATCAGAAGTTATATGGACATTTCTTCCTGTCACCCCTGAAAATAATAATGAATATGATCCATTAACTAATAAAACATAAATATTCAAAGAAATGTTATTGTAAATACTTTTGTTGGTCAAAACAAGCTCTCATAATAATGTCACAGTCCTAGCTTACATATCAGGTGAAGTGCATGCTTTACAAGCTACAATTCAACATGGCCACACCATAAGCATAAGCAAACCATGAAATATTTACATTAAAATAACAAACTCTTTCCTTATTTTTTGTTGATGCCGACAGCATTATATAAATATCAAAAAAATCATTTAAGACAAACAAGAAGCACTTCTCTCCTGCACGCTCTTATTACCGCATAGCTCAGTGATGCACCTGTCCACATTTACCATTTCGTTCATAATACAATGATAAGAGGTACAGTATGAAAAGTCCCCTAAAAGACAACATAATTTTCTAATAATGTCCTAATGTCCTTCTAATAATGTTGCTGATCCTCACAATGGACACACTAGTGCCATCTGATGTAAACAGGAGTTAAGCAAGGATATCAGGTATATTAGAGTCACTTGCTACTCGGCTGTTTTCAGTAATTTTGCAAGGAATTTCGGAGCTTGGTCTGCACCAAAAAAGATGTTCTCTTGGAGATAATCTGGCAAACTCTTCAAGACACCCTCTGCACCAGGACTTCTTGGATTAGGACTGTACTCAATCTCATCAAACTCTTTGTCATGTGTTAACCTGAACTGTAAACCTATAAGGATTAAATGGAATTACAGTCAACTCCCGATAATTCGAACCTTCAAGGGAAATAAAAGAAGTTCGAATTATTGGGAGTTTGAGTTATCGAGGGTAAAATTATATAGAAAACAACCTGAATGGAAATGAAAATTGCTTCGATGTTAGTGGGAGGTTCGAGTTATAGAAGGTTCGAGTTACCGGGAGTTGACTGTAACTGAATTAAAACATACCAAAAATACAAATCCAAAATCAATAAACAAAATAACGTTTGCCATGACTGTCCTTTAAATCACAAAGCACTACAACAAGCCACTGATCACAGAGAAAAAGACAAGACATCTTGTAATTTTAACTTCAGGTTGCTCCAAAGATGGATAATTTAAACCAAGGTCAAGCCAAATCTTCAACAAAATGATCTCTTTTGAGAAAATGTACCAAAACCTAAAAAAAAATCATTGAGTCTTTACTCAAAAACCTGTAATGACAACTGAAAATGACAGTCCAAAGCAGTCAACAAGAAAGTAAACCAAATTGTTCATTAAATTTTAATCCTGGGTTAATGTGGGGGGTGGGGGGGGAGCTCCCAGATAAAAGTGAAAGGGATTCTTGTCATCTCACATCCTGGTAATAAAAGGATTAACAGCAAAAACAGTAAAAGCCCACGACTAAGGGCCTGGCTTTTAAGAACCTTAGGCTAAAATTTGCCAGTTAGGCCCCATCTATACAAGAACCTGTTAAGCCTAAAATTTGAAACAGGTTCTTATTTTCTAAAATCCATAAAACAATTCTGTACACTTGGACAAATAACACAAGTCAACATTCAGGATCCTCTTAGGAGACAAGTGTCTTAACCCTTCAACTGCAATATACTGGTATGCAGATAATATCTAAGGAATAAGCTGGATACTGCTAAATACTCTTGGCGATAAATGCATTTTTCCTTCAGATAATGAGAAGCTATTTAAGAACCTAAAAAGCCTAAATTTGTGCAAGTTACCATTTATGCAAGAACTTGTTTAGGCTAAGTTGGGAAAATGCAAGTTCTTAGTCGCAGGCTTTTTATTATACTGCAGTCAGACTGTGTTGGAGAATTGTTTCCTTTAGAGGTCAAAGAAAGCATGAGCATACACCTATTACATATGAGCCCATTCCCCCCAGCTGCTGGGCTAACCTGCAATGAGAAAGTCATTTAACTGATTTAAGGCAATTTGTCCCTTGCCTTAAAAAAGAAAATACTTACCATGTGCAGAGTTTGGATCTGGGAAAAATGTGCAGTTGAAACTTTGGAAGGAGCTGGTAAAATGGGCGTTGTTGTCACAGGATAAAGAGACTCCAGTGAGTCGTGAATAAAAATTAATCACACTCCTCTGGTCTTCAATCAGTTGCTAAAAATTAAGGCAAAGATAACAAAAGACATTTGTAAAATCATAATAATTAGACAGGGCTGTCATTAAGAGCCAGGGGAATGAATGTGGCCTCCGGCTACTTTCATAGGAAAAAAGACGAAAAATAGAACCTAAAGAAATCCCTTGGTGTTTGATTCCCGCCTACTTGTTGTATTTGCCCAGCAACTTGAAATCTTAGTGAGAGCCCTTATCAGACCTCTTTACCATAAAAGAAAGGTAGCTTTCAATTTAACATAATAAATAATTTGTATAATATTAGATTACCTTTTCCTTAGAAATAGCTTCATTACTGTAATTCTGTTCTCTAAAACTCTCATCTCTGTCTCTGTTTAAGACTGCCAGTTCCTCAGTAGCCTTGTTCTTTGAGATAGCTTTATCGCTGTGATTCTGCTTTTTTTCACTCTCCTCTCTGTCCTGCTTCTCACGATTTTCTGCAAGAAAATTAAAAATATGTTTGTTGCAAAGTACAATGAATTCAGGTCAAAATGGTTTTAACCTTGGTTCATTCTGATTCTAATTCAGGGTTTTCATTAAGTTTTAAAGTAGACAGCTAGGATGTAAAAGTAGACGGCTTGGCAACTGGGTGCTGAAGGCGATTTCAGGCTTTCACTCTCTCACTTTACCCTATTTACCCAAAAAGCAGATGGCTCAAACCTCCAAGTAGCCCCTTTTATGTTTTTTAGCCGGCTGACGGCACTTAATGAGAAACCTGCTAATTATTCATAATCATGAATAATGATAAGGGTTAGGGGACAAAGGAAATAAATACTTTGAGTTATCTAAAGGTCAGACTTGTCCTCTTTTAAAAGTAGAATTACTTTATTTACTTAAAGTGGGTAGAGGCAAAATTACCAAAAATGCTGCCCTTAAATAAATGTGGCAACCAATCAGAAGAGTGCAGAAATTATTCAATGACTAAAATAAAAAACTTGGTAATTAGTTAGTAAACTACAGTCCCAATATCTATGGACACACAAATTCTCCAGACCGACTTCCATATATTTCCTTCAGAATAATTAGAGGGAATTTGATTATTGATCAATGCATTTTTCTTGTTGGTGATCATTTTACTAATTCTCATGACCTTTTCTCTTGATTATGTATTGACACTGTAAGGAGAAAATTGTTGTTGGTCACTCTTGGGACTTACAGGGTTAATAAAAAAAAATACGGTATTTGCAGTCCTACTTTTGGTTGTTTACCATTTACAAAACATTTCCGGAAAATCCAGTTGGAAAGTAAATGGAACACAACGCTCCAGCAGAAACTTTCCAGGAGCAAAGGAACATCTCAAAAGGTAGCCCTCTTTTTCTGGACAGAATGTCCCAAATGGAAATTTGTGTTCCATTTCTTCAAAGCCAACTTTGATACCAGTTTCAGGCCTTCGCGGCCATCTTCCCGTAAATGGAACTGATTTGAACAAAATGGTAAATGCCATTCAAGGAAGAAATTTACCGCTCCTGAATTTTGCTTATCATTTACCCAAACAGTGACCTGAC
The DNA here is from genome assembly GCA_964035705.1 of Porites rus. NCBI lineage: Eukaryota > Metazoa > Cnidaria > Anthozoa > Scleractinia > Poritidae > Porites > Porites rus. The sequence goes on along the minus strand of OZ038000.1, from coordinate 1,323,200 downwards.
CGGTTTACCCATGTAAATGGTAGACAACCTTTGTTTCCATATAGCTAGGGTCTCATGGTGACTATAAATTTTAGAAAATGCCAAGTGAGAATTCTAATGAAAGAACTTCTTAAATTAAGTCTCAATTAGAGTGCTGTCGGATAGCTTGAGGCTAAGGGAGCAAACTGTTAGACTAGCATGTTTTTTTTTTTTTTTATGAGTTGTCCAACAAGCAAGCAACATTCCCACAGATAAACATGATATAGTAAATATTGGTGAAAAAAGGGTGGGACCATAGGTCTGCATGACTGCTCTGGGCCATTACACTTCAGCAACAGCTTGGCCACAGCCAAGCGATTGTTTTTTTACAATTTTCATCTCACCCTGAGTTTTGGTTCCATATATGGCCCTATCAGTGACTGGTGCCAGGTGTTGAATTTCACTTCCACCAATTACTTTCAATAAGCTTTCCATACTTGTTGCTTTGATTGAGAAGTTTGTGTATATTCTCGACAACCTCGCTTGTTCAGAGAGAGTATGCATCTTTTTTCCAAGGGTATGCTCCCCAAGGACATGGTTTTCATACCAAACTAGCCCATAATCAGAAACCCTAGGTCGCTGGAAAAGGAACTCATTGGAAGGATTTAAGTGACTCAAGTACTTCTCAAAGGAACAAACAGGGCAAAAGGGGCCACTGTTTGCTATCATCACTCCCTCTTCGCCTGGAACGTCCCGCGCTTTGAGATTTTTAGTCCGTGGATCCGTTGTTTTTAATACCACGTAACGTTTGCCTTCCGAGTTCACTTTTATTACGAAGTCCTTCTTTTTAAGTTGGCGCAGATTCTGTCTAGATTTTCCTCCGCGACCAAAAAAGAACATTACTTCAAAGAACACCTTGTTTTGTAGCATAGCGGGGTTTGCTACATTGAAAAAACCGCTGTGATACAATTTCTTTAAGTCTTCGTCACCTATTGGAGGTTTGTGTTCGGTTTTTCCTAGACCTTTCTTTATCAACTCTTCGCATCGTTCCTCATAAACTTGGTTGGCTTCCTTGAACACCTTGTCCTTTATAATATCGATATTAAGCGCTTGCTTGAAGTGTCTACACAAACCAAATCGCAAAGCAGTGAGCGTGCTTTTGGTATAAAGCTGTCCATCTTTCTTTCTCACTTCGACGTAGAAACTCGGCAAAACCGTCGCCAATTCCTTGGCAGTGCAAGGGCTTTGAATGCCTTTCTCTTGAAGAAACGCTTCAAAAACTAAGCGACAAGCTTTGGTAGATTTTTGGGTGCTTTTACTGTCTTTATCATTGAGTAACTCGGAAATTTCTTCCTCGGCTAAACTTTTAAACCTGCTGTCCGCCATTTTTACGCTCCCCGGTTAGATGACGCCAGCACGCCCAGTTTCAGTACATTATTTGACGAATGACGTCACCGTGAACTTCCAAATTTGGTCGACACTAACTGTGACTGTACTATAAAGATTCGAAACAGAGCAATATTTTTAAAGACCTCCGCCCTAGAATGTTTCATTCAATTAGGTACTCAGTGCATTTGTTTAATCAGGGATGCCATTCCCTTACATTAGTAATAGTAATTAAACTTAATAATTGTACATAACAATTATGTAAATTTCATATTGATGCTATACTATACCACTGCATCTGAATAAAGTGAAATAAGGTCAGGTTTTCATTCATTCAATTATTTCAGTTTATACCTTTTTCCTCCTTCATATATTGAAGTTGTTCTTTGGTGTTTTCAAGGTCACTGCGCAGCCTCTCAACAGCTCCTTTCTTTATCTTCACTTCTTCGTTCAAGAGAGAGCACTTCTGCTTCTCCAAGCTGAGGTTGGATTTCAGTTCACTCACAAGCGTATCAGATACTAAGAAAAACATGTGATATATTTTACCGCTGAGTTTAATGGAGTGGAACCCTCTTAATACTATTGGGCAAAATTTTGGTTAGTAGTAATTTCAAGGTGGCCATGTTCAAGTGAATAAACAAGTGGCACTTTCCATTCAACTAAAAATTCTGGTTTGAAATTTCAGAAATTCAACATGCCCAATGGAACGGTACATTCCAGTTGCACAAACCCAATCAAACCCAAGCCGCCGCACATTTGGTTATTGTTCTTGTAAGCAGACAACAATTTTGTCAAATGGAAGGGGACATTTTGGTCTGCCCAACTGAAATGACCGGACCAGTCAAAGTGGACAATCTTCAAAGGTGTTTCCAAATATTCTGGTCAGACCAAACCAAAATGGTCTGTTCCATTTGATTTCTAACTGAAATTTCTGGAATTTTGGGCTAAATGGAAAGTGCCTTAATTAGGTTTTCGGAAAAGAAAAACATAGTGTTTGTTACTTTGGGTGCCAAGGATTTGGTCATTGTAACAAGTTGGTCATGAAAACCGGGTTCATTGTCTTCTTTTGGTAACATCACAAAGCATTTCAAGGAATGTTTAATCCTCTGTCTCAAAAGATTTGCTCAGCAGTGATAACAATAAAAGTGAGTGAGAGAATTGTCTAGCATTGACAGCCGGCAAGCAAAAGCCTGAATTGAAGGGGATAGGAAAGGCAAGACGATGCAGACATCTTCCTTATCCGTTTCCCCATGCTAAGGGTAGTGTACAATAATTGTGGTTTTCACAGTAGAGATGGTTCCTCTCAGACAGGTTTTCCATCAGATGATACATGCCAGACAGTTAGTTGAACATTGTAATGTCACTGAAAACAAAACAGTATTTCATTCTGGGGGAATAATCAGTCCGACTTTATTTTTACATTTATATGTCTCTAGACAGATTAGATGGATTATCTGATAATGGCCAATGATACAATCACTGTTAAATAAAACAAAATGTATTTATAAATCTAACCTTGCACATTCCTCTCTGCATTCTTTTGAGCCTTCAAAAATGTGTTTTGCAGTTGCTTCATTGCATTCAGAAGGGTGAGATATTTATTTTTGTAAAAAATCTCATCATCAGACTAAAAAAACATTAAAAGTAAAAATAATGATTGCCACAATTTGTCAATAACTTGAAGTTTTAACATAATGAAACCTTTTCCCTCCGGCAAAAACTGATTTTTGTATATCTTTCTCACCAGTGGCAGATCTAGGTGGGGTGGGGGAGGGGAAGGGGGGGGGGGGGTAGTGGTTCCAAAAGATCAAAAATAATCTAAATGCCTAGAACATATTATAGTGGTTCAGTGACTAAGTGCTTTGAAACCAACATTGTTAACCACTGAGGATTGCTTGAAAGACCCGATTAGTTGATTTTCCAGGAAAGGTGGAGCAAAAGTTGGACCCTTTCTATCAAAATTAATCTCGATCCACTTGTGCTCAAGGATGAATGAAAGATGAAATCTTAACTCACATTCTGCTCATCCTCTTGTGTCTGTGGACATCTGCTCATTCTCCAAAGAATATCCTCATCGCTATCATGCCCTTCTTCCCTTACCCTAGGATTAAAGCTGACCTCTTCTAAGGGAGACGTCAAAGGAGAATTTCCATTCACAGTGTCACTTGCATGATGCCATCCTTTGTTGTTCTTTTTACACTGGCTGCGACGTAAAGCACTGTAACTCCTGATTCTTGCTGCAATACAGCCAGCCGGAGTCTTTGAAATTACCTCATGATCACCACAGGTAGCATTCAAAGCAGGTGATCTATAATCAACATTTTGACTTTCCTGGTGATTCTCCTTATTTATGTGCTTCTTGCTGGAATTTAACAATACTCTCTTATTTTCCTTGATGTTTCGTGTGGGTATTCTGTTTGTACGAAATCTACCAGATTTTACATTGTTGCCCTTGTTTTCTTTTTGATTGGCTGTAATATTACTGATGTCTTTGAGGGACGAGTTGTTAGAACTGTTTGAAGAAGTTCTGGAAGATCTTTTAGTTGCAGCAATCTAATACAAGAACAAAATAATGATCATGACTTGCTGAAAATATCCTATCAAGACTAGTATCTTTCCCTTTGAAACCACCCCATCTAACTCACACAAAGTCCTTGAGAGGTGGGGGTACTTCGTAATAATGAGGCCCTGGGTAGCTGTTTAATATTATGATTGGACTGACACATGAGAGGGGAGGACTCCCTCAAGGGCTTTTGCAGGGAGGCTCTGGTTATTAGGCTTCACATAAAGCTTTGTCGAGTACCCCCCCCCCCCCCCTAAGTATTTTTAATAGAGTTTTAAATATTAGTTGAAGAAATATTAAATATTATTTTTTAAATATTATTCAAATGATTTATGTATTTTTTATTTCACTTGATTTCAAAACATGATAAAATGACTGAAGCTGTCTCAGACGGGCCGGGGTCTGTATTATGATAAATTACCAAAAAAACAATCTGTTATAAAGTATGGTCTCTAGGAGGCCATTAGGGTTCTGCTGGGGACAACACTCATTTTAGTAACATCCCACCGGCATAGCCTGCGGACACAGACGTATTTGCGGTCGTCGCTTCTCTACACCTCTGTGTCCGCAGCCTGGTTACGCCCGGCAATGTGTTATGAAAAGTACTCAAGGATCGGAAGGGTTCTGAAAAGTTTAGATAGAATTGATGAACTACATTGAGACCTGCCAATGAACGTACACCTAAACATCGAGAATTCTTCTCACCTTAGTCGTTGGCTCAAGATCTTTTACTTCGTTTTCCTGTTGTAGTATCTTTCGTTTCACTGAAGAGCGGGTTGCATACCGACGTCGAACAACATTTGTAGTCGCTGGAGTTTCTTCTTCGATTCGCGGTCTGCTCTTTTGCTTCGAACATGATCGGGTAACGACAGGCATTATTCCTCTACGTTTGAAATCTCCGCTTCTTAACCATAAATAAGCTTAAATCTCTTCATCAAAAGTCAAAAGTTTTCGAAAATATTTGAATTTTACCTCTAACGGCGCTTATATCCCATATGTCATTGCGCTTTTCAAGGAACTGTCACATTTATTTCTTTTAGTAGGGTAGGGTGGGTTGCGTCACTTTTATTGAGTGTGCTCCATGTAGTATCAAACAAACTGCCCTAATTGATCTGCTTTTGCGATAACTTATATTGCAATTTAAATTAATAACTGTTGATTTAGGTTTAAAGGGCCAAAAAAAAGTTGAAGTATGCCCGCGTGTTACTGATTTGCCCTGGACTACCCTGGTGACGACAAAGTGTTACAGTTCAGTTCCGCGAGAACATGTTCATGTTGTTTTCTGCAGCCTGTTTTCGTAGTTCAGGAGTTAGACTTTTGCGTGCTTATGGTAACGCGATGACTTCGGATATTTCAGACAAGGTATTTTCTATCACTGGTCTTTCATGATTACATAATGTTTTTGAAGATTAGTAATTCCTGGGTATGTTTTGCAGCGAGGTTATTTTTGCAGATGGTACAGAACGCCGAACGACTGCCGATCGCTGAATGTCACTCTAAAGTAGTTAAATTTTGTAAATTTATAGAGTTGAGAAACAGAGTATATCAAATTCCAGTTTGGGTGATTGTGCCGAGTGAACTGAACCTGGCCTTGATTCATTCAGTTTCTTGTAAAGTATCACTGACCTTCAGCGGGGCTGTCAATACCCACCCCCACCCCCCCTCAACGTCATCACATTCCTATTAAAATAGGAATGATAGATGACGTCATATTACACGACAAATGACGTCATTTGTGCCGACGGTTATAGCACATAAACAGTTCTTATTTAGCCACATTATTGCTGAAATTACAGAGGCATACCAGAATTAATGAGGAAACGTTCCATGTTTTCAGTAGCTCAAACAATGCAAAATATTTGAAATTTTATGATTGGAAAGTCGAGTCTACAAGAAATAGCAACTTTGGCGCTTATCCGGGAGATATCAGATGCTAATCTGGAGACTGGGGGCCAGTACAGTCCAAAATCTAGAGCCTCCCGGATTAACTGGGAGAGTTGACAGCACTGCCTTCAGGTCAGCCGTTCAGCATTCCAAACTGACTCCTGCTGGCAACATTAACCCTTCTGCTCCAACCCCTGCTGTCAATTCACCATTTTCACATCGCCTATAAAATACCTTGTTTACCTACAAAAATTCTGCAAGAGAAATTGAACACAAAGCCTATGCAAATTTTTGGCATTGACAAGTTGTATTATGGGCAAATGGGAAAATGATGAACTTTCCCAACATTGCCCTACCTCCCCCTCCCCACCTGAAACCAACAAACTTATGCCTTTCAGATTTCAGAGAACAAAATTTTTGGAACATAGCAATCTTAAGCTACACTGTTTGTATGTTTTTACTGTCAATTTATTTTAAAATTCTGAACAACAATCAGTATTTAAAATCATTAATGAGCACATCAACAAAGTGCATTGCCTGGGACCAGCCTACGCAGTTGGGGAAAAGGCAAAAAAATATGTGCGAAGCAAGCTGAGCGGTAGTTTCCCCCTCACCAGTCCACCGCTGCAACCCACCCTATGTCATGCCCTAAAGTTGCTGTTTTTTAATTGTCTTTTAGCCAGCTCTACATGAAGCAGTTGGTAAGATCTCTTGGTTGTTAGGGAAGTGGAAAGGAGAAGGGTGTGGTGTTTATCCAACCATCTCGCCATTCATGTATGGTGAAGAAATTGTTTTCAACCATGTAGGACAGCCCATGCTTTCTTACAAGTAAGTGAGAGGTTATTTGCATTATTAAGGCATTACACTTGTGATCATGTGATCAAGACACCAAGAATCTCTATAAAATGCACACATTAAGTTGGTCCATGCTCTCCTTCCACCTTTTTTTCACTCTCCATCAGGTGGACACCTCTCTAAGACAAACAACGTTTGTTGATCCTAGGTAGGGTTGTCCATCCTAGCAATAAAATGCTCATATTTTTTATTTCATCATCGTTTCATTTATTTATTAATTTCAGCTCAAGAACGTGGCATGCAGAAAATGGAAAACCTATGCATCATGAAACTGGGTGGCTAAGAATTAAACCAGGAACATCCACACTGGCTTTTATAATTGCACAGAATACAGGTATTTAATGGCAGCTCACTAGCCCCTATTTTTCAAATAATTTTTTTATGTTACTATAATTTATTGTTACTGTACATTTCAACAGGTGTCACTGAAATTGAAGAGGGTGAGGTTGAAGGACACAAGATTCGTCTTCTTTCTCACACAGTTGGAAGAATGAGCTTTGGTGCAGAGCCAAAAGTCCTCAAGGTACAGTACAAGAAGCACTGTACTTGTTATTACATTAACAATTGTTGTGAGATTTCAAATTCAACTTAAATTGGAATAACAGGTTTAAATACTAGTAAAGTTCTGTGGGAAAATTCTCCTTTGCTTCACAAGCAAACACAAGGCAGGTTTAAAGGAGAATCAGACAGTTAGTCAGATTAATTGCATGTTTCCAGGCGCCCGTGTATATTGAAAGTTGTTGCATTTAGTACAGCTCCATGCCTCTAGTTTAGAGGAGTTTTGAAACATAGGGTTGCTAAGATCCTTCTTGAATTTTTTTTTTTTTTTTTGTTATCGCCTTTGCTTAAATCAAACGCAGATTGAGAGGATTTACACACTAAAGGATGCCAACACATTAGAGCTGGAGTGTTTTATGGAAACTACCAACACAGAACATCAGAAGCATCTGCATATCACGTATAAGAAAGTCAGTGAATAACATCCAACAAGGTGCATGAATTTCAAGTGAGAGAACTCGCTAATTAATTTTCAGGGTAATGTAATAGTTTATGACATCAGCCATGAGCTGTATAAATACAGGTAGTATTCTCTAAGTATAAACCACCTTTTTATAGTAGGTGATCAAACTTAGAACCTTGTTTTCTATGTCTTACTCCATGGGATGAGAGAGAGCTAGAGACTAAGGCTGTATGAACTGCAAGCTTTGAGTCACTTATAGTTAACTCTTTGATAGTTTCATTTTCAAAGTAAAATCTCTTGCTGTTAGTTTTATTTAATGTTTATTTCCAAGTTTTAATATAAGGGCATTTCAGTTTGCTTTCTGCAGGCATGGTGAGCACCAAACAAAACATCCACTGGGCAGCTTCTTACACTGTCTGACATACTATCGACAGAATTAACAAAAATAGTAATAATAACAGTAGTGTAAAATTTAATGTAGGGGCAGCAACATTAGATTTCAGCATTATAGGGAGTGTACATAAAATGATGGTGAATATAGTTGCGGAAGATAAAATATTGTGAAATTATACATTTTAAAAAGTGGTAACATACAATTAGAGCTTGTTTCAGTTTTTCCTTTCATGAACAAAACAAGTGTGACTAGACTATTAAATAAGAGTTGATTTAGTTTTGAACAAATTGTTGGATGATAAGGGAGAAATCACAGAGATTTCAAAGTGCGGTAAAGAGATAACTATAAGGATGATTGTTTATCCTGGCTTAAAAGTCACATGATTAACAATAATATTATATGAAGAGACCCAGTGGCACAGAAATAAGAGGTTATTAAGCATTTAATAAATATTTTACAGTTTCCTCTTTACTGTGTGGTAGAGTTATTTCCCTCCTTTGCAGAGTACTTAGCATCTTCATCCCAGACTGACTGTGAACCAAAATCCTAATAATATTTTTCACCACTGACCAGTTTTCGATAAAATGACACCCATCCCAGACTAAACTTCTTAGGAACCCAACCCTTCACAACAGCACATAAGTGTACAGTCCATATACAGGCATAAAACAATGTCTGCCCCTTGGGCATTTTATGGAGTTTAAGATACCATGACAGCAACGGCGGCAAAAATGTCACTTAAAAAGTGGCTTCTCGTTCTTTGAAACTTCAGTGCCATTATCCCAACTCGCTCACTTTGTACAATCATTCTTAAGAAAGAAATTCAAGTTTAGGGAGAGAAAGAGAAATTTGTCGTCATATGTTGTCGATGAAACATGATATTTGGCAATTCACGTCGTAGTCGTGCAGTGATGGCAAAGAAATGTACCAAAAAGCGTTTGTTGAGAACTGCAGCCTCGTATACTAAAAACAACTCCCAAGATAGTTCATATCATGAAAAAGATTTTATTGGTTGTCCCAAGAAACACAACAGTTCCATACAACCACCAGGGTGTGCAGGATGTACTTATTTACTTCAAATATAAATAAGGAGGGAGTAAAGCCTGATAGAAGACTGTGCTGCCTAAAGAAAGATACTAAATCTAATGTTCAAAATCTGAAGCACTTTTGTCAACGATAAATCATTCACTTTGAAAAGATATTACTAAAAGAGAAGAGCTAAACACAAAAAGCTCTTAGCTAAATCTCATAAGCAACATAAAAACTTCTTATATTGGAAATGGTTCTTATCAAAACACCATCTGCCTTATCTTTCAACCAGTCAAAATTATTATTATTATTGACATTGTATTTTGTTTCACTTCCTGTTTCCTCTTAGCTTGGATCATTCCTATTTTCCTGGTTTTTGCAGTTTGTAAATTTAGGAAATCTGCCATGTTCTTTGAAAAAATCCTACTCACAAGAACTCTTTTGCACTTGGCTCTTCCATTTGTACTAAACATCCATATATAACTATTACTTTTAACTAAACTTTTATAGAAACCTTAATAACTTGAGTCGCATTTCTTGAGCTATGCCCTCCATTTATCACTAATGCTAACTTGCTACTGTAGTGGACAAACTAATAAAAACAATATTTGAATTTAAATAAATACTTTATAAAATATCAATAAATTTTCTGTTACTTTACTCTTCTTTAATTTTTGGCTTGCACAACTTTACACCTCAGGGACATACTTAATATACTGAATACACTTTACATAATAATATAATTTAACATTAAATGCTTATAATTAATGTATCGTTGCAATATCAAACGCTGCTGCTAGTTTATTTTTTTTCTAAAAGCACAGGAATATAAAAATAAACTCTCCTTGTTGCTTTATTCCTTAATCTTTACCATAGCCTATGGAGCCTTTGATGGACATATTATTGTCAGTCCTTTTGACATTTTTTTTCAAGAAGACCCTTTAAATGATTCTTTATTTTAGCATAAAGCACTCGTTTGGGCCTTGGTGACCTTGCATGTGAGCTGCAAGCAGCTTGAAAGTCATCAATCCCATTAAAGGATGTTGTTTGATATTTCCTACACCCTTATCTGTCACATCCGGAATTGTACGTGCCATTAAATACCAAATAGTGTAGGCAGGAACATCCACAGTGAGAGATCAAAACAACACCCTTAGACAAGTTGTTAAGGACTAAGATTAATATCTGCATCAGAGGCTCTCATCATTAAACGTTTTGCAAAAGGAAATAAAAGATAAGAAAAACAGGCCAGCTGGAATGTCATTTCATTTGTACAAACTTTGCCTCACAATTTTTTAAAAATAATATTGTCAAAATAGTTTAATCAGCCAATTTCTTTCCAACTATTCTCTGTATAGTAAAGTTGTCACACAATGGGGAAATGATTTGTGTGACAACCATATACATGAGACTTTACCAACTTGAAGGTCAGCTAGTTTTGTTGTATCATGTAGTCAAGAGGACAGCACCCAGTGAAAACACTTTGCAAGAAAATAGTCAGGAGAAGAGGCTTGGGGAAAATTATCAGTCTTCTCATCCTCAGAGACCCAGGGGCAGTCAGTTGGATTGGCAAAAATAGCGGCATCTTCGAAGCCTGTACTCATTTGTTTTCCACTCACTATTTTCGTTCACATTTCAATTTACACTACTCCCCCAATCTTTACTCTAGGAGTTAAGAAAATCATTTTTTGTTGTTAATACATGTACAAGTCAGTTTTCTCACCCCTATTCCACATCCTGCTACCTCTACAGGACATTTTTTTCACAGATTTGCCAAATATGGTATCAGCTTTTGGTACTTGTATGACAATCTTAATTTTAAAACCTCTGTCTTCGTAGATTTTTTTTTTCATCCATGTTAAGATTACTTAAGACGCTTACTAAAAAATTCTTTCATACATACATTTCGATTTTTTCATCCAGAAAAAATGACAAAATTTTTTTAAAATAAAAATTCAGAAAACCAGTTTCTGCTCTGCCATTTTGTAAAAAGTAGTTTTTCTTCTTGATGCACTTGCAGTGAAATGAGCTACTTGTAGCTTAAGGCTGGGGAAACCAGTGATATAAGCATATTGTATCCAAGCCTACAATGCTCCTAAGTAAATTGACATTAGACATGCATCAATTTCACTCCAGAGAGTGAAGAATCAAGAAAATTTAAGGTATTTTTCCAAAGAGTTAAGAGCCAACATAACATCTGTGACTCTTGAAGGTAAGTGAAGGTTAACCTAAATGTTACAGTCCAAGACAAAAGCAAAATATTATAAGTCTGTGTGGCAAAAAGATGAAACTTACCAAGGAACACTGTTATCTCTGCACCTCAATGCTCATTAATTTACCACATTTCCGTAGCCTTCTTCTAATGCTTTAAGCAGTGGTAATGAGTTAGTACGTTATTTAAGCTGATCTATAGGCTAGCTAAATAAATGATCACATCTCTACACAATTCTTTTAGAATTGCTGAATCATGGTTACGTATCATGCATATGATTACTACCTCACCTACTTATATTTTATGGTGTAGGGGGATCTTTGCTGATGTAATTGCTTATCCTTCACTTCAAGAAAGGTAACAGCAAAAACGAGTGTCACAGTTAAGTGGTTTTCCATGAATGTAATGTTTGTCTCAAAGACAAAAGGATAATAAAAACCAAGAAAAGTCATGGGTCTCATAAAATGTTGATCCCATTTTGACACACAAAGTCACAAGCTATTTTACAAAATGATTTGGCATCTCGGGAAGTCATATGAATCCAAATGCAGTGTTCTCTTCTAAACCAGTACAGTGACAGGTGTCACATAACAAAGGTGCTAACAAACATGAATCATTAAGCTTATAGGACCCAGAAAGGAATGGGCAATACTTTCATAGCTATAACTGGAAATGAAACAAAACAAAAATTCTCTTTCATCATGCATTCCCATAAATTTGGATTTCATAAAGGTTTGTTAGGGTTCACATGGTTCTGGAAAGAAATCTGGCAAGTCATTGAATATAAAATAAACTTTTACTTTCTAAGGATGGAAAGAGATGGCTTTTAGTCTGGGTAATTGAAAGCTCTTGTTTCTTAACTGTGCAAAATGACAAAACTATGTTGTGTTCTATTAAAAAGCAAAAAGTACAAAGAATACAAAAAGAAAAATAAAGCAATTCAGAAAGTGGGAAAAAATGACAGAAAAAGCAAATGTATAACAGCTATCTTTTGTCAAAATTTTGAAAAAAGGTGTTTAACTTTGAGTCATGGATAACTTGACAAGGTCATTAAAAGTCATGGAATTTTGAAAACCAGAAAGAGTATGAGCCCTGTTATAGGAGCTCAAAATTTTTCTAACAAGTATTTCAAGTTTCCCTGGAAGTGCTACCAATTTGTGAAGTTCATTAATTTTGTTCCTGGGTGGTGAAAACTTTATGAAGCCAATTAAAATACCAGCAAAGATTCCCCTACATGTATTAGTACATCAATTTTAACCAGCTGTGCATGGGGGGTACCCCCTTAGTTACGAATAATAATAACATTTTGGTAGTATTCCGAGAGTTAAGACACTCTTGGTACCAAAAATAGCTCTTGACCGAAATTTGACCTCCATATTCCTTGCACCCATCCAGCTATGGGCATGTTCTATCTAGGGGTTTGATCTGGAGCTGATGCAGATGAAGGTGAACTGGTTGTAGGGTGGTAGTATTTACAGTTTGGCCTTGTACACTTTCCTTTTACTGCATCTCGGCAGACTGTTACCTTTCCATCAATAACTTCTACATTTTCTACAAGTAGAAAAGTAACAAATGGAAAGCAGAGTGTGAAATGAAAGGCAATTGGGGTGCGTCTTGATTTATGGTGTTCCAATAAAAAGGATGCCAAGAAACTAGGATTCTTAGAAATCCCTTCCACTGGAAATTTCAGGAATCACTAGCTGTAAATAATGCTGCAAATATCTAAATACAAAATGGAAGCCAGACTTACAGATGTCATGATACAAACAATGCATAAAAAGCAACTTCTAGAAGAGTAAATTCCATTTTATTGTTTCCCAAATAATTATTATGATCATAACTGAATGCATCCTTTAATGTCACCCATGACAAAGCTGCCCTTCAACTTCAGCCCTGCATATAGTAATGGGAAGGGGGGCGGGGTACTCTGTGAATTTTTGGGTGGAGGTGTGCAGATGGGACCCAGGGGCAGAACTAGGGGGAGGGTGCAGGGGATGCGCACCCCCCTGAGATGACCTGCGGTTTTCTAATACAACTGGTATTCTGCAAAAAAAAAGATGTGGTTTATTGGTGTTGAAGTAGAGCAAGAGACGAGTGCACCCCCTCCTAAAAAAAATCCTGGATCCGCCCCTGGGGACGGTAGGCTCCTTATTGGCCTAAAATCTATGTTCAGAGGCTTTTAGCAATCCTATTCCAAACAATGGGCCAAATATCTGGCCTATCCCAGAGAAATTCAAAATGAGAAACTCCACAGACTCAAAGCTGTCGTGTCTAAATAAACATAGTCTAACTCAGACTTTTCGTTAACACAATCACTGAATCTCTTATTCTTCTATTAGCGGCTTCTTTTAAGAAGGTAAATGGTTTTCTAGACCGGAATGCTTCACGCCTTTTCATAAGTTGCATCTTTACCTGTGATGATCTATTTATTTGTTTATTCTGCAGTTCAAATACATGAAAAGTGTATATTCATCATTTTAAATTTGTTGGACACACAGTGCAGACCCTCAGGGAAACAAAACTATTTTCTGGGGACCTGACGTCCAGAGTATATCATAAAATTCATATTTCCAATGTGTGTGTGTCTTGTTTTTATTTATTACAGTATTTTTTTTTTCTATTCGATTTATTGCTTTCAATGTTAATAGATGCAAAGAACTGAACTGATAATTATTCAGTCAATGAGCACATCAAAAACACTTTTTTGGAGTATTTAATTTCTTTAGTGTGTATGTGTTAGAAGTGCTTTCATTGTTTATTTCAAGCTTGCATTTTTCAATATGTATGTCCAGTCCACTATGGAATTAATTCGTAATAGTTAATAATACTGAACTTGTTAAATTTCAAAATCATTTTGAGAAACGTTGCCTTTTCAAGATCAAGCACTTGAGAGAGGATGATTTTATAGCACCAAAAACTGACTGGAAAATTCACCAGCTGGTGTAAACTTATGTCTAGAAGAGTTTGAATTTGTTTGATTTTTTTATAAACAGGCCAGCAAAGCAAGAACGAGAGCCTGCCTAATAAGCAAGAATGATCTGGAGGCACAGCTTAGCCCTATCAGCCGCAGGCAGCTCAAACCATCAGGAAATTCATTTTCCTTGTTATGTTCTACCTCTTTTTTAGGTCTTTGACATCCAGTTCATGTTTCACTGACAATGGTCTCTTTTAAGAATACTATAAATTTACATGTTGGTTAGCGCCAAGGCTGCTAGGGCTACTCAGCTAAGCATTAACAAAAGAAAGAAAGCTCACTGTCTTTAACGTGGGCATAGCGGCAGGCTTCTCTGTGGCACTGGCCAGAGACATAGTCCCGACAAACTGGCAACCCATTGGAGGAGGTGTTCTGTCAAGGGAAAAACAAAGGGTCTCAGATTTATTGTTGATTGACAGGTGTCATTCAGTCAAACAGTCAGGAAAGTGCCAGTTGTGGGAATAGAATTAAAAACGTTACAAGACTATACTTAAAAACAACTCATTGAAGATGGGAAATTATGCTAGAAACATCTTAGTGCTTAAGGTGTAAAGCAGCATGGATAAATTATGCAAGCATGCATATGCACAATGCAGAGTAAAGACGCCACTCCCTTGCATCATAACAGTAAGGCTAGTAAGTGAATATGTGCTCCATTTAATTCTTTCGTTTTTGCATTGTCAAAGTTCAACTCAAAAGTTAAGACCAAAAAACATCCCTTTTGAGATTCAACAGCAATTTCTTCTCATTTTAGACCTGAAATTTGACACTGCAATCAGTGAAAGGATTAGAGGAAACATCCATTTTTTACCATGCTTAAGTCACTGACCAAAGCATTTATTGAGATCGGTTTTCTACAAAAAAAGATAACCATACACAAATGTAAACAGGAACAGTAAAGGAGATGTACTTAGAGGATGCAAACTACCTCTAAAAATCCATACAAACCAGTTGTTAAACTTATAATATTTAACACAACATATTAACAACAGAGGACAGACATAAAAATTTTTAATGATTGAAGTTAATTCTACAGTCAGGTATAATAACCACATAAAATAATACTATTCCTAGTACAAAAATGAAAAATGAAAATTTTGCTGCAAGACTATCTGAGAATCTATTTCGGCTCACCCATTTAGTCATTTTTTGGTAAGTTTCAGTATCATTGGTAGGGTAATTCTCTTGTCTTGCAATAACGTTTTCATCACTTCAAGACTGTTCTTTCAATAAAACAATATATAATTCACTTACTATTCTAATAATTAAATTACATCACAGTGGCACAGCCACTGGACAAAAACTATCTCAAATCACACACAAAAAAATTAAATTACTTGTCCTTTCAAACATGCCTCAACCAAATTACATCTGTATGAAATGAAAAATAAGTTAAGTAATACAAATACCAATATCAGTGCATTCCATAATCCTAATGTGGCACATTTTAAGGACAAAACTTAGTTTAAGGAATTTAATTCTCATTACTATCATTAAGTAAGAGCTCTTTGACATAATTTTGTATATCTGGTAACACAGTGCCGTGTTTAACTAAAATTCTAAACTTTTTCCGGTCAACTCTTCGATGAAACAAAATATTACCCTTTCTTTTGTAAATTTAAGATAGTTGAAAAGTATGTCTAATAATTCTTTAGCATCTAAAGATCTGAACCTGCAACAGTGAAAATTCCATGACCATGCAGGTATATTAATTTTTTACAAAATACAGACTTAACATAGTCTCTCTTTTTGGAAGTACATACAAAAAAATCTCTTGAATTTAAATAGTAAATCGTAAATAGTGACTGTTCCAAATAAAATTATTATTACACATGCAAATAATTTCTTCTAAACTACGTATGAAATTAATTAATATGTGTAACTAACATTCAGACACCTCCTTTTCCTCAAAGCAAATCAACATCTTTCACACCTCAGTGGTCATAAAACATTGTTTTCTGTTCCTCACGGAGTTCTTGCAATGCATTTGTAACAGAAGCTTTTGGGAACTTCTAACCATCATGTCTAAATGATCAGAAATCATATACAGTCTGATCACAGATTCTTAACAAGAGAATTTCATTCTAGAACAAGCTGTTGTAACAAAACACTACTCTTTACCTATAGTCATGGCCTCAAGTTAAACACGGTTGTGCCAACAAGAATGTTAAGAGCTTTCAATGTTATAGATATATTAATTAATATTACTATACAAATCTTTAGTTGGAAGTTTTCTTGAAATCTTCCAATATCTACAATGTCCATGATAAAACTTCTTGTCTCTTCAGAAGAGTCCTTGATTGAATCCATCGCACAATATTATGACAGGAAAGCCGTCAACGCATCAAGGTCAGTCAGCCAAAAAACCATCAGTTCATCAACAGTCATTTTACACATTGGCAACTTAACCATAGGATAACCAGCTTCATTCCTTGCTTTATGCAAAGCAAAGGCTCAAAACAGCTACTGGTCAGTCAGCTTCTCACTCTGGGTATCCCTGTGCAATCATTCCACCAACCCCTCTACTTTGACACTGTACTGTCAATTAATACCCTCCACCAATCACTCATGCATAAAAAAATTGCCCCACTGATTACAAAACATGAGGCGCCAACACAAAAGTGGGTGTGGTGGGTGTTGATGAGCCTAATGTGTAGCTGTTCCAGTACTGCATGTCCATTGACTGGACTTGAGGGTCAACTATTTGGTATGAGGATTGTGGTGGAGGAGGAGGAGGAGCTAGTGGAGGTGGTGGCGTTGCAGCCGACTCCACAGGCATATAGCTTAACACCTGTGGTTGAACAGTCTGAGGTTGCCACTAGTAGAACATGGAACAGGAAAGGAAACATCAACATTAGAATCATTTTCAACCTAATGCACAATAGTCATCAGTTTCTAAAGAACCTAGCTCTATATGTAAATAAATATTACTACAATTTTTTTATCATACTGCAACATCAGAAATTTCTGCAATTTGATGGGCTTAGAGCAGTGGTATTTCAGCTTAATTTGAAATACCTACATGCGAAAATTTGAAACATTTTGTGGGTAGTAGTACAAAAAAATACTAGCATGATTTGTATGTGATATTTTGCATAAATACCACTCGTGACATTTCAAAATTGTCTCAAATTACGTATAGCAATTTCGAAATATCACTCGTAGTATTTCTGCCAAATATCACTACAAATCATGCTATTACCTATACGAATTAAATGCAGTTTATATATATTTCTTGATTCTGTATTTTGTCAATTAAACATCTTTACTCAAACATAACCTGGTGGACTTAGCATTTGGAATGCTTTAATCTGCAGTCTGTTGGGACATGCAATTTTTTAAGACAGGGTTTTCATGTCTTTTTCAGTAATGGTGTATCATGCCCTTTTGTCTTGATAAAATTGGTTTACCACAAATAAATGTCTTTTGGGCTTAGTTACAACATTAACTTTCCCATTTAGTCCTGGTATTTACTTCTAGGGGCCCAGGGTTTAATCAACAAAATACATTACAAGTGTTAACAAAATGTTAACATATTAACATTGGGAGTAATTCAACTGGCACCTTTCTGCTGCGTTGAAATTAATTAACAAGATTAATTACAGTTGTATTGGATAGACACTAATTACTGCTACTCAGTACTTATGTTATTGCTAATGAATATAGGCACATGAGATGATAAGTGCCTTTACTTGCTGCCAATTATGTGATTTTCTTTTAGCAACCAAAGATACGATTGTGGCAATACTACAGGAAACAGGGGAATGAGGAATCTGTGAGAGGCCAAAGAAGACCAGGGACTCGGATCCTCAAGGAGGATAAATGTGAAAGCAATGCAATTTTGCAAAACCCTTTTGCATCATTTGTGGTTATTATATGACAGCACACAAGAGGCAATTAACCTTGTTGAAAATAATTACCACTTAAAATGTAGAAAACCGTTACAAAATTTCTAAAGAAAAGTTTGACTCTAACATGTATGGTGACTATTCATGAACTTGTAACACAAAATGTGTAGACTGGTGGGTCAAGAAGGCTGTTTACGACAAACAGTGAGATTCAAGTAAATGAATATGTGAGAGAGGAATCAGAGCTGTTTTTTCGGGAATGTAAGCAGTGGCTACCATGGTAGAAACAAAATATGGTGAAACTTCCATTTAACAAACCTCTGTATAAGAAAGTCCTTAGTATGACGAACAACATTCTTTACCCCCGTAAATTAAGGTTAATTATATGGAAAAGAACCAGCTAAAATAATTTGTCAGTCTCTTGGCTGTTCACTATATCTAGGCTCCACAGGACACTGACTAAATATGGAAATTTTGAATCTTCAGCCAATATTCTCATATTCTCACCTAATTAAAAAATAATAGCCACTGTCATGGGAAAATTCATCATTATCATGTGCCTTTATTCTATTTCTTCCTTTTTACTTTTCTTTGAGCTCTACTGGAACTGGGATAACTTCCAAACAAGCACAGTTTCACTTATGTATCACATTAGCGTTTCCCTGCACTGTTCAATAAACAGCCTCCTTGAAGTGCCATTATGAATGGCTAATATAATAATTACCTGAGGAACTTGTGTTTGAACCAGTGGTAACCCAGGTGCAAGCAGCGGCACTAGAGAAAGTAAAACAAAGTTTAATACATACATAAAATCGGGATCCTGTTTAGATATCTGCAAAAACCCAATGAAATTTAGAAACATATTAAACCCTTTAAGCCCCAATATCTGCTTACAAATTCTCCAATTGATCTCTATACATTTCCTTACTGAATTAGTTGGGAGAATCTGAAAAATGATCAGAGCATTTTTCCTTTGGTGATCATTTTATCAATTCTCATAACTTCTTGTCTTGATTGCCAATTGATAATGTTAGGAGAATTGATGTTTGTCACTCTTGGCAGTTAAAGAGACAGAGTCATGGTTCAGCGCATTCTCGTTAATTAATTTAATTTTTTGTTTACTTACTTGTAGGTATAAGTGAGGTAAACTGCAGTCCTAGTGGTTGGTTAAAGGACTGAAGTGCTGTTGCAGCCCCTGCAGCTGGCATCACCAGGGGCACTTCCAATGCAGTTTGCTTTTTGAATGGTTCACCAAAACTCTGAAGAGAAATAACACAAATTTAGTCCCAAAATAAAAAACATATCAAACCCTATTGACAATGCCTGGACCTACAATCAAAGTCATCTATAAAGAGTAAGACTAGTGATCCTATACATCATTTTGTACCACGCTATTAAACACCTTACCAGACTTTTCTGTTTGATTCAGTTCAACAATACAAAATGCGAATGATAAGTGCCCCCCCCCCCCAAAAAAAAAAAACATTAAATGTTAATGAACTCATGACTTTTTCATACTTACAGTCATAATAGAGATGAATTATTTGGAAAACTTAAAAAGAGAACACATAACAGACAAGCTATCCTGATGTAAAGTTCAATCATTAGAATCAGAGTAACAAAGTTTACAAAAGACCGAGAATGTACTTCAAGAAATGAATAATACTGATTTTTTTAGGATGGTAAAGCTTGTTTCAAGAAGGCCCCAAAATAATGGTGCAAGCTATAAAGTGTACCAAACCAACTCCATTGCATCCGCTATACATGTAGTCTTCTTAAAATGAAATTAATATTATTACTTTATACTCTAACACCATAAATGACAACTCAAAAATGCTGGCACAGGGTTCCAAGCTGTCTTTTTCTTACATTTCTCTGAACTATACTGTCTACACCAAAACAAATAATGGTAATAATGATAATGACAATGCTGTCAATCTTTACAAAAAAAAGGTGCATTCATTCTTTTTTCATCAAGGAAGAGGGACTGGGGAGATGGTAAGCTAAGTACTTGCAGTGCATTTCACTGCTCAATTTTTTTTAAAATGAAGTTTTGCTATTTTGTGACAGTTTGATTGCCAGTTAAAAAATGTCACAATTTTTGTACCGCTTTATAGAAGCAACTTTTACCAAATAGATCATTAATATTTTGGACACGCCAAACAAGATCAAACAACAACAGTCAAAAGCTTAATGTGTGGTTCCAGAAAATATCCAGACCCCCACCACGGAGGGAATTGGAAATTCCAGGGGGGTGGGGGGGTCAGATGCCCAGGAAATTCCCGAAGGGAGGGGGGTTGGACCATAAAATCACTTTCCAGTGGGGCAATATCATTTTGTGTTCGACCTGAGATCGAACATTGCTTCTTACCGACCTGGTAGATCATTTTTAGGACAAAGATAACTTGAAATATATCACTTAAGATTGTTCCTCTTAATCTTAACCAGGTTTCCTTTCTTCTAAAAGCGTTTTGGATGTAATTTCAAGGGAATTAGACCGACTACAACTCGTTTTATGGCATGCTCGTATATTCGGCCGCCATTACTCGTTACCAGTCTTCCCCAAAACATTAATGCATGCAACACATCACGCAACACAACACGTAGCGTCAGTCGATCGATAGATCAGAAGAGTGGCAATTTTGCCTCACGAAGCACACGCTATACATTGTAACCACTTTAGAATGAAGAGTTTTTATTCTCCTTTTCATTTTCCCTTAATTTTGTGGTTGAACGTGTGGCATGTTCTTGATCGAATTCTCGCTGAAATGGTGTCGATTTCACCAAACATTTATACGGCCATCGCGCATCACGTCGCATCAGTCGATCGAAAAACAGTAAATTGAACTCAGTTTCCCTTCAAGTATCTTCAAGATGCAGGGGGTATTCATTGTTATCATTTCACAATTCAGAGTTTTTATTCTCCTCTTTGTTTTGCATTAATTTTGTGGTCGTAAGTTTGACTTGTTCTGCATTCCCGCACGAAATGGCGTTAATTCTATCAACATTACGCCCATGAGACGAATAACAAATCTAAGCTTGCCCTGATTAAGGTAAATTCACGAATATAACCGATTTAATAACTTTCTCTGTTTCATTTAAAGTAAGAGATGTGCAAAAATTACAGATCAGGTTACTTTGTGGTGGTGTAGTGTGTTTTAATGTTGCGAGATCACTCAAGTAAATGGAAACAGAAGCATACAAGCTTCTGATGGAAACCGTTACGTACTAACCATGAAATGCCTCATTCTTTTACTTTAATAGTCTTTCTTCGTGAAAATGATCTTCTCCAGAGGGGTTGGGGGGTCTTTGTCACACTTGTGGAAATTCCGGAGGGGTGGGGGGGCCATCAGTTCCCTGCAAAAATGGAAAATCCAGGGAGGTGGGGGGGTCCTAAGTGAAATTCCCTCCGTGGTGGGGGTCTGGATATTTTCTGGAACTACACAATATGGACTGGAAAGTAGTGTATTGTGAATAGCTGTCCCCCTTAAAATTATCAGGTTGGAACCCTGTTAAGGTCTGTTATTAGTGGTGCAAAAAAACAGCTACAAACAGCGTGCATGTTACAACGGACAGTTCTAGAAAAGCAAAAGGCAATTAAGTACCAGTTCTGGTAATGTCATTGTGTCATGAGGCCTCTTGCGACTACCTTCCAACTAAGACGGCAGGCGATGATTGCAAGCACAAAAGGAATGAGCCGCAATGCCAGCCAGCCAGCAGCAATATGACGAAAGCAGCGGCAGCAGGGTGGCACATGAAAAAAGACAAGCAAAATGCAAGTCATGATTTAAGCAAACTGCTAGCTAATAGAGCAGTTTCCACTTAAGTGCTGAAAAAGTATTTTTGCTGGACTCCCAATATTATGCCAAATGTTTAAAAACATGAACATGCAGGTTACAGTATGTTTTTTGATTATTTTACTTTTTTTCCCCTGTCAAAGGAAGTGCAAGGTTGTTTTGAAAAACACAAACACTTAACTGGAAACTGCTCCTTAAAAAGCTTCATGCATTATTCCATGCAGGGTTACAGATCATTCGGGTTCAATGACCATCTTGATGAACTTGGAGCTCAGCTCACAAATCAAATCACGTGGGATAGAAAAACCAAAACAGAAGACAGCTGCCGTAAAAAATGTCAAGCAATATCTTCACTTTGCTCTATGAGCTACTGACTGTTAATTCAATAGTTTCTTTAAACAAGCATGCAAGCAGCATGGGAGAGAGAGTCTTGTTTTTACACAATCAAGTAGCTTCATGCATAAGTCACAGCAAGTCATCAGCTACAAAACTGATTTAATTATTTCTGGCATGCAAGCAGGTGCAGTAAACAGATTATTTTACATTAGTGCTCATTATATTGTTGTTACATACTTTTAGTTAACTTTTTTAGGAAATCAAACAACTTTCTTAAAAAAGAAAAAAAAAACCTAACACCCTAACACACTAGGTTTTTTAGTTACTCTAATTTAAAACAACTTTAATATGAAAAAGAAACTTTTCTGTTCAACAAAAACAAAACATTTACATTTTTTTACTTTTTAACTTAAATGTTGCTTGGAATTATTTACTCCTATCTCTTAACCTGTGCAACTGATCCACCACGCTAACAATAACATCATTCAAAATTAATATAACTAAGATAATAAAAAAATCACAAGACCACAACAAATGTCATGAAAGAATAATAAAATCCAGAAGAAATTACTTCTTCTGGATTTTATGCTGGAAATATTCTAATAAGTTATAAAATGGACCATGTCTAATCACAGACGGCAAAGAAACAGAGCTACATTGTATTGGCAAAAGTCTGATGTCAGCTGATATCAATATCACAAAAAATATACATGCAGTCACTGTTTTCATTGAAAGGACTGATATTCCTACACCATAATCAACAAGCTGGTAACCAAAAACACCCTTGCTTTTAACTAACCGGCACTGATTGTTGCTGAGCTGCCCGTACTCTTCCTTGAAGATGAGATGGCGGATGAAAGTAGCGACACATTTCTCTTTGACATCTTCCTTTCATGAAGTCCATACAGACTGTAATCATTCCATCAGAGCTGTCAATCGACACATGTCGTGGAGGATGCGCATATCTGCACTCTTCTCTTGAACATGCCCCTCGCTGGAATTCACGACAGACCTGAAGGTGAACTTGATGTTAATTTGATGACAACAATGTTTATGGCAATGATAAGGTCAAAACAAGGTGCAGAAGAACTTTCAGTCAGCACTGAGGTAAAAACATTGTGTACTTATTCTAAGTTTGATCTGGATAGATTTTTATTAGAAATGTTTTAGTTAATTATTTATGACTCAAACAGTTAAAATAAAATCTATTCACATCAAGCTGAATGGCTCGAAATTGCGACTGATACGGTGGCCAATGTGACTAACATTTTCTCCTTGGTGACTAAAAATTCTGGTTTAGTCAACACTGGTGACCAGATTTCTCTATGATTTAGACTTAAATTAAAAGAGTAAATTTCATTTGCCAAATGGCATAAATAAGGCCAGTTAACCTCCAAATTTATACCAACTTCTGTCCGTGTTATTTTCAAACAATCAATTCTGATGGATTTCTACATTATGCAAACTGCCAACTAAAAATTTGCATCTGGCGATTATATTTCTCCACTTGGTTGCCAAAAGGCAACCTGAGGATTTTTTTAATTACGAGCCCTGACAGTACTTGTATTCAGTGCTGTTCATGTGCGAAAAATGGAGATGACAATAATTTTACAATCTGATTTAAGACATGCCCTATTTCAATGAAAGTGACTGGGAGGTTTCCCCCTTTTATCAGTACCTTCAAACTTTTTTATGTTGACTGGCCTGTCTGGGCAAAAGGGTCAAGAGTAGTCTAGTCAAGTAATATTTTTCCAAAATATTTGCTTTGGTTTTTCCATTTAAGCAGTATATTTTTTAGGTTGACAAGCTTGTCTGGGTGGAAGGGTCAAGAGCATTCTAGTCTAGTGATATTTCTTCAAAATATTTGCTCTAATTGTTGAGTGTTATGTCTATGCATAACTAACCTCTAATTTGTCAGACTTGTCTAGTCTTCTTGAGGGAGTTTGTGCCAAAGCCGATGTATCTGGGAGAAATGCAAAGGGCTGTTGAAGATATGTTCCATTTGATCCAGGCAAGCTTAACGGCCAAGTAGATATCTGCAATTTGAGGATACATATACACAATGTTATGGAATTAATTTTCGGGGAAAGTGTTTTGTGTATACATCTTTAAATTATATTCACACAACTAGCAGTAGTAAGGGGACAGGATTAGAGCTTTTCGTGTAAGAAAACTGCGGAAGATTCATCACTGAATTTCTTGAGCTTCGGTTCAAGGAAAATGCTCTAAAAACGACCAAGAGAGGTCTAGCATAAAGCTGTCCTCCAAAAAAAACCGGACGTTTCCCAGATTCTCTTAACTTAAACTCATTTGACTTTAAGTACCAAGCAGTTGCCTTTAATGTTCTTATCACACAAATTAGTTCCCACAGAACACAAAAAATGTCAATCAATACGCCACTCATCACTCCAAAATTTTACTCCAATAAATTACCACAACCGTTTTTGAGCTGCAACAACTTGTTATCTGTCCTTTTTAATTTGCTTTGAAATGAATACATTTAGGTTAATACTGAAAAGCAAGGTGGCACTCCCACATGAAACCCTTTTTTCCTCCAAGACAAAATTTACCATAATTATCTTAACTTGGTCTTGTAAATGCCTTAAAGCCACAGTAAGAAGAAGGTAAAATATCAAGAGCAGAGAGAGTAGTGCTGCTGCATTAAGTGTATCTGTGACTTACTACTAGTGTTTTAACTTGTCCTTACAGTTCATAATCAATTTAATACAGAAAGCAAAGTGAAGCCAAACAAACTTACAAAAGAAGGATTTGCTAGCATCTGCTGCGCCAAAGGTGCAAAAGCTTGTTGCTGAAAAGCAAGCTGCTGCTGTTGCTGCTGTTGCTGTAGAAGACGGCCATTATTTTCCATCTGAGCCTTGATGTGTTTTGGAGGATGTAAATATTTGCAGTTGTCTCTGCGACACCGACCCTAAAAACAAAGCATGTATTCAACATTTTAGTTCACTTATAAGAAAATATTGTGAAAAGGAAGGATCATTAGAATATCCTTGCAAGACCTTATGGCTACGACAAACAGTACGTATGTTACTCTTGATATGCCTAGTCTGAAGAACAAAGTCAAAATTCAATATTATCTCACACACTCTTTCATGGAAAAAAAAAGGCCGATAAAACCTCAAAACATAGTAGCCTCATGTACTACCAGATACATGCAAGTCTAAGTTCCTATTCTGGGCATAAAATCCCTCAGTTTGACCTTTGCAATGAAAGTGTTATTATTATTATTATTGCTTCTATTATTAAACTTAATACAAACCCCATTATCTCAACTTAAACTATTGTTAATGATTTTTCTCGTTGATAAAAATGTTAGAAAATGAGCACCTTAAAACTAGCTCCATCATACAATCTCAAAACATATCAGAAACACACTTTTGTGTTCAGAAAAGAACTGTTACTCTAGACCCATAATAGCATAAAACAAAGCCTAGTGCTAGTACTAAATATAACATGTACAACAGAATTTTGGGGGAAACTTTACCAAGACAGTATTCATTTCAACAGCAGCCATCAATGACAAAGAAACGTTTTAGTTCCCCTGTGCTAGAATAGTTGTCTCCTGTAATATTGGTCACTATCCTTATCTGCCACCGTTGGACAAGCATCTATCAAAGGGTTGCTAAAAATAGATTTGACTGTCTATTGAAAGCCCTCTAGATGATCTAGACATGTCATTATTTATGCTTAACATCTTTACAAAGCATAATATCAATATATAATGTATAATTTTGCCCTGTATGAAGTTTAAAGTTTTGACAGGACCTGTTCATAATGGCTGAGGTACCACCAAAAGTTAAACAAAACAGGTGGTTATTTCAGCACAGATTCCTACTGATTTCAAGAGAAAAGAGACAAAATCAACAGGTGCCAGCAACCAAATGCACTGTTTCAAATTGAGGGGTCAAAGTAATGTGCCGAGCAAAAGACAGACCTTGTCATAGATCTGAAATATCAGCTACATAGAGAGAGCCATACATTTAAAATTTAATACCTAAAAAGTTGGAAGAAGGGCTGGTTTTAATCCTATTCCTTACAAAAAACCTAAGAGGAAGGATAAATTTCTAAATGATTCAAATAAACCAGGCACAAGTCTAGACAGTTTGTCAGCAGGCTCCTTAGCATATATGTCATTGTGCACTGAATCTAATATACCTATTAATAAAAAACCCACATTCCAGAAATAGTACTCGGCTGTCATCATTTAAGAATAATCTCCATTTAAAAACTCTCTTGTCTTGTGACGTATTATTAACAAAATGTACGCTCTTTCTGCTGAAACATCAACCTGCTAACTTTGACCCGACAAACTGATTAAATAGTAGCATTAAAATTAATCAGCTTATTATATATCTAAAACAACCCTTGAGAAAGCTTATTTCATAACAAGGATAATCAGATAAGCTCAGAAACTGATAACACATGTCACCAAGTTCATAAATTAACAGGCATATTTTACAAGTAGCTTCTTTGACTGAGAATGCCAAAGCTACAGTTTTGCAAACAGGTTCAGCTTCTAGGTGCAAACCAGAACAGAAGGAAGTAGAACAGTATATACAGAATACCATTGATCTACGTAAAAACCTAAATCACCTAACCATCTTAGCATTTTGATCCAGTCTACTGCAAATTTGTGAGAATTTCAATATTAATATCACAGACAAATTATGTCTGAGTAGCAAGACTAAACCCCTGCTGGCAAACCAAAAGACAGAAAAGCCTTTTTTATTGTCTTTGCTT
Organism: Porites rus; assembly: GCA_964035705.1. Lineage (NCBI taxonomy): Eukaryota > Metazoa > Cnidaria > Anthozoa > Scleractinia > Poritidae > Porites > Porites rus. Next base: position 1,296,245 of record OZ038000.1, on the reverse strand, counting down.
TTGCCCTGTGTTTGCCCATGCCTGACCTAGGAAAGAAACAAATCATTCTTTGACACTTTCTGGGTACAGGTCATAGACTGTAGACACCTGACTGCAATATTATGATGTTAAACTTTCAAAAGACAGACTAAACTGCTTATGATTCCTCAAGCATACTTATGGCTACAGACCATGTAAGACAGGATTAACGTTTCACACTGGCTAGGGCACATGCAAACAAAATATGTCTAAAAGGTTTACCACTCGGAGAGATGACTTTCTCAATCTCTTTCTGTTTTTAAAATTCAAGAGCTTAATTTTGTACAAGAGAAAAACTCTATACATAACCATAAGGAAAACTAATTCCACGTCAAAAAAATTGCTTAGAAATTTTCAAGACAAAAGAGGACACTGGTGACGCCCTATAGTACTGATAATTGTGGTTGCATCAGGGTTTAACCGAGAACCTGCCTGAATATAGCAAATATTATCACTTTTACGACTGGTCCTTTCTCACTAAGGCTACCTTTGAAGAAAAGTAAAACATTCAAACTGGTATTAAGTTACAGTAAATTTATATTCTAGTCCCTCACTGATTTTTCCATCTACACCAAAAGCCTGAATAGCAAATTTAAAAGTCACCTAATTCACAAAATACAAAAAAAATATGATTTGCAAACAAAATACATGAGGAAGCTCGATGTTACGATTGACATCCTAAAAAGATCACGTTTGACAACTCAGGGCACTTTAAAATGCTGGCAAATTGACACTATTGTCATTTAAACCAGCATAACAGGTTGTTTAAAAGGGATCTTGCTTAAACTTTGAAACCACAACATGTGTTATCAAAAGAGGGCAGTGAGCCGTTTTCTCTTCAAGGTCAAATTTTCAAGGCCACATGAAGTGTAGGAAAGTGTTCAAAGGCAGAATGAAAAAACTTTGTTTGCAGTAAAGAAAGGGAGGCTAAATTTCAACAAATAATAGAAAATTAAATGGACATTGCATTAAAATGTCTATGAAACAAAAAAAATGATTCACTGTAACATTTAAATTAGAATCAACAAAAAAAATCATAGAAATTCTGATATCGCCGATTTCTAGTGTGCGTTGCGAAAAAGAATCAAAGCATCCCAAGAAACAATATGCGGAAATTTTTTCAACAACTTAGCGAAAGAAAAGAAATAGGGCCAGCGGAAGTCTTGGCCAACACTTTGATTTCTTTTGTCTGAATGCGGACCAAGAACTATAATTTTATAATTGCAAATTTCAACTTATGTCACGCAAAACCGTAAAGAAAAAGCGGATGCTGAAAATACTCAAACCAAAGTATTTAATGACCGAGTAAATTAAACAATCGCGTGAGAATTATTCCAAAACAAATTTTCACTCGGGCACGCAATTATTTCCCCGTTTCAGCAGGAGAAATCGACGAATATTCTTTTCGCGTAGTAATCGGGTGTAAAAGATCAAAATTTAAAATCTGCTATTTTGCGACTTAAATTGACAGTTACGAAAATATAGAGGAATTTTGATTCCGTGAGGTAAGATCTGCCTCAGAAGATAGAACAAAGACATTATACTTTGCCCATATGTTGACGTTGAAATCCCCTCCTGAGTTTTTCGCCCCTACGTGCACGAAATGCCTTTGGTTGAAGAAGTTTTTCCTCAGAACGTGCACTTCGATTTTGACTTGACATAACCTGGATTTCCTTCTCAGTGAGCAAACGGAAAATTCGATTTATACTAAAGCGTTTAGTATACAAAGCTAATAACATGGTTCGTGCACAGAAAAATTACCAACAAGTTCATGCGTCACGAAAGATCTCTCTTGACTTCTTTCATGTATCGTGTCAACACATTGTTCACGAAACGCAGAAACGCAAAGCAATATTTTGTATTATGACACACAGAGGGCAACTGTCGATTTTTTTCTGACATGTAGGCTACATAACAGTGAACCTGTCACATAATATTCTCACTAGTTTACCCAACTTAACGGCGAATATTGGATAGCTTAGACAAAAGAGCCACAAACATCGTTTAGAACCCCAACCATAACCACTTAGACGACTCACAATCAAAGTTTTAAGTAGTTTTGAGAGAAACATAACGTGTTTCCTCCAAATATTGAACTGCGTGCTGAGGTTGCATGTTTCAGTGCCCTCTGCCTATATAGTCACTGTACTTCTTTGTGACATTAAAAATATCGCTTTGTCAAAGCCACTGAAACCACTGTATAAAAATTTCCCAAAGAAGGGAAATAATAAAACGCAGTTTTCAAAATGCCAAGTCATACCACGTATTCAAAATCGCTTCATACTTGAATCGCCCGCGAAAAACCTGTGTCGCAGAAAACGACGCAACAAGTTCTCAAAAACCGGTGCCAACAAAAGAATTTATACAAAGTTCGTAGTTGTGACCAAAAATCAACGAAAATGTCGCCACAAGTAATCCATAATACCATACAATTACTCCCGTTAAGACAAAAACGTAGATACCTTTAACGAGTCGAAACAGGCCGTGACTTTTCCATTCTGGACGGCCACATGAGCCGGTGGATGTGCGAAACGACATTCGTCTTCTGTCCGAGAACATTTTCCACGCTGAAATTCCCTGCAAACTTCAACAAGCAACCACCTTGGATCCTTGCCCATAACTGGGACTATCATCTTTGAAAGGACTCTGTCTTGTGTCTCCTTTTCGGTAAACAAGTACCTAACGAGAAAAGGCGGAAATCATGAATGAAATACTTTTTCTGCGACAGAGCGGATGATGTGAACGCGTATTTCCCGATATTTCCAGAAGTTTGGGGAATTTTGTATTTGGCAACAAAACACTACGCATGCTCAATAAGACTAAACATCGCGGGCTCAAATTACATAACAATGAGTCATCAATTACTCCGTGAGGTCAGGGTCAATGGCGAAGCAAAATTCTCTTTCCTGTCCGGCAATAGTCACGGAAAATAGCATAAAAGGGCGAATCTGTTTGAGGTTTATTTCTCCAACGCTATCAACAGCATGATCGTAGCCATTCTGCGTATAATATTTGACTCGTGACTTGGTCAGTTGTGACGCATCACGCGAGTACGTGATGGATCGTGCACCTTGTCCTCAGCTCTAGGTGACGTCATCACCAAGAGTATTTATAATAGAGAGGCGCTTTTGTTCATTTTTTCCCCCTTGAAGAAATCGTGAACGCGAGTGGTCAAATGCCACAAAAACCGCATCAAACGGTCGGCCTTCTTGGACTCCAGCTGTTCTGCCAAAGAACTGAGACCCGAGGAAAGTAAAGTGTTTAAATAAAAAGCTTTGTTGGGAAAAAAGCATGAGGAGAGAGCGATCAATTTTGTGACAGCGGTCGGAACAGAAGTCGCATTTGCAAAGAGCGTAGGTCTCTTTGATGTATCAAGGAAATAATTCAATCATAATCAGCCAAATAGTCTCTCGTTGATAGGTGGGCATCTTTAAATTTAAAATTTGCTTAAGAGAAATCTCGCGTGATTATCTCATCTTTGTAGATTTCTCGCAAAAATAAAGCTAGAGCCCGAAGCGATCCCCGCCGTGGGAGGTCATGTGTTTGTTCTTCACGAAACCCAGAATTGTTTGCCCCTTGTTTTATCCGTTACTAAAAACCTATGTAATGAACACGTTTGGTGGTTGCTTCGTTAGAGGGGCAGCTTAATCTAGATCTTGCAAATGTTAGCTCGTGAGTTTCGATGATTCTAATCAAACAAATTTCCGATAATAAGCAGTTCCGGGAATGATAGAATCGCTCACCTGCGCTGAACAAATCTGACAAATTAGTGCTGAATCTTCGACAAGGACGATACCAAACAAGGTAACATGGCGACCGTGCGATTTGATTCGCAAGCATGTTGTCGCAGGCTTACTTAACTTTTGTAAACAATTAAACCCCTCTCGAGATTAGACGAAGCGCCTATGTATTACATCTCCGCGACAATTGTCACTAACAGGGATATCAGTTAAAAGCCGGCGCGGATTCGCCGAGCGAAAAACTGTGAAAGAGAACAACTTACCTCAGTCAGCTTGAAGTTCGGTTTGGCAAGTGTTGCACGCGAATCTATCTTATATAACGGAGCCGGGAGGTTCCATGACTTAGTCAATCTCTAGACGGGTTATATATCCGCGTGGAGTTTAAAACTCATACACATATCCGGCACGAAAAAACGACAATTCTCGTGCCGAACCAAGTTAACGCCTTTCGTGACCAAAATCTAGCTTAAAGATCATGCAAGCCCAAACAAAATTAAATACAACCATTTTAGCATTTTTATTAGCTCAACAGTCGCCAGTGTGGTTTACTCGAAAAATTAGCGCTTACGACTCGCGTTCATGGCCATTAAAGATTTGGTCCTGTTAAAAACAGACATTGAATCTACGACGAAAGGCTACAACTTGAATTTAAGATCAAACCAGAAATGAAAAAATTGCATGGTAATAAAGGTAGTCGGGCTATTAAAAACTGAAATCTCCTGGCTGGCTCTCTCTACACTTCAAACCGATGATGACTAACCTTGAACTTAGTCCAGAATCCCTGTCTTGAGTTTTTTTTTTTTTTTTTTGTAGAAGCGTGTCCTCATCTACTGATTTCTTGAATCACGTAAGTGCGTTTATAGGCATTATTCGGACAATGAAAAAACAACACGGACCAACTACAAAACTTCTCCTTCTTCTCGATTTTAAAGCGTTGAAAAGCTTGTTCAGTGAGTGGCCTATGTAATAAATGCCAAGGGTCGGCGACTATTTACGCCGAAGTAAGTCCAGAGTCAGAGGATTGGATGCACTGCACGTTACTGAGACAGGTTTTTCCTTTTTTTCTTCTTCAAACAGAACTCACACTTTCTTCAGCTTTCATCGGCCCTCAGTTTTAACTTCTGCCGCCACCGGAAACAGGCTATGTATTGGAAGTTAAAAATACATTCTCTTGTCTCAGCTAAAAGTTAGTTATGATTCGCACTACGCTGTTTAGACTAGCAATAGCGGATCAACTCACTTTTCCTTTACGGCTGATTTGAATCGTAAACGTATCGTTAAGCGTCAACATATTTAAATAGGAAAGATTCCAGGTATTGTTCATTGTAACAAAAAAGACTACTTTTTGTTCAATGATTCCGTGGTTGTCACGAAAACTTTTCTTTCAACATACTAAAAGGTTCTTTCGATTAACAATTTTAAATACATTGTAAACTGGCAAAAGTCAGTATTGCGCCGTAGAATACTAAACGCCCCGCATCTCAGGAATCCGTCTTTTGACAAAGCAGTACAGAAATGGCGTCCTCCGTTTCCTTCCTGACTAAATCCTTCTTGTTGTTTGTTCGAGATATTTTGATCCTCAAAGGAATTGCCCAAGGAAGTGTAGTTAATATAGTTAAGCTGTTAAGAAATATTTAGTCTTCTACAAGCATTCAAACTGGCACGTGTGTTGGTGAAAACTCATTCCTTTTCTTTGACGTTACAAAAGACTTGTAAGCCACTTCCTGTCTCTCGATGGCGAACCTGTGCGCGTTATTCTAAACACGCTGTCAACCAAAACCAAATGGGTTTCACTTTGTTTTCCCTTTTTTTTTTTTATTACATACTTGCAGTGCTATATGTTTCTACGTTGAGACTTTGTTGATTTGAAGTGTTTTTAAATTTTGTTACGAAAAACAAGAACGGGCAACACTATGGTCACCAAGTCAGAGATACACACATTCAGTGCAAGACACCACGTCGTTTCATTTCAGTAAACATAAATCAAATTTTGATCTCTATGTTTGTAACAGGTTTTTTGTCTGCCTCTAGTTTCTGTGAACATCTTTGGAGTTTTGATTACAGGGCGCCGGGTACGAATCGCTCAAAGAGTCTTGCAACAAACTTTGCAAAGACGTGACTGGCCACCGACGCACATTATAAATTCACGCATACTTCTAAGATTTTTTATACTTATATATTTTAGGCTATTGCGATTCCCTGCTTTAGAGATGTGATTTAAATTCCAACGCCAACGCTTTCTATCAACGTACCACGGTCAGTCGGAGCTCTATTTGAAGTTCAAAGTTCTCTAAATTGATGACGGAGACATCTTTCCGAACTCCACAGATAGACGCTTGATGACAGTGGGTTACTTCAATCAAAAAGACATAATTAAATCCAAACCTGTGAGTTACGGAGGGACTGTAAAATGCTTCTTTTAACATTGAGCCATCCATTTAACACAGCAAAGCAGCGAAGAAGAGGTTTCGCGAGGAGTTTTTGCCAGTTTCTTTAAGCGTTATTTTCTGAGTGCGAAAGCATGACTTGCAAACTGCGCCAGTTATTCACGTTTATGACAGAGCATGCGTAGGCGAGTTGCACATAGCTGTGGTTAAGGGAAAAGCCCCGCCTATTTTCCATAAAAATCGCTCCCAAACAGTTCAGTTTAGTTAAAACGAGTAAATAATTCTTAATACAAACCATTAATTGACGGTTTTGAGAGAGTCGGCCTAGAAAATGATGCTTTCTGCATCAGCACGCGCATTTCATTGACCTCTCGACACCAGGCAAAACAGAAAAACACATGAAAAAAAAAAAATGCGCGTTCTTTTGATAGGAATGAACCAGCCGGATACGTGGGAAGCCATGATAAAAAAGCCGTTTTTGTTCTGTTTCCTTTACGTTACCATGAATAGGTGAACAATAACAGTAAAATTAGCCAAAATCCAGGCCTAAAAAGCAGTAAACACTTGGCGGCTTTACAAGACTTTGGCCGACGTGACGACCGGAAACAACAATCTTCAATCCGCGCGTATTGACTAAGGAGCAATATAGGGACTGATTTCAATAAGTGGAAATTTACAAACAATGACTGAAAATTGGTATAAACTGCAGGAAATTTCGTTGACCCGAACGTAAACAGGCCAGAGTTGTTTTTCGCTATATTTTCGCAATACAATGCTAAGGTCGACAATATGTAGACAGCAGAAGTAACTATAGTTTGACACAAAACAACTGCCGGAGGCGAGTCACTTTATCACCGCCATATAAAGATTGAAAAGCTAAAGTTTTTTTTACGTTAGCCCATCGTCAGAAACTGGTGTTTGGTTCTGATAAAGTGGTTTACCCGTAAATTGAACAAAACTTTATAGTCAGGCGAAGAAGAGAACCGGCTTACTCCCGAGGATGGCAAAACGTGAAAAACTCAAATCATTTTAGTCCTATTTTGGTTACTGAGTTCTTCTTGGTTTGTTTTCCAGTGCAAGGGATTGTGTATTTATCATTTTTTTCAGCATCCCAAATAAACTAATAAGCATGCCGGTTATGTTGCTTAGGGCTACAAGTTAATTCAGTGTCACGAAAGTTTTAAATCAAACTTTCGACGTGGGGCCGATAGGAGTCGTTTCATCAACATAGTGATTCTCTTGTCGTTGCTTGAAAGAACGTCTTCGTGATACAAAAATGTTCACTCTAAAGTCTCTCTCTGTGAATCCGACCGCTTGAGATAAAGATTCACCGCCATTTCTAACATTTCTGCTGCAGAGGGAAAACTGAACTGCTCTTTCGCTTTCTGGTTTTGCCGTTATAAACTGCGAAAATCTTTTTTTTGTCACTGTAATGAAGCGTAAGCATCAAACATGAAGTATGAAGACTTAAAGTTCAAAAAACTCTCATATTGACACTAGAGTCTTTTTTAACAGCTCAGAACGTGTCTGTCCGATACAAGTCATACATGCTTTCCGGTTAATTGTGATCTTGTTTTTCTGACAGGGAATCAGTGTTACCAACAGAGAATGAGCTATTATCTCTTGGTGTTACATCTTCACGATCATTTTTTCCGTTTTCGTCTTGACCCAGAGATTGTTTTGCCCCCAATTTAATGCCTCAAGGTGTATACTGTAATCAGGCAGGCCGGCGGGAGTAATATCACAATGGACTTGTAGATCATGTACATATCGCTATGAAACAAGTACTAAGAGTTATGAGCAAAATATGACGACAAGTTTTCTTTTGGCCACTTCGACGCTTCCTTTTAGTATTGCGCCTACCAGTACCTTTTCCGATTCAATTTAATTCCTTCTAAAAATCCGGAAAAAGCAGAGCAGAGAATTTTGAGTAGTGGCTACATGCGGCAACTGGTAATGTAGAGCGTGCGGGTCATAATTTTGTCGCAAATTAAGAGGAATTTGTTACATAACTTTTTTGTGGGCTCATCACTAGCATAGGCAGCAAGCGTTCCTGTAGCTGGGTGCTCAGTTAGCTTGACAGTGAAGTGCAATTATAACTGCTAACTCAGTTGCTTCATTGCAAGCGCTCTTCCGCACTAAGAATAAAGTTTTTTTTTTATATGAAAACACTTGGAAAATGCTGCTGAAAAGTGAACAGGTTTCTGACTGAGAGAAACTAGTCATCACGTAAAGAAACCAAGAGTGAAAGTTAGAGAACAGTTTGCAGTTACGTACTGATGACCGACTGTACTCGTAATTGACGCGCCGCGGCCACATCTAAGCGCAACTTTACTTTGTATATAATTAAGTTATTTCCGGATCCAGTTGCTCCATAGTTGCTCCATACTTTTAACAATAAATTGTTTATTAAGATGATCGGTTCAGTAATTGCCGACCGGGCAACTAAATGACTGCCGAGTCAGAATGAAACTGATTTAGAGTCGTATAGGTCGCAAGTAAATACACTGAAAAAGACACTTTCCCTGATTATTTAGTGCCGTATACACCGAGTTACTGCAACAACCGTGGACACATAGCAAAGCTAAACTGGATTCTTCATTATCTTAGGATATAGCCTGGCTAACTAAAACGTTTCTTGCGTGGCTTTTGGTTTCAAATTAACTTCCCTAAAATGGATGCAACTTGAGTCACATCTAAAGCCTCCCTCCATGGAGAAACATTGAATGCCCCAATAGGCGCGTATCCACACCGGTCGTTTTTTTTATTACAGAAATCTGACAGATTCGTCATGATAAATATATTTTTAAACTCTCTAATAGCGTGAAAAAATTCGAAGGAGGAGTATGCCCCCCTCACCCCACTAGAAGATTGCGCCTTCGGCGTTCGTTTAGGAAATCGGTCAGTATTTATCCTAGATCCGCGCCTACCCAAAAAGTAGGTATTTGCTTCGATCAGGATGACGCACGTTCAGTAAAGTCTGTTCTTCAAGGGCAAGGTCCAGAGCTTAGCATAATTCATCTCAATCAGTGAACTGAACCTTGTTTCGAAAATGAACTTCTTCGAGAACATTAGACAATTGCAACTAGAAGTAAACTACAGAAGAACAGTTGAAGAGCTCGGGTACAAATTCACTGATCCACACGTATAGTACCAAATATACTTTAAGTTATCATGAGTTCTTTTTAGCGAAAGAAACCTAACTGATCAAGGTATGATGAGGCGGACAAAATAACACAATCAGTGAAAAGAGCTAACCTGGGGGATGCAATCGGTCTGTATACCGCCGTCTTGTTCCACATGAAGTGATTTGCCCTACCATGAATGCAAACCAACAATTCTCCTCCGCGGAATTACGGTATACTCGATGAACAATACCACGTCGGAAAGCGCGAGAATAATCTCACTAACTGTGGTAACATTTACTGCGCCACTGGTGATGCATATACAAAAGTTAAACGACAAAATATGCGCATGATGACCACTTCCATGGCTGTGGTTAATCAATAAAAGAGTAAAACGCCCAGCTGTTGCACGTATCCACGTTCTGATGGAATGTAAGACCCAATCTGACATTACGCACGCTCTCGCCGGAGTCGTACCAAACCATCCCCAAGGGGGTGGGGTGGGTACTCCCTTAGCTGTTATTGAAGCCTATATCTTAACTGAAGACTTTTGTTCCACAAACAACGGTGAGAACGTTGTGAACTTTCCCATTTTTATATAAACTTGACGTTACGTATATGCTAGTTAATCTCATTTCCAGGCCCCTTGTCACTTTTGTATAAATAGGTCTGCTACTACATAATTTGCAACGGTCACTTTTGATCACTTTTGAAAATGTATTGACTAGCATCGGAAACGTTCAGTTAATGTAAAATGCGAAAGTTCACATGCTTGTCATGATCATCGCTGTTTGTGTTTCTTTTTTTAAGCTTTAGCTATATAAATCATGTGTGTCGCTCCAAGAAGTACGTTTTATGATCCCGTTGACTGTTTAGATCTGAAACAACAACAACAGCAGTCATAACGTACTGTGACAGAGACCCCCGCGCGCGCCTCAGCCTAATCCCCCAATCTTCTCTCACCCCCCAAAACACATAAATAGCGACTGGGCACGAGTCTGGTACTGTGATGTCGTTTAGTTTTTATTTAGCTTTTTGGCAAGCGAATTGTTAACTGAAAGGCTAGTCGTGGCCGAGGCCAAATTAATTAAGTAAAGGATAGATGTTATATACAATAAATGATACAGCAAAGTGGAAAAGAAAAGAAAGGAAATATGTTAACACATCAGAAACCAAGAAAGATAAATCTGAATCAGGATGCAAATGATAAAGACGTAGAGGATCAGGGTAAGGGTAGGGTTTAGTAAAGTTTTTATATGATCTCTGAAAACAGGGCTTTTCATTATTCATCTCATAAGAACAGTGTTTCATGTCTGGAGGGTTAGGCGGAAAATCATATATATTTTGGTCTTATGAATTAATGTAAGAGTCAGTCAGGAACCATGGGATTTCTAATCAGTTCCACTTTATATACTACATATACTGAACTTCCGATTAGTGTTTTGCAACGTATATATTCCTGTAAAATTGTGATTTGTCCTAATAAACCTGATAAAAATTGGTATTGACCTGTGAAAATATCGTTCATTCCTTCAGCGTTTTCACTTTCAGTTTGATCAGTCCCTGCGAGAGTCGTTAATTGTCAGTAATTTATATTGCCAAGTGTCAGTAAATCAGTCGTTTTTGACCCGCAGTAACTCATCGCAAGTACTCATTTAAAAACCAGTATCAGCCCACCTGTTTTAAAACGCATATCTTTTCAAGCCATACTGAGCTATTTTCAGATTAAAACAGCAAAAAAATCTCTTGATCGGCTAAGATGGCTAAGTAGCCCTCATTCTAAGTCTTTAGAGAACTCGTGAATTAACCGTCAAATTCGAAAATATTGATGCTACGAACCAGTTTCCTAGTTTGAGTGAATATCAGACAACAAAGGTTTGGGCAAAAAGCGAAGATTTGAGTTTGGGTATCTATAAAGGAAGGTGGAAGGATTCATAACAATTCCAGAAGAAAACTAGCAAAGAAAATAACGAATTTGCATGTATGAGAGGTTTAATAGCCCCGTGTAACTCGGTTTGTACTGTTTCTAGGTATTGATTGGGCACGAAACTTGACAGAACCGAGTAAAGATGAAGTAAGAGTTTGAAGCTTCTTTCACCTCCCCTCGCACTTAAGCGGAGCAAGCAATGAAGAAAAATTACTCAAATAGATAAAAGCCTAGTTCTTTATAGAGTTTTCAGTGATATAAAGGCGGGGTGAGGATATGATCCTTCGTAAAGTAGTTAAATCCATCACGTGTCCAGCAACGCCCTATGTTTCTTTGACTCGAAATTCCAATCAGTAAGACAGGTTTTGCTTCTATAAATTCCACCAATGAACGTAAAAGGGTTCTTGTTGCAAAAAAGGCTGACCGGAGAGTGATGGGAGACCATACAAAAATTTACCAAAATTTTAATTAGAGTGAGACTTGCACTAGTTTATGAAGACCAATCATTGTGAAAATGTTTCGATATCCAAATGCTGTGCACCAGCAGACATTTAAAAAAACACACAGGCGCTGTTGACCCATCCTGGTACAACTATCTCTTTTTCTGTTGTCTTTGTCTTCTTCGTCCGCCATTTTGCTACTTTAAGGACTGCATGTCCATGAATTGCTTCACGTATATTTGCTCGACCTCCAATAGCCTTAGTGCTATAAATACTGCAGAGGGTCAAATAAAGGTTATTGTTATTATCAAGCCTCTTTTTCATGCAACTTTTACACTCTTTGTTGTTTCAAGGATGAGAGATGACGCGTTGTAATTCTTAATTGACAGCAATACAAGTACTCTGTAACTTTTGATAACTCGACCAGGAGTACCATTTGGGTTTTTAAAGATTTCTTATAACCACAGAGAGCAAATTAATGATCGTAAATAACTTTATTCTCACTCACACAAACAAAACATTTTAAAATACTGCAAGTTTTAACAAAGTGAAAATCAGCAACAGAACTCCCGGAACTTTTAAGGTTCATAGAAGGTTCAAGGATACTTGAGCTTGTGCCTTACCCAGGTGCTCAATTTGTAGTCGACAAATGCCAGTTGACAGCTTGCAATAAACTAGATTAATCAATTAATGAATTTTCTCCCCCAAAAAACAGACAAACAAATAAACAATTTTAAATCGTGCTTTATAATTAGTCCGGGAGTCTACTTACTCGTCTAGTAGAAAAACAACAAACGGCACGGGGTAAGGCACGTTCTTGAGTGACGCCACTATTCGTACAATTAAGGGAAAATAAAATGACACAGCAGAATCTGGGGCACTATGAGGTTTACCGTAGAATGACTGTCTGGTGAACCTTATCGAAAACGACCAATCTTAAACGAGCCATGATCTTCCGCACGACGATAATTAATCTATGCTGACAAGAGAGGATAAAGCTCTTAACTGTTCAAAACAAAATTTAATAACCATAACATTGATAGATTAGCTTAGATTGTGAACTTACGACACCCTCACAAGCCAAGCCAAAAAAAAAAAAAATAAACATTCACAGCCTCTCTTTTTTGGGGCATAAAACTTTAATTCGTGTAAGAACTTTAAACGTCAGCCTAACTCGGTGTAGCCTGCGAAAACAGCCGTTACTCTCCTCGCTCTTCGCCTCTGGGGACGTGATTCCTCGGGAAACGTCATCAGCGGCGAAGAGCGAGGAGAAACGGCTGTTTTCGCGGGCTATGCTCGGTGAAATTGCAATCTTTTACCTCTTCCTTCGTGGACAAGAAAAGAAAAAATAGACAAATAATAAAAACATGTACTTCCGCAATCTTTTATCGGACAATAGGCTCTTTGCATGACTTGATCACGTGATCAACTTTCGGTAAGCACGAAAATAGTTCACTTTCGAAAAATGTGGTTAGCACAAGCTGAAAGAGCATATTAAAATTAGGTTACCTGAGCATTTTCAGCCGTATGTCTCAAAAGTATCGATTGCAACGGCCGCCGAAAGTTGGAAGCATTTGTATGAGAAAAACAACTTTTGCCATCCAGTCACGCTTGCATGGCCTTGTAATTTCGAAATTTTCAAAACTGTCATGAAATATTTCCTTAAGCATTACGGGCTCAAATCTCCTTTTAATTCATAACGCAATTTGAGCGCTTAAATTCGTACGGGAAAGATTTAACGACAGTTTAAAAATTTTACATTTCACAAGGATTTGTATGGGAAACCATACAAGCGTGACTGCCTGTGGCAAAGTTGTTTTTCTCGTGAATGTTTCTAACTTTCGGTGGCCGTTACAATCGCTACTTTTGAGATACACGGCTGAAAATGCTCAGAGTAGTTAATTTTAATATGCCCTTTCAGCTTTTGCTAACAAAATGTTTCAAAAGTAAACTGTTTTCGTGTTTACCGAAAGTTGATCACGTGATCAAGTCATGCAAACCCTACAGAAAGTACACCTCGTGTACTTTATATGACATATCTATCTGCATCACTTAGAGACCAACATGGCGTCTTGCCGATCAGTCAACTTTGAGTAGTTTCTTTAAAAGCAATGACAGCCGGACATCTAAAAGATCTTCCATACATAGGCTTCCTGTTTGGCGTCATGACTCGTGCGGAACACTTCAAAACTTTTTCATTCTCTTGGAGCTGACGGAAAATCCCTACGCAAGTTGATGAAAGTCACCTGACTAGCTGCGCTACAAAGATTTACTGACGTGGAATGCATTTATAGTGGGAACGTTTGACTCCGGTAAAACGTAAGGCAGTAAAAATATACAGCCCCATTTTCTAGCCTTAGTCGTAAATTGGGGGAAAGAAGCTGAAAGAAGAAAGCTTTGTTTTGTAGTTGTTTTCTTTTACCAGTGTTATTCTTTTCCAGAACAATAGGTCCAATATCAATATCAAAAGTAATATCGCTCTCTGACAACTGGCATGTAAAGGGAGTTGTTATTTTGTTAATAATAATAATAATAAAAATAACAGTAACAATAAAATTTATAACAATAATAACAATAACCATAACAATAATAAGCTTAATAAGCTTAATAAGCTTAAGCTTAAGTCGAATTCGGTCTGTAATCATATGAGTGATTAACAAAATCGGACGACCGCGTAGCGAGAGTCCAATTTGTTTAATCACAAGTATGATTACAGACTGAATTGGACGGCATGAAGTTCTGTTACCAATTAATCATAACTTAAACAAAATTTGTGATATATAAGGTCCTTTTTTGAAATCAAAAGAGAAGAAATTCCAATTTTTTTTTGCTAGTAGTGACAAAAAAGCCATTCAAGCGCGCGCGTCATGGCGCGTACTGTCCTATCAAATTGTCCAATTAAGGCTGAAATTAGGGCAGTTGATAGCCAATCAGATTTGAGAATTTCGTTATAGTTATGATTATTATCATAACATGCATATAGTGGCACCTCAATATAACGAAGGGGCAAAGGACTGGCAAAATTTGTTGGCTATACTGAGGTTTTGTTATATCCAGGTTCTTTTCAATAATTATTTAACTATTGCTGGGTTAAAGAAAATCATTTGTTATACTTAGGACTTATTATAGAGGTTAGTTATATTGAGGTTCCACTGTAGATTGCTTACGACCTTTCTTTCCCTGTGGATGATCAATGTAATCTATGGAACAGCATTGTTGCTGTCATGGTTGTGACATGTTATGTATGTACAAAGGTCGATATGATTATATGCAGGGTTTTCGCCAATCTTGAAAAGTCCTTAAATTTTGGGGCAAATCCTTGGAAAGTCCTTGAAATCCATTTTTCCTTGAAAAGTCCTTAAATTTTCTACAACTTTAAATAATTGTAGTGGCCTGGAAAGTGTTTTTAAGGCAGAATCCATCAGGAAATTGAGTAATTTTAATTTTCAGTAGACATTTGTATAAAATTTTCTTGAAATTACCCAATTTCCCGATGGATTCCGTCTTAATGCTTTTTGGTTGTCTAAAACAAAATATTAACCAGAGCTCAGAGAAGTTAAAGGTGATTTATGTAAATGGTTTTTTGTTTTATTTGACAATTAACTATCAATTTAAGATAAGTGAACTGAAAAATGTAGAGAAGGTGGTGAAGCAAAAACAGTTCAAGTCTTAAAGTCCTTCTCGAATGGACTGGGAATGTGCATTTTTGTACAATCTGTGAAAGAGGTCCTGCCAGGGTAAATTCCGACAAGTGACACGGCCCAAAAAGTAGCGACAGCGCGTAAAATGAAGTCGCGACAAGAGACAACTTCTCTCGGCCAAATTGCGACAGTGACGGTAAAGCTGACAATAAGTGACAAGCATTTACAAACACCGACATGAGACGTTTTAAAATTCAGACGGGCTACATGGGACCCCTCCTGGCAGGGCCTCATGAAAATACATTTAGGATAGGTGTCCTTGAAAATCGAATGTTTTCCTTAAAAAATCCTTAAAAAATGTTTGCAATTTTTTGTATGAACCCTGTATATGCATTATATGGATTATATGATTTCTGGATTTTGTTGTTTCCATGGAGTTAGAAATGGTTAAGAATGTCAAAGGATTCTAAGGATACTAACATACCAATGCTGGAGAAATGGGCAAGAGTTTTTGACAAAAGGTTAGAATTAAATAATATTATTGTTAACATTAGCATTAGGTTAGAGTTACTACTGGCAGGTGTGACCAACATTAAGCCCCCTAAGCCACTGCCTTTGAAAATTCAGATAATTTAGCTACACCCCTCACTTGAGTTACAGTTTTATATCAGATGTTTTATTTATTAATTATTTCAAATTTTACAAGTAAAGAATATCCACTGCCTACAGTTAGCAATTCACTAGTTGAGGTGAGCAGTTGTTCTGACATTTATGAATGTCTTTATCAGAGACATTTTATATTTTCTATACTGAGACAAATATGATGAAAAAAATGGATTAAAAAAATTGTTTTATTGTGATTGTCTGAATTTTGACAATGCCACTTGGTATCTACATTCATTTGGTAGCGGCAAGGATTAAATAATGCTTTAAGGGACCTAGAAAAATTTTCCAATAAATCTGTAATAGCGAGAAACCATTATATAAATTATTGGAACATCTTTTTGGTTAAATATCTCTTTGAGTTTTGCCTGGTATTCAGGTGTTGCCCTTATTATCAGGGAGCCAGATTATCAAGTGACATGTTAGGTAGGTCATGGGGGTTGACTGTGTGGGGTTAATGGAGCTGCACTGTAATGCTCTTATGATCATTAGCAGTTTCATTTTTCTTGCCAAGCAGTAAACATTTTTGTTATTTCCTATTTCTGAATTAAATTAATGTTGGTGTAATCTGTCTCTTCGTTTGCAGCCTTGCAACACCTGTGCCATCAACTGTAAGTAACTGAAAACTTGAATGTGATAAACTTTTAATAATGTTATTTTGTGTTGATTTCTCATGATCTCTTAAAAGTTACAAACAGGGCAGCTTTAAGGTATTAAATAAGCTATGAAAACCTTCAAAAATTGAACTTTCCTGTATTTTGGAAAATCTAGTAAATCTAAACCTAAAAGTATCCTGTGAATTTTGTCTGGTAGTTGATTCTTTCGCCTTTCTCTGGAGTAACTTCTGTGTTTTGTAACATCATCTACAGAAATAGTTATCTGTGTTTTTTCATAGCTGTAAGTGTATTCGCATTAACTATTAAAACTGGTTTACATTTCAGCTAGCCTTAAAGAGATCCAGCACGTTAGAACTAGAAGACGTACAAGAAGATGTCAGTGACGACATTGATATGGGTGAGCTACAAGTCTCTGAGGTTCACTTTGCTTTAATAATTAGTTTTGATGATGATGATCATAATAATAATAATAATAATAATAATAATAATAATAATAATAATAATAGTGAATATAATGAGAAATTATAATAATAGCAAACAGTAAGAGTGTTTTGGTAAGCTCAAAACACAGGGTGTAGCTGATTGTTTCTGGGTTTGATACATCATGAACCTGTGGTGAAAATTAATCAAAACCTTTCCTGTAGCTCTGTTTATTTGATAATTCTTGGGTATTCATTGTCTTCCTTGAGGAAATTGAGGCTAAACAGGAAAGCTCATTATCAGCTGTACATACAGAGAATATAACTGCAAACCCAGCTCTTATGTTCCCAGCTTGTTTTTACTAGAGATTGGTCATGTGCTTACACCTCCAAAGCCTGCTTATAATTTCAAGACTGCTTCACGTGGTTGCTCACGCCATGACAGAGAACAGAGGAAAGTTCTGGAAGATAAACCGGTCAAACCAGTCAGATCTATCCATCCTAAACTAGTCAAACCTGTAAGGCAAACGAGGGGAAAATATGAAACATTGAAGAATAAAACCATTCAATCACAGAATGAAGCCGAACAGTCCAGATCAGAAAAGTTGGTAAGTAGTTAGCACAAATTATTATCGAGTTGCAAGAAGACTAATTTTTGAAGGCGAGAGAAGGAAGGGGTTGTTTCTCCACTGAAAGTCCGGCCCAAGAAAGCAATAATTTTGTTTAATGTTTTCACTGAAGCTTCGTTTTCTGGTTTGGAAGCTGCAATTAAATTCTAAGTTGATGACTATTATATAAGCCTGCCCTGGGTAACAGAGACTTTTTATGCGCGGTTTAAGGGGTCAGTCGGAAGTAGTGAGAAATAAACCTCTGGAACCCAGGGTATTACCAACCAGCTTAGACTTAATATAAATACAATGTCTGATCATGATCTCACTGACAGTAATTTAAGGCCAAAATTAATTAACTAGCCGTTTGCTTACATGCGCAAGGTCTTCTAGTAGTTATGGTGACCCACCTGCTATGTTCATATCCGGCGGTGTTAGAAAGTTGATGGTCTTCACATTTTGTGGATTGTGAAAAAATAAACGTACTTTCTCCTTTATAGTCACGAAAAAAAACAGTTCAGTGTTTCCATCTTGTTCTTAGTTAAAGTTGTACTCTTTCTAATCGCATATCTAAGTTGTCTTTAGAAAAATTCAGTTTCGCCAAATTCCGATGACTAAATTCCGCGATGTCAATGAAGTAATGGCAACTCTTAGCGTTAACCTCGGGAAATTGTGGTCGAATACCCTGGGATACTTGCGTGATGTCTCGTTTTCATCGCAGGTTGCTGCAAAATCTGCAAGTTATCAACAAGAAGTTGTCAAGGAAGTGACACAAGAGCAATCAACAAGTAATTAACACAGATTCTTACACTCAAATAGCATTAATTGCCCACTTTCACACTTGTTACACGCTTTAGAATAACCATGTATTTCCATACTTAACGAGGCCTGATTTTGGCTGAAGTATTTTCTATTTTGAGTTCATGTTTGGAGAGAAATTGAACCCATATATTGCTTATGCCGAACACGCTTTTGTGGTACGGATCAGGTAAGCATTTTTTTTAGTTTGTCCTTAAGTAATCTTTTGCCAACTATAAGAGAGATAATTCCAACTTTTTCCTTTAACCCTAGTGCCGGAATACTCAGTTCCCTTGGTTACTGCTAATGCTTTCACCATCAGTCAATTACTGACTTTCTCGAAACACTCGCTTGCCCTTAAAAGAAAACCTGTTTTCACTTAAACAGCAGCTCCTGCTCCTGTACCACCGAACTATTGCCCAACAGTGTTCATTCGAACGGTTCATACCTTCGCTTTCGAAACAGCTACCGTATCTTAGAGTCACAGAAAAGGATCGAGCAAAAATGGTAAACAGCCAAAAAATGTACAGGAAAGTTTTAACGTCGAACCTCTCCTCTTTCTGTAATCTTCCCTTGATATTTAGATGCACTTTGTACAGGGTAGTAAACAGTTCTTATAGATACTGAAATTTGACAGTGATTTGACTGACAACCTAATTTACCTGTATTTCAGCACTAGGCTGCTAAACTGAGGCCCCAATAAACAACACTATCTACCTATAACATATACAAAAGACGCGAGTGGAAGCACTGGTTACACTCAAACTGAGCTAGAACCGCGCATGTTAAGTTACCCATCAGTTTTTATTTGAACTGTTTAATCACGATTTAATGAACTTCACTACAAGAATGCTGGATTTCAGGGTTATGTACAGACGATACTAACAATAACAGGCATGAAAAATAAAACAAGATAGTCAAAATCTAGGCCTACAATTTTTGTCGAATTGTCGTTTAATATTCTGGGAGTAGAAATCTTGCACAGATCAGATTAGATGTCTTGTTACTTAGAAAGTGCCTCAAACCGACGCCTCCTTATTTTAAATATTAGAGTGTATAGGCGTGCCGATCGACTCGTTTTCCGACTCTACTTTCCTTTCAGACATTGGTCCGCTTTTAACTCATGTGTCTCCAAATCGTTCAAAAAGGCAAAATTCCTCGCGTTGCAGACAACGTTTAGAAAGAGAGCGTACAATAGAATCGGCCTCAGAACCAGTTAAACCCGTTGTTCCTGGTGGAGAACCAATCACACTGGATGTCGCTAGGGTAAAGTAAAATCCTTTTTATTCTAACAATGCTGAAGACAGATACAAGAAGCCCTTTTCGCTACCTTACACTCCTCACTTAAAGTGTCATGCATTCGGAAACTACTTCAGTTTTGTTTTTCAGATTATATTAAATGAACAGTAAACGAGAGTGAAAGAAAAATTCTTGGTCAAATGGTGCAGTTCGACGTTGGCAGTTCGCCACAAACGTGATTCTACATCTATTTCTTCGTTAATTTTCTTGTTTCAGTTTTTTCTGTTGACTGTCGCTTTTTAAATTTTATTTTTCAGGCTCTTCGTGTCCTGTTGTTCGGTACACCGTACACATCTTTCAATTCAGACTGGCGAAAACAGCACATCAACTTCTTTACTAATATGTCTTATGCTTTAAGTTTTTACAAGGTAAATTTGATACTGAAACCTCTCGAGCTGTTTTTACCCATGTTCGTGTTTACGTGCGGGTTAAAAAGACTGAGGTAGCAGTTTTTCCAGCTCGTTTAAGCCTGGATACCTCAGATCATGCTGAAAATTGTTTATGTACCGGTAATCGTAAACTGCATAAGAAAAGCCATTCAGTGTTCAGAAAGCCAGACCAGCGGTCATAGGAGGTTGGACACGGTCCGAAATGCATCTCGATAGGACTAATCAACCAATCATACCGCAGCATTTTTTCGTTGCTCATTTCAGAGGAAATAAAAAGACGCAAGAAATCACGGGTTTATTTGCTTTTATTTCAACATGTGCAACTATTTTCTGGCTAGCGGTGCTGAATTCGAAGTTCCCGCCCTTGCTCAAATTCGCCATTTACCACTGTCTCTAAATACTATTACGCAGGAGTGTCCCCTTTGGAAAATCATTTGTATCTGATTTTACTAACTTCATGTTGTTGTTACTTTACCTACCTCAGGCGGGTCCTGATGCGGTAATGGCTTGTTTACAGGGATACCTCTTAAGATACTTACTATACGAACAACCCACTCTGGATCATGTAAAGAGGTAAGCACATAGCCTGCGAGAGGGCGCGCGAGCGAGCGTCGATGCCGCCTCTCGCTCTTGTGTCACCTTGCGTGTGCCACTCACGCGTGACTCCCCCAAATGGAAAGCTTTTTCATAGTCAAGTAAACACAAGGCACGTCTTTTTCCTGGCTCGTTTGCGCGTTAGAACGTGAAATCAAACCGCCAAAACAGGGCAGCATGTTACTGGGGCAGCGTGCACAGAAAGTAGTGTCCGATAGCCAGGGGCTAGTGGATTTTGTTATCGGGCTAGTGAATTCTGTTATTAACTTTCCCGACGGGCAAGTGAAGTCTTTTGCGGAATTCAAATTACAGAAGAACTGTGAAATCAATCTGCTCAGCAAAACGTTTTTGGGGCTAGTTGAAATGATGTTTGAGCTAGTAAATGTTAGCTTCAGCTTGCCCGAGTGGCAAGCTGTAAAAGTGTCTTTCTTTGCACCCTGTAGGGGCTGCGTTTATTTTGGGCCATTCTTAGATGAGCCATTTTTAGATATCATGGCTCCGTCACTTAGGCATACGACGACAGTTGGTGTCTCGAAACCACATGTTCGTCGGCAGCACCAGAAGGCTACATAGCTTATTCGTTAGAAAATTTTAAACGCTTTGTAATGTTATCTTTCTTATCCGGATATAGCCAGTATATTTCGATAGACTTCTCACTTGAGACATTCTTGTTCATCCTTGCAGCATGTTGGCACCCATGTCATCCGACCGACAGAAGGCTCTGATCACAGCTATCGCGAAAATGCTTTGGCAAGCTGGAGGACAAGAACAAGCTACCGTAGTCCTGTGAGTGCACGTAAAACCAAACCGTTTGTTTTTTTCTGGATGGAAGCGTGATCTGATTAGATAGAAAGCTCTTATTTTGTTACATGCGTTACACAGGACAATAAATTTACATAGAGTGTCTTGCCTGCTGGAGCCAACATTTCCTACGCCTTGTGTATCGCTCATTGGTCATCTCCAGGTTCTTTCGCTGGGTTACAGCTCAGGCTTCGCGCTTGGCTTAATGAAGCCTTCTGTAACACGGTTCCTACTGCCTGGATAAACTAACTAAACTACGAAACTGGTTTGTAGCCTGCCTGCCAGAGGCTCTCCCGGGTGTAGGCAGGGAGATAGAAAGGGTAAGGTTGGGGTTAGGGTCTCTGTCAATTTCTCTCCCCTATGGGGCCCCTCAGCCACGCGCCGAGACAGCTTGCGCGCCGTAAGTGAATAGCTGCGAAAACATGGTTACTTTTATATAGGTTGTCTAGGAAACAAAAATAATTTGGACTTAACCTTACAACACATTCCTGCATTCAAGGTGCAAATATTTCCACGTGCATCAGATTCATGAGGCCGATGCCACTCGCGGAAGACGTATACAAATTTATCAATTTATCAATATCATGTTTTGTTTGAGAACCATTGTTGTAATATGGTTATCTTGGTTTGTAGACCTTGCGGTGAATGTAACTGGATAACAATGGATGATTACAGAGAGGATCAGCTTACTGAAAGGGTAAGTTATCAAACCTTCGTAATAGGCACTACGGAAAGGGAAGCAGGAGTCTTGTACCAGCGTGATGTGTGGAGAACGATTTAAGGGCGGCGCTCACTGCGCAGACGATTTGTGTATCATGGAAGGGTCTTAGAATCTCTAAACAGTGTCCGCCATTCTAGTTAAACCCTTTCACTCCTAATACTGGCCGAGGTGAAGAAGTTCTCAAAAAATTCCAAACATCGTTTGTAAAATCCTAAAAAATAAAAAGTACCATGCAAAAGCTCTGACAGAGAGGTTTTATTTGAATGGTAATAACATAGGATTTTTTCCTTAGACTCAAAATTTAGAGTGACGCATCATCTTACCATAACTAGTGATAGAGGTGAGAGAATTTATAGTACAGACAAACCATTGAAATTCGTTTGGGACCTAACATGCAACACATGTATCATCCGGGCCCAGCAGTCAATACTGATGGGTAACATTTATCACAAAAATGTTACAAGAGAGACATCTGTCTAGAGTGATCGACTTTCCCCCACCCTTTGGCGGCACTAATTTTACGCTTTCCTCTCAGCTGTGATTTGTGCGTTGTGTTTTTTTGAAATGGCAAGCGTGATACTATTTGATCGCAGTCTGTGATAATCTCTGTAGAAAGCAGGTTATTTGACCATTCATTTCCATGTGTTCCCTTATAGCTTCACCTGTTTCGATTCACAGACTCAGCTGACCTCGAAAAATTCATAAAGAAGCAATTAACTTTTGTAAGTATATAAGAACTAGACTATGATTGTTAGATTTATATGGGCGTTTATAATGGCGAGCTGAAGTCGAGCTATCGTAAACGCCGACCGTAACTGATTTGAACAAATAATTCTGTTTCCACTGTTTCCCTCTGGCAATTCTCTCTTTTAGTTTGAAAGCACAAACGGGAATGGCTGCATTCTGCTGTTATATTCAGTAATTTTATCAAGAACCGTCGAACGGTAAGCTCATATTTTATAATCCGTTTTTCTTGCCCATACGCAATTTTAGCACAGGAGAACCAACAAGGATGGACGGCTTACACAGTGCTATAATTGTACTTCCATTATTTAGACCAGGAGTCCGTTTCTCGGTAGTGTTTGTTCGGGCCGAGAAGATTAAATTCAAAATGTCGGTTTTTTAAAGCCAAGCAAGAAAATTCTAGCTATTTTAAACAAACCGGTCCGTATCGAGGTTTAACAATACAGTTTTAAAAACTGCGAGTGAGCAGACGTCTTTGGGAAACTTTCATTGGAGATGTGTCCACCTTATGGAGGTTAAAAAATTGAATGCTTATATCTGTGGCTGGGACCATGACTAAGGGCTTCCTTTACGTCAGTTAGCGGAGATTCGACCACACATGAGCACTATTGGTATCATTCTCGTCCCCAAAGCTGCGATCCTTGTGGTCAGCGCAACGGATCGGGAGCCGTGTCCCGACCAAAAGGATCACAGATCTGGGGACGAGGATGGCATCACGTGACACTGGGTTGGTGTTGTGTCGTAAAAATGACGTAAGATTGGAACGAAATTAACAACAATATTTCAACAACAGTAACCAGCCTAGGCGGGCGGTCTGTGAAAAGACCTGCTCACACACGCAAATTATTTCTTTAGAGTGAGAGAGGATCTTAGTGACTCAAACGCAACTCTCATAGGACTTCATGACACATGTACACAGGTACGTACGCTTAGCCTTTTTTGGGTGAAAAATCTCTTTAAGGCTATTTGGGCTCTTACTACGTACAGGATTTGAATTTCCCTGTAAAATAAATAGCCGTGCACTCACAGAACATCTTGTGTACATATATATGTTCCTACCGACACGCAACGCTGACAGTTGTATTCGATCGCATTTAAACCAGTGGATTTTTTTTACCACTGGAGCAATAATTCCCTTCTCTGAACGTGGAAACAAACGCAAATCAAATCAAGTCAGAGAAATTTTGCCTCATTCTTTTTTTTCGTTAAGGTCACGTGCGTGAAACGTAGGTAGATTTCGCGCTCTTACAACGAATGCAGATAATACAACGCATTAATTTAAATTATCAAAATTCGAAGTAGAAAGTTGTAGAGGGAGTACCGTTTACATAGAAACACGAAGCATGCAGGTCGGTGGCAGGACTAGCTCAATTGTTAGAGCGCTCGACTGCAGAGGTCGCGGGTTCGATGCCAGGAGCCGGACCAACACTCAGGTCCTAAAATAAATGAGAAATAAAAGTACGTCCTTTGCCCTGCAAACAGATAGACCTTCGCGTGGCGGTCCCGTATCGAGTAGGAATCGAAAGAATAGTGTCCTCAATACCCATTGACACTCAAATAAAGTGCGGTTTTCGTAGCCAAGAGATTGGTGCGATGAAGACCTGTTTGGTAGAGAAAAGGGTGCTTATTTCCCTTGCAGTCGATGGGCGTGGTGACTAAACTAAGGTAATCGTAAGTTATGCCTTGTTTTACACAGGCGATGATAAACCTGCTGCTCACAGGCAGAGCTGTACAAAACGTATTCAATGGTGATATTGAGTACCACAAAAACGGTCGAAAGTTGGTAGGTTACTTTTTCATTTACTTTGTTATTGGCCAGTTAGAAGTCGCGTTTCAGACTGGGTCGGTGTTGTGTCGAATTGCACCATGGGACTGTTTTGTGGTACGAATTTAAATCCAGTTTCCCGCGCAACCTTGTTATAGCCAATGAAAGGAGCGATAGCATTCCCCAACCTCGGCCCCACCTCCAAAGCCAGGGAAAAGCGCCCTGGGGACGAGGTTGAGCATTCCCAGAACAGTCTAATAGTGCAGTCTGATTCAAACCGAACCAGTGTCGATGCTCATCTTTAAAATAAAGACCATTAGATTTGAGGACGGGATTTGACTAAAGCTATTTTCGCGTATTGTGAAAAAATAAACCCCCTTTCCCCCGAAGCTTTCATTTTACCTTTTTAACCAGAAAAGTTAGCACGGCTAACCGGTAATAGAATGACAGCGACTAGTATGTTTTCCCGCCAAAATGATGCTGGTTCACGCGCGCGCACTACTTAGTACTTACAAAATTTCGTCCTCGTATTCGTGCCTATCTTAAATCCTAAGGTCTCTATAAGTGAGAAATTGTTCCAGCGTTTTTGAATAATATCGCACGCAAATGCAATCGGTGGACAAGTGGTGTTTTCCAAACACTCAAAACTCAACGTAAAAAGTAAATTAAATTAAATCTAAAGGTCTATTTTAAAAAGGGAATTTTTTTCCTTCAGCAAAATGCTACCTCACCGAAGGTATTAAACTTTTGAATGGTGAAAGTGATAACTAACTTTGAAGCGCTTTATTTATTTATGTTGTTCTTTTTTCTTCATTAGTCTCATCCATTAACTGGCATCAAAGGTCGAAATGAAATTGGTTTCTTGTCCACTGAAGAACATCACGATCCTAGATCGTTCCAGGTAATGAAAGCCAGGTACTTGAAACTCTTAGAGTTAAAAAGCAGTCACTACGGCGCCGGTAGCAAGAACGGCAAAAAGAAAAAGACAAGGATGAATCAGTAAAACAAAGCCCCCCCCCCCTCCCCCCCCCGCGCCTCGCGCGTTTGACATTTACCGGCATTTCTTAACCGTTCCCTGCAAAATTTGAACAAACTAACATCATTAGTTAAAACGGGGGACACTTGATAGTTCCAAGAACTGATTAATCTGTGACCCTCTAGGGAAACAACTGACATAACAAATCAACTGTTAAAAAAATAATGAATAAAAAAAACCCGAAATACTGGAAGTCGAAATCGGCCTGTTTCATTGTTTAAGTTTTCATGACTCGCCGTTTTGAGTTCATGTGACGTCATTGGCTCCCATTTTGTCGGGAAACAACGTTCTTTTATATGGACTAATAGCAAAAACTAAATGCGATCATCAAATTTACGCTGTTGACGGGCGGAAAAAGTTCACTAGTTATTAATCATTGTACTTCAGTAACAGCTGCGTTTTTGTATTGACCGCTGACTAGGTTGGTAGCATGCTCAAGACTCCCAAGTTTCCAGTATGGGTTGTAAAAACTGGTGAACGATACGGAGTAATGTTCTCTCTCAACAAGGACCTCGTCAACGATTGGTCAGTAATGTTCAAATATTATATCCTATTCTTTGTCTTTCTCGGGTCCTACTTCAGCCGCCATGTTTGACTGTTTTTGTGCTTTTTCTTTGCAGGAGGCTAGAGAGAAGATTTGACTTATTTCACTGCACTGGTTCTTCTAAGCGAAACAGTACCGCAGATGAATCATGTGTATTCGTTGTTGGTAAGACAACTTTTTTTGTTCTTGAATCTAAAGCTGATCCGCTTTCTCGTTCGAGAAATAGAGGGCGTAAAATATGAGCGGCCGGGATCTAAAGGTATTCATGATTCCCAGACAAACGTTTAACTAATAGAGGGAGTTGAAATAATCATTGGACTGAAGTCGAAAAGGACGCAAATTTACTTGTTAAGTAACGTTTAGTGGCTTATTTTCGTCTCAGATACAAGAGACTTGTTCAATCCTGATGAGGAGTTCGGTGAGGAACCAAGTGATGCGGAATATTGTATAAGAACAAAGTGAGTTAGCCAACCCTCTGCTGTTAGTGAAAAAAGTATTTGTAGAGTTAAAAAGGGAATACCTTATTATAGGAAATTAACTCTTCATCAAATAAGAGCGAATTTTAAAATTTTAACGTGGAATTACCGCGCCGTTAATTAAGTGGAGGGGTAATTTCCGCGACCTTAATGCCATTATTTTGGCCCCAAATTCTGGATATTCTTCTGGCCCCGGTTGTGTAATAGTTGGATAGCGCTATCCACCGGATAAATAGCTATTCAGTGGATATAAGTAATATTTTAAGTCGCGTTAATTTCCAATATCTTAATGTCGTGGAGAGTTTACAATTTCCTATAATAAGGTAGATTCGAATACTTTCAAGGGACAGGGGATATATCATATTTTGGAAGAACGGCCTGAGGAATTAGATTTGCTTATCTCTCTTTCCCTGTCTTGTTTGCGCTCTGATTCCTGTTTTATAAAGCACTGTGAAAATCTACGCTAGGTGAGTAAACCATAAATAAATCTTCTTATATTTCAGTGCTCGCAACCTTATCTATCAAAAAGCCGGAATGGCTGTGAACTCTGACGCGGTGCAGTTCACTGACAATAATTTCGTTGTGATGAAATACAGTAACGTGTATTTGTTTTGGTGTCATTCCTTCTACTTAGGTGGCCAGGAGCGTTGATTGAGTTAAAAGAAGAGAAGAGCTGACAAAGGAAAATAACGAGCAAGAACTGGGAATCTGGATTCAGGGACGTTAATGAAACTGCGATTCTCATAAATTGTAACCCGCTCTTTCCCAGGGTTTCTGCGTTTGGCAGAGAGGGCCTAGAAATGGCGCGAAGAACAACGTTCAGCGGTTTCTCTTCTTGCAAAGAAAACCTGGAAATGAGGCAAAATAATGAAATTCTTCGCCCAGCGGGTGCTATTTTTATTTTTATAATTGCACATAATTATTTACATTTTGTAGCGTTTGCCTTTGACAATTGGAAAATTAACAGCAAAAGTCAGCAGGTACCTGCGTTTTTGTGTGATTTAAAATAACTGGTCTTTTGGACCAAGGCATAAGCAAATAGGAAAGCCAATAACAAGTTTGGGAGCCGGTTCAGTTGTTGTCATGGCTGAAACCTCTGGCAGGACACTGAAAATCAGCCCTAAGGGTGGATTTCCACTGTAGCGTAATTTTTAGGTGCTTTCGCGCGTAAAATTTACGTGCGTAAATAAAAATAGAGGCAAAGTATGTAATGAAAGGTCGTAAAGGTTTAGCGAGGTTCAGGTTTTACGTTTACGCGCGCCGCTATATACATTGCCTCTATTTTGTTTCCGCACGTAAAATTTACGCGCGTAAGCACCTAAATTATGCGACAGTGGAAATCTAATCCGCTTCCCGGATGTATGCCCGATATTTTAGCGGATTGGGGAGAAAGTGTGTTAAGTATAAAGCTGGTCTTGGAATAAATTTCAGGACGTTTTGAGTTCTTGAAATCACTAAAGCCAGTTAGTGTGCAAATTTTTATGCGATGTCTGTAGTTTAAACGAACACAGGGGTGATTTCAGATCGTAACGACAACCGTCCCTCTTTGTCAAATTTTGGCTGTTATAGATTTCACTTGTTTCACGATGGACATGTAATTCAGTTTTAGTTGGCCGCACGTAAAACCCACGTGGTTGATGTTGGCCAATCTGATATGGCTCTTAACTGCAAACAAACATGAAACTTAAACTAACGAACTCTTTTGACGTGTTCATATTACCTAACAAGGGTTAATAAAGATTGAGGTAACTTGTGTGTGTGTCAAGTAAACAAAGCCTAGTTTTCTGAAACAGGCCGATATTTTAATGAGAATCGGAGATAACTTTGTTTTAATTTGACTTCACTACTGGCTTTCCGAACATGTTTGAAAAGGCCAACATTTGTAACTGACCAAGACATACGAATGGTGGGTATTAAGAAATGTAACAAGTAGTCCGCACTTGCTAGTTTTTTGGCAGTAGTACTAAATATTTGTTGTAGAAAAACTTAAGAGCAAGAACTTTTTGTAACACAGTATATGTTTTTTGCATGCAAATTTGTATTTCTTAACGAAAAATGTCATGTTTCTCAAAGAGGCAAAAATTTTACCCTTACTTAACAAGCATAGCCGGCTTGTGCAAAATTTGTACAAAAAGTGACAAATAAAAGTTCAGTTTTGAATCGCTGGCCGTCTTAAAAGAAGATACTCTGATCGTTTTACCCTGGGCTCGGCTTGAGACCTATTTATAACCCACGCAAGTATGTAGGAAGCCGTGAGAGAGATCATCCTCGGATATCTAAGTAATCGTACGCCATAAGGTGGACATTAAACTCCGCCTTTGGAAACCGGTCGTTTCGGTACAAGTCGTTTGGATACGAACTCAGCAGTGAAATTGCACAAGAATTTCCATCACTTCAAGTAAGGTTTGCAGTTGAACAAGAAAAACACTTTGGGTAAATATTCTTCGTTCTTTAAGCCTACTAAGAAACTATTTACACTTCGAAGGAATTAACTTGTATCGAAACGACCAGAAACCCCGCCTTTAAGTAACGTGGTTCAGAAATACAGGGAACAGTGCGAGTTTAGTGTAGGATGAGCTGTGTTCCTGCCATGAGATGATTCGGCAGTTCCCGTCGGATTAGTTTATTGAGGATTACAATGCCATCAGTGAAACAAGCGGTCCCCTAAATATATAGTACAACTTCATTCAGTTGTCAGTAACAGAAATTGGAAGGAAACGTTTGTGATTCTCTGTCGTTCGTGTCCGCATAATATGAACTCTTCTGTGCATTTGTATTTCCAAGTTACACGGAGTAGTCATTGTAAACAACACGATTTATGCCGCGATGGTATTCAGTTGTAATTCCCCTGAAATGTAACGAAAATCCCAAATAATGCCGCCCAGTTAGCACTGTTAATTTAGGTAAGCTTTATTTATCTTAAATTTCCTCGAAGATTCGCGAAAATTAAAGTGACCTTAAGAGAAACTCCTGTTTGAGATCCTCTAGTGCACCTCATCCGTCTTCTTAATATGCCTTCGTCGCATCGAAAACGATACGCGAACAGTCCGGGTCCAAACTTATACTTATCAGAAAGTAGCCGAGCATAGGTAAACATTTGGGTTACCGGTAGTTGTCAAAACGGTGTCTAATTAAATGATGGGAAAGTACTTAATTCAAACATCAGGAACTCGTTTCAAAGGTAACATGGGTGTTCACGGAGAACAAGTCAATGAACATCATAAGAGGAAACTTTTCAGGTTGTAATGCTTTGTAGTTTGCTATTTTCCCTGCTCATACGTAGGTACGGGCAGCTGTTATTATACACGTTTTGGTCATTCCACAAAAGTAAACTCCTGGTTTCCTTTGATAGAAATACATGACACTTTTTTATGATATAAACAGTTGGTGTTTTACAAAACTTTTTCTCAGACTTCGAATCAGATTAAGTTTCAAGAGAGGTTAGTTATAAATGTAGCGCTATAAAAAAGAAACATGTGGTCTTTCTAAGTACTAAGGTTATAAGGTACAGGTTAGAAATGACCAAAAGGGGTTTGAATTAGTGAATTGAAAAAGTATTCATCTTCTTTTCTTTAAAGAAATCGCCCAATTTTAAGGAAAACGACGATACAACGGGTGAAATCGATTCAAGCGAACCCCAGGCAATTTCATCATGTGTCAAGCGTGCTGAGAGAAAATCTCCGGTGCTTAACCAAACAATTTTCAATACCTTCGCGGGTATGAATCTTCATCTCGTTCACGCTAATCCTTTTGCTGGCCTGTCAGTTGCCAGCGCCTGCAGCCATTGGGTGCGGTCAGCTATGATCTCAACATATTGAGAACATTGAATTTGAAAAGTGAAAAGGGAATTTTAGAATCTGAATCCAAGAGAGGCAGATGAACTACATTCTCTCTTGTTATAAACGTAACACAATAAATAACGACGGTTTTGTTGGCTTACGTGGTCCGTAACCTGCTATGAGTGTTCTCTGTTGCTGTCTTGATACTAAGCAACGCAAAGGACATCGAAGTTCAACCTGCTTCCCGTGATATTGGCCTGCAAAGAAAACGTTTCCTTGGCAAAACCTGTTAGTGAAAGTGAAAGCTTCCAACACGAATCATGATACCTGTAGCCACTAGAACTTATTTCGGTTAACGCGACAGATGAGAGGCGGGAAAATTTTAATTCAACCCGTGGAGTAAGGTATAAAGGATCTCGCGTGGTGCACTGTGAAACACGCGTGGTCTCCTCTAATACGGCACTAAGAGAGCCCATCCACAGCCGCCAGACAAACTGGGATCTACTTGGGTTTCTGGGAAGCTGCCCACCTACCCCTCCCCAAAGCCATCATTTTGCCCAAAGTGAGAGGTAAGTGTTAATGTTAGCTTAGGGGAGGGGTAGGTGGGCAGTATTTCGGAGTAACCGTTTTTTGACTGTTGAATTATTCTACCCCATTTATAGCTTGTAATTTTGCTTTTTTAATTTCAAGACATATAGATCCAAATGAAAATTAACGTTGAATAGCAATATTGATGCAACAAATTCAAACAATGAACGTTCATCTAGCCGATTGAGCAAAATTGTCTGCAGTACGTCATAACCGTGTGAAAAGAGGAGAGTGGCAGTTAATGGAAAAACAAGTGGGGTAGAGGTGAAGTGGATGATTTCCTTATCCCCTCCCCCCCCCCACCCCGCCCACAAAGGAAACTATAACACGAGCGAGGGTTTGGATAATGAGATTCTACTGACCATGTACCTTCCATGAACCCATATCATAGAAAGTACTTTTCATGATCAGTTAGTAATGAAAGAGTATTAATCGATATTGGAACATGATATATAAATGAAATAAGGTTAGCTTTCAGGTCGCCGCTGTAACTAAACTGCCATAATCAAAGATGCTATTTTCACCGGATATGTGTTTTTCTTCAAAGATTTTACCTGTGCCATGATGCGTTCAGTATCTAGCCATTAAGTTTGACAGCGAGCCGAGCCCGGCTCAGACGCGGCTAATTCATGGTAACAGGTTAGCCATTGTTTGTACCTAAATAGATCGAAACTTTTCAACGTAAAACTCGGATCAACCTCAAGAAACTACGGACAGAATCACAGAAGTTGTCGGAAAAGAATTATAATAATTTTACACAAATCCGCGTGAAAGCAAGGCTATTACGCTGCCGTAGGGTAGAAAACTAGTTTAGTATAGCTATCTGACAAAATATTTTTTGTGACACTATTATAATTGGGCAGCTGTTACTGAACAGGCTAAGCTAGTTTTAAGGTGAATAAGCCGACTGAATATTTAATGAGCGAAAGGAAAAGTGCGATTACAACATTTTCTTGGAATGAAACATTTGAACAGCACATTAAGTGGCGCGTGCTTTCATAACAGTTAAACGGGTGAAACTGACACAAATTTCACGGAACACATGTTGAAACCACGAGGTTAGTGGATTGGCCAACTCACTGCCAAAAGTCTGGTTCCTGAGTAAACATACATTTTCAGAAATACTTGAAACGTGGTAAAAGCTTTTGGATTTTAAATTTTTGATGAGCTTTCCTTGCTTTACGTTTATTCAGACGCCGTTTCCACTCTGAAATGTCTCTTACGAAATATCGACACGAGTTGCCATTTTTATTTTGAAATGCTCGTGTGAAAAACCTAAAAAATCATTTACGGGACCACTAAACGTTTAATTAACCACGAGGTTAATTAAATTTGATTTTTGGAGTGCCTCCGAAATGCTGTCCAAATTTGGGGAAACTGTAATCCCACTTCAAGTCTACGGGTCTACTTTTCCCAACCTACGTCCCCGGGGGCGGGGGAGTACTCAACAAATGTTTAAACGGGGAGGTTCCGCCCCGAGGTCGAACCCCCCTTATCCTTTTATATACCATTTTTCACGAAAAAGGTACCCTTTTCGTATACCTTCTATTGAAAAACGGTACCCCTTTCACATAAAAGTGTTATTAAGAATCTTCCCATCTAATTTAGTTCTCTATTTGATGGTTAGCAACACAATGTAGGAATTTACACGATGACTATCTCTAATAACAAATGAACGTGCACAGCTGTGGGGCATGGAGGTCTTTAACCCTTTAAACCCTAAGATCAAAATTTGAATTCTCATTTGTTGACCTATTCATTTCCTATAGAGTAGTGGCACGAACTTGATAAATTATCAAGCAAATTCATCTTGTGTGATCATGTCCATAATTCTCATGACCACTCTGTTTTACAAAGCATTGATATTACGAGGAGAAATTTGATGCTGATCACTTTCAGGGCTTAACTTACGTGGCCTGTAGCTATGCAAATTTATTAGAACAAAATAAAGTTTTTGGATAGGGCTGGATTGGGACGACACCAAAATGGCCGCCGTTTCACCAATATGGCCGACGCGACGTCACATGTGCACCTGCATTAACGTCTAAAGAGAATGCAAGGCGGACTCAAGAGCTTATCTTATCTTTTATTTCATTCAGTTGGTTCTCTCCTTTGTTCCGAGAGGTTTTTCTCCGGGTACTCCGGTTTTCCCCTCTCCTTAAAAACCAACACTTTCAAATTCCAATTCGATCTGGAACGCACAGACTCGTTTCAACGAGTTCTTATGAACTCCTTAGTGATCCGTGGGTAAACAAATTACAATTTACAATTTACAAAAAAAAAAAACGCGAGAGGGCTGGGAGTTTTCTGTCTTGACTGACCTGCTGATACATCACACACTTGGCTGAAAGTTCTTCTATTAACTATCACCAGTTAAACGACACTTCAGCGTGTGGCAGGGCTTTGACATGCGAGCAACATCACGTAAAGCTTATTCTAAGAACAGGGCATTTTCAATCACTAGCTTAGAAATGCATGCCAAAACACAGGCAGCGCTGCAGCTTTTATACCCCGGTTTTGATCTAAGTTTTCATAAACATGACTAAAGGAATACACAAAAGGGGCAGTTATTTCTTTTTCTTGTCAGCTAAACTTTTATCATTGTGTCTTGGCAATCGCCTCCAGGTTTATTACTCGATGAACATCTAAGTAGAAAGGTTCGTGTAAGAATCAGGATACTTGGTTATAATTTTAACAAACTGATGACAGAACCCATGGAAGCTGCTAACAGACCGTTAGGCGATGCATATACAACTTCTCCCTACTGATCTCCATACATTTCCTTTAGGAATTATTTGAGAAAATTAAAGATCGAAGCATTTTCTCTTCTCTGGTCATTTTATTTATTCTCATTTCCTTTTTTCTTGATGATGTATTAATAGAATAGTGATTTAAAATACCATCAGGAGAGAATTGATGTTGGTCACTCTTGGGGGAAAAACAGGTTACCCACTGTTCAGGATTACGTTTAATTGTGATTGGTTGACAGCTTCACAAGGATTTTTTTCTGTCGATCACACGCCAAAATAATTTTGCAACCAAAAACTCCTCATTTCTTGGCTACTAAGGAGGCGGACGCTTAATAAAGCAATAAACAAACTTAAAACAATGAGCTGAATAAACGTTTTTTAATAGAGACTAAACAAACTGAAGCAGTTGTTTACTGTGATATAGGCTATTTATGTTTCTTTTCTTTCGTTCCGTCCATCACTACTCGCTTCTCGCCACTATCAGAACGCCTGGAACATTTTGCCTTATAATGGAATAAACATCTTTTAAAATATCAAACTCTGAAGGGTATGAGTGTAACAATATATTTTTCTCTGGGCGTAAAACTTAACAAATGTTGTGTAATATATTTTCAACTGATAGTTTGAAATGACATTTATGTGTACACAGATCCTTAATGTCTTGTCTGCCGTGTTTTGCAGGGCAGTTCATTCCATAACTGTGATCACTCAATAATTCAAACTAAAAAAAATGCCAAATAGTTTCCTTTGGAGGCAATATGTTAACGATCTCCTATGTACAATATGAAGTGAAAAAGTAACTATTTTATTTACCAGATAGTTAAATCGCTAAGTTTTGGCTTTAAAATGTCATTATTTGTGAAAGTCTATTGCTTTTCTTGACCCATGAAGCTTTGTCATTGTCCGGGTGTTCATTGGCCACGTGGTTCATGTATTCTGATTGGTTGTCTTTAAACGTGGCGCCACATTGCTCACACACGAACATTTTGGCGCGCCTTTCACGGAAGCCAAATTTGTGAACAATGCCATGGACACGTGACTGGTGAGCCTCCAATGAGCAACGTTGTGTGAATGACTTGTCACATCGGTCACATTTAAAGGGCTTTATACCAGTGTGTGTTCTTACATGACGCTTTAAGTCAAAAGTGTCATTAAAGCCTTTCTCACAATAGGAGCATGAGTAGCGCTTGTAAAATGAATGGGATTTAAGATGACGGTTAAGGTGGCGCCGAAGTTGAAACGTGCTATTACAGACCTCACATCTGTGGTGATGGGTTGAGTTAAAGGTTTCTTTGGCCTTCGATGAGCTTACTTGAGATTTGTCAGCCATGCTTCTGAGGTGACTTGCAACAGCCAAGTCATCTGACAATGTCCAAAACCGCGGTGGACTGGAGCGGGTTACAGCAGAGAGCGTGGAATGAACGTTAGATGTTTTAGTTTCCTTGTTAAGTAGCCAAACAGTTGGGTGGTCAGAAAACACCTTTCCGCCTGGATTTTTAACAGCACATTTTTTCTCGTCTTGTTGAATTCGAGAGGATTCAAGGCGTTCATTGTTGTCTATCACTGCTACATTTGTCCAGTTCTGCTCAGGGGATCTGACTGGACTAACCAGTCTGCCAGAATCTTTCTTTCCGGAAGAGCTAACGGTTTTTCCCACAGGCGCACTCCGAAAATCAAATGCCTTAAATGCGTTCTCTCTCTTGAAATCACTTGAGCTCTCAGAAAGGTCAACAATACTCAGAGATTTCCCTTCATTCCGTTTCGCCTCAAATGATAGTTTTAAACTTGTTTGCTGTTCTCTTGGAGATATCAGAGGGCCATTAGATCTGCACCTGATTTGTACACTCCCTGGTGGGCTGTAGTTACTAGGGATCCGAAGGTCGTGATATTCAAATGACTGAACTGTTTCGTCTTTCTTAGTATTACTGGGACTCTCAGCGGTGTTGACAGTGCTGTGATCTGGCAAGGAACTCATTGAGTCGTGTTCATCAGCTGTTGCACACAGCTCTTCTAACTTCCTCGAAAGACCTCGAATACGTTCCTCGGCAGCCCTAGACATATCCACACGCGTCTTCTCACTGGAGAATTCCTTGCCACGAATTGGACTGAGTGATGTTTCATCTGTTAACTTAGAATTTTTTAGATTCCAACTTGTGTCTATGGAGTTTATACCTTCCTGATTAGTGAAGAAAATCCTTTTTCTCTCACTGTTACTCAGGTGACTAGAAGCACTCTTAAATTCGGGGTTCCAAATGTGGTTTCTGTTTGCATCTTTCGTTACTACCTTTGGCTGTTCCGCTTTTGGTGTCAGTTGAAAAGGAAACCATACAGAACTTAATTCCGCCTTACTCTTGGCTCTCACTGAACGATCGCAATAGCTAAAAAATCCATTACTCTCTGTTGCTCTAATCGAGTTCAAATATGGCGGCACCGGAACAAACCAATCGCGATGGTAGTACTGGTGGTAGTAATTGTTCTTTAAATGATCTGGTTTTGCTTCGCTTCCCGGTGCATTTGAATCGTTTCGTTTCCAAACGTGCTTGGTAAAAAGCTCTTTCATAGTAGCTTCACCTTGATCTGTTTTGCTTTCATCCGATTTCTGAGGAATTTCCCGGTCGCAGAGAATATATCGGGACTGTTTATTGTCATCATCAGCTGGACTGTGAACACGCTCTGAGCTTTCGCTTGTCCTCCTCAACGTATCTAAAGATGGAGAGTTTTCAAGAACAAGAACATTGCCTTTTTTAGTTATAGAGGGGCTTTGTTCTTCATTGTCATCAGGGTGTCTTACAGAACCGTGTAAGTGGTCGGGACTTGTACTAACTTTTCCAGCCTTCCGCATTGCTTCTGAAGTTTTTGAAATCTGCGAGTTTTCAAGGACAAAGACGTTGTCTTTAACAACGGAGGTTTTCTGTTCTTCATGATCCCACTTGCCTACTGAATGGCAAAAACGCTTTGAACTTTGGTTCATAAGAGTCTCAGTTTCACTTAGCCTTCGCTTTTTGGCATTTGACAAGTGTGATTTGTCGACAACGTGGAAACCTTGTTTGGGATCAACCAGCACTTGTTCTCTTTCACCCTCCATTGTTTTTCTTTTCATTAAGTCAAAATCGTTTTCTGAAAAGTGAAGATTAAAGGGATGGATCCCACAGCGCTCTCCTTTCTTCCCTTTTTGGGCAAATAATAGATCGGGAACAGTGGGGCGTTCCGCGCTTGGAAAAACGTAATTGGTAAAAGCTGCATTTGGATGCAGGGAGAACCCATGTTTATTAGGACTTGTTGCAGGTACTTCTCTCAGTTGGTTATTTTCTGAAATCCGTCGTTCAGGGCTGAATCTAAATACATTTTCTCTCTTCTGACGTTCCTCTTTCGTTAAAACTGGTGTCACATAGTTGTCTTGTGGTGAAATTGATGCTTGAAATTTGGACGTCGGAATAAAAAGTTGACCATAAGGATTCCCCGCTCCTCGAAGTAGTAACGGTGGGAAAACCCACATATGGCGAGGCAAAAATTCATTTCCTGTAACCTGCTTTGTTACAGTATTTATGCGGTCAGCGTCAAGCATCTGTTCTTTTCTCGCATCCCTTTCGTCCTGCGCAGCACTAGCCAGTGTGCCTTCACCAGAAATGTCATGTAAACGCCCTGATGTGTCTTGACATTTATCCTCCAGAATGGCGTCTTCCGAGAAAGGAGTTTCATTGTTCACATCTGAATAAAATAAGATAACTACTTTTAGAATGAGACAAGAATGGACTAATGTTAAAAAAACACGGAAGGAAAAGCTAATCGGCTAACACGTAAGGATCAGGCATGCTTAACCAGAGCACTTAAACCTGCCAATAAAAGAATGATTTTTTATCACATATTTGTTAGCAAAATTAAAAAATTAGGCATCGAACACTAAAATTGCTTCTCAAAACTACTTTCTTGGATCTTAACACTGTAGAATTTCATCCGATTACTCAAAAATATAAAAGCATATTCACATTGATTTCGATTGAACCCTTAAGGTGATCATTCAGATGCATGCCTTTGTTGTCATTCATTTTACAATTTCATTTTAAATATTACAAATAAATCAACATTCCACAAATGTAAAAAGACAGCCCTGTAGAGTTCAGAAGTGCCATACGTATGTGTCGAGACCGAATAAGCCCAACCCAAAACTTAACTACTGTTGTAATAGCAACGAACAGAGGTTTACTTCAGGACTTCGCTGTCTCGTATCAGCCCGAAATGTTGTTAGTCATACCCACTAGTACAGTTATCAATAAATAGCACCTACTGATCCCTGAGATTTTCATTAAACATGACGCGGCATGTCTCAAGTATAACGGAATCATAAAGTTATTGACAAAAACATCCACCCGAAGACCTTGTGCTAGAAAACCAGTTTTGGTGGTGAAATTAACAAACAACACAACTCATGCAAAAGATTTGAAAGCCGAATCAGTTAAGGCTCATCAACTCACCTATTCCTCAACTTTTACCGAGCACAAAGTGTAATAGACATGCATACATGAGTTGGCATCGTTCTAAAAAAAGTTCGGACAAAACAGTTTCACCCTTAAGCCGATTATGCCGTGAATTTTGCCTGAAAGTATTTGATGTTTTGAACGAATTTTATCACACTGGTTTCGAGAAAAAAGGTTTCAATTGGATTTGAAACTGTCTGGTCGATGTATGAACCTAACAAATTTTACTAACGAAAGGCTATTTGGCTTTATTAATGTTGCCTAATACGCGTTTTCCATCTAAACAAAGCGCTGTTCAGGTTGTTGTCGATGAAACCAGCTGTGGACAGAGTTGACGCTAGGTTTTCGTGTCCTACGTACCAATTTTCGTGACCAGTTTTAGTGTTAGTTTGCCCCTTTTGACCCTAAATGAACTAAAATCTTGTGTTGCCAGATAACACCTTGAAAAACAAGGTCGCAAAGAGGGATTATCTACGACCGCCCGTTTTTTTCTTTGTTCAGAAAACACGCGAATGTCTAGCATTTTAAAAATTCTTTTAGCAATGTCAAGGAATAATTTTTCGGAATAAACTGTCGTTTTAAATATGGTCGCACGCAACGATTTTGCAAAGTTTATTAATTTGAAATTGTCCGTAGATTTTAAGCACTTTAATCAATTGTTTTTAATTGCAGTTCAAAATTGTAATTGAATGGCGAGTTCAATACCGTCATAAGTTCCGGTTTGGGTCTTAGTAGCGAAACGAAAATTACTCTACTTTAGTATAAATTACAGTTTTCGACCAAGACAAAGGCTGTGTGGTTTCCGGCTCGATTTTTCTCGTTTTGAACTCTTTGAAAACTCGTGTTATATCCGTGAGCAAACAAAAC
This sequence comes from Porites rus, assembly GCA_964035705.1. NCBI lineage: Eukaryota > Metazoa > Cnidaria > Anthozoa > Scleractinia > Poritidae > Porites > Porites rus. Next base: position 1,257,034 of record OZ038000.1, on the reverse strand, counting down.
AAGCTTGGAGATGTCAATAGCAATTTCCATTAGCTTTTTTATGTAACTAACTTTACTTCACATTTGAATATGAAAGCCCATTGAAAAGAACTATTAAGTTTCGTTTGTCAATTAACTTGAAGAAAGGTTTTCCAATTTGCACTTTTGTCCTGCTCATTTACAAAAGCTTACAATCCATCGCCGGACCCGACCAAAACGAAATATCTCCAGAGCAGAAGGTTCTTAAATTTCGCTTTAAACTGCCTCACGAGTTACATAGCGCGAATCAAAACAGAAAATTTCCGTGACGAGTGACTTATGTCCAACAGAATAAAACCCCTGGGGTGGTGCGTCTCCGTTGTGTTCTTTGGCAAGCGCTCGCCCTTTGTTTTCTGGTCACAGAACAAAAAGGGATCGTGTTAGCACAACCTGTTAATAACTTTTGGTACCGCATTATGGCTGATTCTAATTTATTTCCACACCGTTCCTAGAAACAAATACCAGAAAAGATACAACGCTGTTACGATAGTGCTTTGGGAGATTCTGTCGGAAGAAACTTGAATATTTGCAATTGAAAAATCTACGTCTGATATGTATACATTAAATCGAGACAGTCGAGGAAAATATACTAAACGCTATTGTTCGAGTTCAGTTTTTCGTGACCTCTATGCCCTCAAGGAAAAATATGAACTCAGCATAAATATTTTCTGGAATACTTTCTGCTGGGTAATAGCATCGTCAAAAGAAATGTTTTAACGATTGAATAATCGCTGCGCAAATATTCCTCGTTGTGATTACAGAAAGTAGATCGGATAAACCAAACTCATAACGGTACGAATAGCTAAAGATATGACTGTTTATATACATGTGCAGGCAATGAACAGTCGACCAAACGTAATGTCTAATTACTAAGTAAGAAAATCAGGAAAGCGTATCTCTTTAACCTACCTGATTTTGCGGTGTTTGCATCTTCACTTTGACCGTCTCGAAGCTTCGCCTTTTTCACGAGAAAGGATTTAGGCATGCTGTCTTTTTACTAACCACAAAATCAAAGAACTACAGAACGTTCCCGACTTTTTAGTCGAAGATGAAACTTTGGTGTGCTCTCTTAACACGCGAGTACCCAAAACACGTGCGTCGCAGATCAACTGGTCTAAACCATTGGGGACCGTTAGAGGTGTGATGCGAATTTATAGGTGATTCGTTTTGGCTAGCGTTCATTGGATGATGTGATACCGGATTACGACCAATTACCCCGATATCATAGCAGCGTTTGATTACGTCTTTGTTCGCACTCATCTGGAACAATAGCACAAGAAGTCAACAAACACAATACACAATGGACGTCTCTTGGAGAGCCTTTTATATTGGTGTTGTCATTTAATTTGGCAGTCCAATTAAGCACTTGTTGAGGCCGTAAATAGAAGTTTTATTTTGGGAAAAGTAGGCGCTTACGCTCGACATGAAGCGAAGAAAACTTCAAAGCCGGCGTCAACTTGTTGTTTTTGTAGGAAGTATTTTACAATTCAAACGGCGTTTACTGTTCGCTGACGGTGGTTCATGTGACCTACCTGCTTGATAAATCATCCTATACATTCAAAAGGGCAGCTAAAACAGGCAAAGAACTGATTTCTTTGCTATGACAACGACAGGAAACAAATTCAACTTTATTGGCGAACTTGGTGTTTTGGCAGCGCTGATAATGACGATATTCCGTAAGCTAGACGAAGGTCTTACGTCAAATCGCCCACTCGTTCAACCGAGCAAGATTCTCTTATTTAAAAATATTTCTGATATAGGACCTGTTAGTATATTTAGTTTCAGCACTTAGTGGCTTATCGACAAGGTATCGCGCTAAATTTTAACTATCGCACATTATTCTGTGAGCGATTTGAATATTGCAATTCTAGCTGTGTTTTGGCAGACGGTTCGAAACTTATTTGTAATAGTTGCTACCAGGGTTTTTAAAATTTATCTGGAAGTATCGATTGCAGTCTGACGAGAAAAAGCTATAAACGAGAATTAAATTTCAAGAAATGGTTTCAATTGAGAGAGTTTGAACTGCTGGCGAACCAATATTTGCCAGACCTAAAAATTAAACAAGTAAAACCAAACTTTTCGTCGGAGTTTATAAATAAATACACTCGATATAAAAGATTGTTTAACAAGTAAAAATATAAATTTAGAAACCAACGTTAGTTTAATTATTCAGGATCAATAAAATTTCTAAGCTTCATAAGTTATATTCAAATTGATTAATGTATACAATTACCTAAGTTCATTTTCCCTCTAAGTTGGCAAGGAACAATCGCATATAAAAAGTTTCCTGGCGGGCGGAAGCAACCAAAGGGGCTCAGTTAGAGTGTTTCAACCCTAACAAGGCTGTGGTGATTTTCATGAGAAAAAAAAGACTGCATGTTAAAGGACTATTTGTACATCCCAATCGTAAATACCTTTCAGTAAACTCAATCAACTTTTGCACTTATGCAGTAAACGGTGAATAGAAGTTTATTGGACAATATCTCCGGAAAGAATACCTCGGGGCTTAAAGTTATCGGAAGTAATATTTGTAAGCGTTTTTTCATATTATTTTTGTTTCTTTGTCAGGATTAAAATCTACACAATGTGTTAATGACGTGAAATATTAGAGTAGTTTTTATAAGCAAACGCTACTTTAGGCGGGAGGTATATTTTACATATATATTTTACATATATATATTTTCACCAAAATTTTCCCACATCAAATAGCAAACTTCTGAAAAAAGTTAATCTTTCAAATGACAAAATGTTCAGCAGCGTCACTGACTGAAAACATGAGCCAAAAAACGTCTTTCCTTCCATCGTTTAGATCCCTAAATGATAAAATGATAAATGTACTTCGATGGTGGAGTACGCCCTTGGGCTGTTTATATCGATGAACTTTGCTACATTTGGGTGATTGTTGTACATAACGTGTATTTCTACAAGGCTGCGCGTTCGACTTACCGTATCCCGCAAGATACGAGTAAAAAAATCTCTCATTGTTTGTAAGACACAAAATCTGATAAAACTTGCTACAAAGTAACATATAAGGAGTGAACTTTGTTTTTCTGGTTACATCAAATTCCACGTGCGAGAAGTATGCTTTTTAGGGTAATTCAATTCGGCAGGTTTCAGTCCGGAAAACGCCCAACCCAACGTATTTAGTGTTTTAAAATATAACGCCAAGGAGCGACACGAAAGAAAATTTAGTATCTGCGGGTTACACCCCGGGATTGTGGGGGCCAATCTTACATTGTATTGTGAAAGTTTTATTAAAGAGTACTTTTCTATAATATAGCCGCAATGAAATCTCAAGTTATATTAGAAAATTGTACTAACGCAGGCAAGAGTTAACGTGCTTCCTTGTTATCATTTGTAAGGAGACACCTGCTCAGTAATACTAGCAGAAATCTTTTATTATAATCCCATACACAGGCTACATTTTGTTGAGTTCAAAGGTCACATAAGACTCTGCGTTTTAAGATTCGTTGTCGGCAGAAATGGAAAACGCCTTATCGAAAGCCGACGAGAAGCTAAATAGACTAGAAAAAGTTTCAAGAGAGGATTTAAACCAGTTGAAGATGGTAATAACAAAACGTTTTCAAGAAAGTTCTCGGAGTTCCTAAAGTGAAATAACCCAGAACGTTCAGTAGCAGTATAAGGTTTTTGATTAACGAAACACCAGTGAAGCCCTCGCCGAATTACAGCGCCGCCATATTAAAATATGGCGGAGTGTCAAGGTCTCAGAAGTAACTGGAAATTCTTGGAAATAAAAGAACGCGTTCATTAATTGAACGAAGATGCAGAACAATTGCGGAGGATCTTTTTCCGCTAAGACTTAAAGATTCCAGGAGATGAAGAAAATGATCAGTTGAATACGGTGCATCATCGCGTCGTGCATCTTCTGACATTCAGAATTCCAAGCAAAGTCCTGCTATTTACATCCTACTCCCGGTCTACAAAAAGGAGTTCCTCAGGTCCTTCACTAAATAAATTCAAAATCTCACGAGAGGCTGAAAGCTTGTTCCTAAAGAAGAGGAAGAAATCACGAAACAGCAATATCTTGACTACAATCCGCAAACAAGAGAAACGTCTCCTGTACCGCCTGTTTTAAAGTGGAAAAATCTATCATAGATAGGTCGCTTTCCGGCATTGTACCCTGGACTTTAAATAGAGGTTTAAATTAGCTTTAAATGTACTTTCGCTGATATTAATCACTCCTTCACTGGCATTTCGCCGCTAACACGGCCGTATGCTGTATATCTACCGTGGTTAAATTGCCAAAGAAACGATTTAAGGTATTGAACCTTTGATAGTCACATTGCCCGTCAATTTGCACTCAATTTTTGTCCCATTTCATTTTTCGTTCGTTTTTCGATTTTTTACCTTTTGCTTTGTATTATTTTCAAACGGTTTCCATCAAGTACAGATGAGAAAACAATTTCGTTTGATTTGTAATGGCATTTTTCTTCTCGTTAATATTAAAGTTGGTGGTTTAATCGTACGTAATCAATGTTTTTTTGAAACTTTTCCTGCTAGAGTTGGAAGTTGGAAGTTTTTTAAGTGTATCAGGGTTAAATAAAATGGAGTAAGGTGAAAAACGCAGGCACCATAAGACACCTCTACATGTATTAGTAACACGGGTGAACCGGGACAAAGCAAACGGTGGAAAATTCGTCCACCGTGATGTTTAGAAGCATAATGCTCGATCTTTTAGTGTATCTAAGTTTGTATCTGCGTTGAAGATGACAAATGAGGACACGAGAGTGAACATCTACCAGAGACATTATGAATAAAAGCTACCTTAAGCATTAGTTATAGACTGCAGACCGATTTAACGCGGCGCCTAGCCTAAAGGCTAGGCCAGCGGGCAACAATTATAGTCTACGGATAAAATTCCTAACTGTGACCGTTTAAATAAACGACTCAGACTGATGCTTTGTTAAAGGGGGTTTTGTCGATTTTTTTTAACAAAGGATAAAGAGCTGTGAATAAAGAGAAAAGGAAGATCTTTAACAACCAGACTTTTTTGAACCCCAGGCTTCGTCGTTCGCAACAATAGTGAGAAAAGAAGTTTAAGAAGGATTGCGCTATTACAGACATTGGCAATGCTTCAAAGACGCTCTCAATTGAATATGGTTTCATAAAGACCAAACTATCTGCTCTGAATTCCTTCTTTACAAACTCTTTTTCTTCTGTTGCCCACAGCATTTCGCAGAAATATGTTGAATAAACCTTATACCATTACCCTCCTCTCATAACAATTTAATCATCTTTTATCAGTATAAAAATTAAATTAAGCAAACGAAAATTGAAAACTTTAAAAAAGGTAACATAACTGTACAAGTTCTGCTTTTTGCATCGTAATACAGTGTTGTTGAGGATAACCGTCACAGGTTTCTAAATTTGCTACAATGAACTTAATTTCCGATCACGTATTTGCCACTTCAGCGACCCCCACCTAATTTCGGAAGTAGTTACTGAAGAGAATACGCAAAAAGAGCTTACGATGAAGAGATTTAAAGATAAGTTGCAGTATTAACCACCAAGTATTAATAATTTCTTACACGAGTTGTTGCATCTATTGTTGAGAGTTAAAAATACAAGACAAAGAAACCCCAATCATTAATGACCAATCAGTAATTATTATGTCACCAATATGACGTCACTTCAGTGTAATCATGACCTTGCGGAGTAAGACTGGAGACGACCTTAAATTTGACTTGTCATCGTCATGTTAATGTTTTTGAAAGAGCTTCGATTTGTAACACTTCATCACTAAATTGTCCATCAGGAGTACCAAAAATTATACTGGTATAGCTTTCATTTGAACGAGTTAAATCAAGGAGCGTATACTTTGCATTAGTAATATGTAAACAACGTCTTACGAAATCCTGAGTCCCAACTCTGACGGAGCCACTCCCAAACGGTTATGCACTTAAACCACTTCACGCACTTAAACTTCTTTCCTTGATATTATTAACGATCAAAACCACAAGAATCTATATTGCGAGTACATTGAGCTTGGCGTGACAGTACGCACAACTGGGTGAACTGACTTAGTTGACTCTGTCTCTTTTATTAATACACTGCAGACACAAAAAATTAAGAGTAAGAAGCATATTTAAAACAGTATAGCAGGCAAAAACACTGAAACAGTTTCAAACGTTAGGAAAGCAATATTTTGTTATTTACATAATTATATATTCCGAACTCCTCATGCTATTTCTTTCATAAAGCTAAATTTGGAATTGCAACTTTGTTGGCAAACAACTCAGAAACTGCAGAAAAATAATCCTACGCATTGAAGTTGTTTGTATGCTCCTGAGTTGTTGTCAGACTAGCTTGACACAGCAAATAAATCGCTTTTGCCAATTTTTGGCCTTGAGTTTGGTTAAAACTTGATTTATTAGTTTTAAATAGGAAAAAGAATCCGACAAAAGGAGTAGAATGAGGAAAATATATATTACACGGACAAAGTAACGGTTTAAAAAAGCCCCAAGTTTCAGCACAAAGGGACTTTTGATCGTTTAAAACACTTTACATGAAATCAATTGGATGCAGATGATGAGTAATCTATCAACCCATGCGTGAAATTCTTCATTTTATCGTTAAACAAAGGAAACGTTTCATCTGGATTAGTGCTACAAGGTTTTGGAATGTAAGATTTCTTTGAAAAGAGAAGTGAGAAAACCTTTAAAAACAGTATAGCAGACGAAAACTCTAAAACAGTTTCAAACGTAAGGAAAACAATATTCTGTTATTTATATATTTATATATTCCGAACTCCTCATGCTATTTCTTTCTTAAAGTTAAATTTAGAATTGCAACTTTGTTGTCAAACAACTCAGAAACTGTAGAAAAATAATCCTACGCACTGAAGATGTTTGTATGCACCCGAGTTGTTGTTAGACGTGTAGCCTGACTAAGCCAATAAATCTCTTTTTCAAAGTTTTGGCCTTGAGTTTGGTTAAAACCTGATTTAATAGTTTTAAATAGGAAAAAGAGTCCGACAAAAGGAGTAGAATGAGGAAAATATAAACTAAACGGACAAAGTAACGGTTTAAAAATGCCCCACGTTTCAGCATAAAGGGAATTTTGATCGTTTAAAACTTTACATAGAATCAATTGGATGCAGATGATGAGAAATCTATCAACACATGCGCGAAATTCTTCATTATCGTTAAACACAGGAAACTTTTCATCCAGATTTTGGAATGTAAAATTTTTTTGAAAAGAGAATTTCATGTCTAAGGAAGAAAACCTATAAAAGCAAATTTAAAAGGCTTTCTGAATCGTCACTTTTACAAATTCATTCTGTTCAACAGCAGTTTACCACAACAAAACATATTACTTTGATACTTGAAAATCCAAAACTGAGTAACGAAAATCATCTAACAAAAACTCTCACTAGTTGTAAAACAAAAAAAAGGGAGACCATTTAGAGGCAGACGTATTTTAGTTTTAGTTTGTACAAACGTTTTCTGTACAATCAATTGAATTTTAATGCAGTTGTCTTTTTTAATTTTTGATACAAATTGGGAAGAAACAGAGAAATATTCATTGTGTGAAGCAAATTTCTAGTATGACAATCGTAAGACAAAAGAACTGCAATTTTAACAAAAAGGTTAATTCAATTCCAGAGCTGGTTCGTTACCCATAGCAACCTCAAAACTCGCTCCATTCATGAAACATGACTGTCTTTTATCGACTAGTGCCTCAGTGGCGCCATTACCTAAAATCTAATATTAGTGTATTGCTTATTTACTAAATTTGCTCAAGAGTTTTGCTAATTTGTGATCACGATTCTATATTCACTTGGTCCGTGATACGTAACAACTGTAGAAATATTACCAAATAAATGTTTAGTAGTGTTCATTTTAAAAATAACTTCCGATTAAGTTTTTTTTTAGACGCTAACAAGTGTTTAAAATCTGGTAAGTAGACCTCACATGCACGGTTATTCGCGTCTCGTGTTATGAAATCAATGTAGACCGTAACACGTGAATTTCAAGCAAGGGTTCATACCGCACGAGCCACTTCGTAGACTGTAAGATAAATAACAAAAAGTATCAAAAATAAAGTAAAGTATGTATCAACCTAAATGAAACAGACATACTTTATATTTTTCAGTGTTATTTGTTATCCATTGCACAGAAGATTCAACCTCGTCATGTTATGTAAATGCAAGCAGCTACCATAGCCATCGGCAGGGTCAATATTAACTGGCCTGGGCTGTGTGTAGATTCAATACTTAATATAAAATCTTTCTAAGTGATCAATTACGAACTCACTCATTATACGTACGTAATGAGAAAGAGTTAGTTAATGAGTACGTCAAAACGAGTTGAAAAACAGTCTTATCACTTGCTCACTTCAATGTTGTTTATGTTTTTTTTCTTTACGATAAAGTTGTCTATTACACGGCATTTACGGTCTCTTTAACAGCTGAAAACGTGTAACAAGACGGTACAAAAAAACAAGCCGGCTTTCAGAAAGTATAAGGCCAGATTGATCTTAAATAAACACCAACCACGTGAATTGTAACTCAGTTTCAGTGTTTTAGGTCATTTTACATGCGCGGTACTCCAACTCTGAGTCAGTTTGAGTAGGGCCCTAGTCATCTAGGTTACTAATATAATGGTTTCCCTCACGAAAGGGAAGTCGAAAGTAATGATAGTAGACCGACTAGCTATCTATCCTAAGAGTCTCAGTCTTTCAGCTCCTTTGAAAACAAAATAAGCACCTTTATTGAGAAGCAGACCGGGCATTCTAAGTTATAACGTCTGCTGAACAAAAAGAAGAAAAGGCAACTGTCCGGGGGTTCCTGTTTGAAGTGGATCGAGAATGGAGCCTCTGTGTGAAGCAGACACCTGCTTAGGGCACTTAACTTTTCATTCGCCCACTAGCAAAACCAAGCATATCCATCGCAAAATGTTCAGGGAAACACTTAAGATGACAGTCTGCTGTTTATTCCACTTTTTAGTTTAGGACCAGGACAGAAGATCATATGAAAACCAATACCGTTTAATCTTGCCAGATATTGTAGCTGAATACTTCGGCGGGAGGAAATCTATGAGAAAAGGACATTATTTCTCCAACTTAACAGCCCCATTCTTCTTTAAAAAAATTCTGCCTTAATTCCCAACATTCTTATTTTTAAAGTTTTTTAAGTTTTTCATTCACAAATTTATTCCCGAAAACCAAAGGGTATTGGGTTTTCTACATGCCCGATAGACGAAGTTTAAAAGTACCACCAACTATGAAATTGTCACAAAAGGATCAATTTAAAATCTGTTACTAGAACATCTTTTCAAATTCAGATTATACCTTCAAGATACGGAAAACAAAGTTTCCATTAACTGATACACTATTGCCGTTTCGTATCTGTTATTTTTCTTAAGATCGTACAAGCACCAGTTTGCAAGAGCTCAAAATTCTGATCCCAATTCCGTATTTAGCAACTAATTAGCGTAGCGCCCAGCAGTCTTTCAATCATTGTTCACAAACAACTCAAAATAACGCTGCGATATTTTGAGCCCGGAAAAGTTATATGTTCAAAATATCATATAACCCGACTATGTAAAACAAGCGCCGATGTCTTGATATGAATAATGGTGATCTTATTTCTGGCAACGTCATAACGTCTATGATATGACGATGAAGTGACGTCATGTGCGTATGGCAAACAAAGTGTACCTGTAAGGCTAACATAACATACTAGTTACGTCAGGTAACACTGAAAAACACCTTGGTACAAACAGCTAATAGATTGCTTCTGATGGATAGTCTTTGTTGTTGTTTTTGATTTCTCTCTGTTCAAAATATAACTGCTAGGTCAATATAACATGCTAATTACTCAGTACGTTTTCGGTAGAATTGATTGACGCAAAATAATAAGAAAACAACAAGCATGCACGAATAGTCAGCAATGATTGAGCGATTCCATTTTGCTGAACAGAATAGTAATCGGTTTATGATCGAAGCAATTACGAAGCAGAACTCAAAACATACGAATCTCGTGACGGAGTCATAGCAATATAACCCGCCTCTTACTGCTGGTGTTAGAAAGGGCCCTAATCCGACAGTGGCAATGAAATTTTCGTTTGTATACAATTGTTCTTTCGGATTCTTCAAGGGCTAATTTCTAATTTAGTCTTGATTTGACTTGAGTGTTGGGTTTGATAATTAGCTAATTCACTGACTTGGGACGGCATTTCCATTGGTAATTCTATAGTTTACTTTGCATTATTTTATTAGCGCTTGTCTGTGATAGCTTTATAGATAGCGTTATAGGGGGCCTAGGCTGTTTTGTTATTCCAAGAACCGTTCACGGATGCAGGATGAGTTACATCAGTAAAACAACAAACAACAAGAAACAGTTAAGTTGTAGCGAACTGAGTTAGTATTCTTGTAAATCTCTTCATTATCCTTTCATTGTTTATACAAATCTTAGCCTGAAATTCATCCGATTGTTTCGAGTCGTTTTCTCCTCTCAACAATTGAGGGAGTAATAACGACTCGAAGTAATCGGGTGAAATTCAGGCTAATACAAATCTGGCATATTCATATTTTTAAAGGTAAAACTCTACTAGATTTTAACTGCAAAACCCCATGAAGTCTCGGTAGTTATTAATTTATAGTAGCAGGTTTCATGTGATCTCGGTGAATAACTGTTATCGGAATGGTAGGAATAAAGTTAACATAATGCGTCACTTTTTTCGGCGTTGTTTGAACAATTTTTCAACTAAACGCAATCAGAAAACTCTGCGAAGGTCATTGCCGGGTAACACTTCGATATTTTGCAACTGGTTAAATAAACCTAGCAGCTGTTTCGTAAAAAAAATTTCTTGTGTGGTGTCAGCCGTTTAAACTCTTACACTTTAAACTGATGGAACATAAAAATGGAACATTTTAGTGTTTATTAAAACATTAATGAAACTAAATAATAATAGAAAAAGTATATATAACAAACCGAAAACAAATTACAGTACAAAACCTAGTATTTCAGCTTTTATTCTGCAACTTCGTTCGCAAACTGACATGTAGGTGGTAAAATTATTCTGTACAACACAAAAAGAGCACTACCATAGATAGTACCACTAAAAAACACGCGTATGGCAGTTTTAATCAAGGTTTGAATCATGTCTATAGACGCTCTATAACATACCTTACACGATATAATTAGAGCCGTTGTGAGAGCATTTATTTAGTTTCAGATCAAGCGAGGGAGAGGTGCCTATTTCAAACTCACCAAGAGCCTTTAAGCTTTTCTAAAAAGTATTTGGAATGAGCAAAACAGTCTGAATGTTACTTAAGCTTTAGGCCTTAGGAGCATGTTGAAAAGCGATATGCGATACTGTGCACATCCTGTAAAGTTTTGCTCTTTCCTTAGCCTGGGCAGCTGCTGGTTTTGGCGAGGAGGGGCAGAGAGCGGCGAAGGGGCTAAAACAGCTACTCACGGCTTCGCTGTTCGTTCATGCGCTTTGCACCCGCCTTCGCGGCTCGACAGATGCACAAGCTACTCTTTCCTGCAGAGAGAAGAGAATAGAGTAGCCTGTAAATAAAACAGTCACTAGCGGCGGGCGACAAGCGAGGAGAGACGGCTGTTTTAACAGGCTAGGAATAGAGGAGGGATTAAGGAAAAAAAAGCCCAAGAGAGGGTGCAGAGTATAAATTGCACAACACACATTACGTCTTTTAAAACAAGCTGAGTCAGTTTAAACTGCAGTCAGTTCAGTAACATTATTGCACAAACGTACTTCTGCTTTCAGATCAGTTGGTCACGCTTTAGGACAGCTATACTCACTGAAAAGCTATGTCGTAAACTTTCATGCGCAAATGGGCTATATCCTATCAAATGAGCGAACGACGTTATTCAAACGCGAGAAGAACAGTTGTCCAATGCAAAGTCACCGCGCGCGGTGCTTGAGTTTCGTGCCTGTTTCTTAGCCCCTGATAGGCGATCATCCTAGATAGATTAGCTTTTTAGCTATTTTCTAGGTGGCTTGTACCTTACATGAGTAGTCTTGTCTTTTTTCCGTGTGTGATATAAATAAACGTTCTTGTCTTGTCTTGCTCACTCAACGATAAAATTCTTTCAGAGAAGGAGAGTATTTTCTTTCATAGAAAAGTGAAGAACAGAGCAAGAAAATTGTAGACACGGTAGAGCTTACAAAACAACAGTAGAAGAAATGAAAAGAAAAAAAAAAAATAAAATAAAACAGACCAGGCGTAAGCTTAAGTCTTACTTTCAACTGGGTTTATTTTGACGGCTTTAGCTATTCAAACCTCATCATTTCACTCAAATTGCCTCTGATTTTTATATCATTTTTTTAACTGTAGACAATGGTATTACCTTAATATACGCCTTAACCTCATTATAATTTTTAACAATAGTTTTCAAAAGCTTACGTCGTTTTTATCACTTTAGTATTTTTGAAACTGATAAAATTTTATGGGGCAGAATGGTGAATAAACACAATACCACACGGGAAGTGCGCACGCACGGTATTTAAAACTCGTTTATCAGAAAAGGAACAAGTGATCGCAGCGAAAGAGTGAGATTTCCGGATACGTAATCAACTTTTGCGTAAATAACGTACGCGCGCACTGTCTATGAAATATTCTATATATATATTGAGATAAACGTCAGCCTCAAAATTAATGTGAAAGGTTTGAACCCAGGAGTCATTTCAAAAGTAGGTTGAGTTTGATCGTCCTCAAAATTAATATCAGTAACAGAGAACAAAAGAACAATAGGAAATAGAGCGGTTTTCATTTGAGTGTCGAAAAGTAATTGGTTTTGCACTTTCTACACGATGCGATTGGCTTAAAAGATTCGCGCCACCTTTTCATCCAATCAGAAGTAAAACCAAAGCCAATTGTGACGCGCTCGCATGCATTTTCCCGCGCTTTGCGTCAGCCACATGTAATTACTTCGAGTTTTGATTGGTTCAATGTATTGTCTGTGTCCTATGTGATTGGCCGGAGTAATTACTTTGGTTTTGGTTTTACGACACTCAAACGAAAACCACTCTAAGACAAAATTAAAATGACATTTTCTTGCCAAGGATAGTCTATGTACGTGATCATCCTTGACAATAGACCTAAATATGTCACGTTTGTTTCGAAGAGGACTTCCGCAATTACAGTGGAAACTGTTTGTTGTGGTGTAGCCATAATGTTGTTAGGTTTCCGACCTCCTCTTCTCCGAAAGTGACTATTTGACACCTTTTTTGCGAATTATTAAATTTTGAGATTAACTTGTCATGTTTTAAGTTCCAAACATAAGTCGTTGCAATTAGCGTTTTGATCCTTGGCGTTAACTAAAGTAAAGTCATGCCATTTTGTACTTATTACCGGGAGCCTATAGACTCCTGTTATTACTGATAACATTTATTACAACAACGAACATTTTCACAGATTTATTTCAATATAAATAAACAAGAATCGCAACAGAGGTATAATAAAGTAGACGGTTACGACGGACTGAAAATAATAGGTCAGTGAGGTGTCTATTATTTTTAAACCGGACGTAAACAAGAAAAGAAGACAGACCTTGACGATTTCTCTTTCATCTTACCAAAGTAACTTCAAACGCAACATTATTTCAGTAAACTCTCTTTACATTAAGACTGTCATCTTTGGAACCACGGTACAATGATACAAAATGTCAGGGCAAAGAGGGTAAAAACCACACCCCGTCCGATCTACCGGTGCTTCAGGTGAAAAGGCGGACTTCAAGAAGTCTCGAAACAGACTTCACACTTATACTCCAATGTTGTACTCGTGAAAAATAAAGAAATTAGAGAACAAAACTCAGCAGTTACTTTTTCTATATTATATTGTGCTATTATTTTCTTCACCAAAATTCTTAACAACGAGTCACAGTATCTTTGACCAATAAAATGCCGGTATTCATGAATGAATGAAATGAAATGTCGTACCTGAGAGGACAAAATTATATATTAACATGTTAGCAGTAAGCTCGGATGTCAGCATAACTAGAGTTCAGGAGAGCTAAAAGGAAAGCAAGCCCTAAAAACGGAAGAGGGCTGGGATAAGAGGACGCCCCACTCCCTTCCAGTTGTTGATATCAACCTCGAGAACGAACTTTTTTAATATATAAACGCTCATGTAGACCACAATCAGCAATAAACGCTTTCAAAAAAATTAACCCCGAGATACCAAGGAGGAGATCTACAATCCCACGGTCAATTTAATAAAACTTGTGTACAAGTGATTTACGTTGTTTTCAAACTCTAAAACAATGGCTACACTTGTAAATTACACTAGGTAAAATTTTATAATATTGGCCCCTGGACAAAAGTCCCTAGGACAGTGAAGCATCATTCATAATTTCTGCAATTTCTGGTGTCCTCGTAGAGCAGTGTCACTTTTTCGAAACTGTCTTGCAGTTCTCCCTCCTCCCACCCTATTCAATGTAGCCTGCGTACAGACCACCCCCCCCTCTTTCCTTTCCCATTCCGGGAAAAATCACGTGGCCTCCATACACGATTAGCAAAGGTGAATCAGACGCCTCTTCTCCGATTTTTACTGAGGGGAGGGGTGGTCTGTACACAGGCTATATTCAATGTTGAAACTCGGAAAAATTCCTGGATGCTTCCGTTCAACGTTAGTTGTAGGGTGAGGGTGGGGCTGGGGCTGGGCAAGGGTGATTGAAATGAGCCCCACAGATTCAAATTTTTTCCAAGACTCTTGCACTTGATTGTATTTACAGTAAACAGTAAACTTGCCTATTAATGATCACTAGCCACTTCTCCATTACGCACCTGTCCAGGATTGAACAAGGGTATTATTTGGTAAACACTTTATGTATATACGCATCTGCTGCATCATGGCATCACTTTGTGATGGTTATAATAAGTAAATTGCATCTCACTCGCGTTCGATCCTGGACACAACACTTACTGTCCTTATAAATTTATACCACCACGTGTTCAATATAAAGGCCTTCAAAAAAAGAGGAAATGATCGCCATAGGTGGTGATGTATACACAGTTTCTTATTAGTATCATGTGACATATCTGTAGAGGCAGGACAGGAGAACTTACATACTGATTAAAAAAGACAGAAATGATCGCAGCCTACAGTCTACCGATATTAATACGCTCTATAAAGAGACAAACAAGCACCTTTCCTGTTAAGCCATAAGCCGAGCTTAAATTTTATTCATTTATTTATATCACATTTTGAAGGTGTGTGACCAAAAGTTATCTTTAAGATCCAAAACCGGTTTAGTTTCCCACGCAGCCGTTTTCGTCTTGTCACACAACCCGTGGAGGAGCGTTGAGGGACGAGATAAAATCGGATGCGTGGAAACTACATCGGTGTAACAAATATGTCTGCGAGAGTTACGGGGCGAAAATCTGTCGAATATGCTGTTCAGTATAACTTAAAACTCATACGGGGTTGTTCAACCCCTTATGAGTTTCTGGTATAACTATATATTTTATTTTAATCCAATCTCTTTTGTTATGTAACAAAAACACAGAACATAACACCAAGCTCATTAAATATGATAAATAGCTCTGCGATAAAATATTCAATATTAAGATTATTTAGTCTTGTCTGCTACGGAAAAGAAGACAAAATATTTTGAGAGTGGGTAACTGTGTGAAAACGTAATTCTTCATCTTCACTATAAACAGTGAGGGGAACTTTGCCGGCTTTAAAAACTTTGATTTTGTACCAGCTCAGTCTTACTAATTTTATTATTGCTCGAAACTCGATCGTATAAGGAATTTAACAACTAACAGTGCCTAAATCGTCCACTTATTTCTCAATGACTACAATTTCTCAGTTTCGAATGTAGATTATCATATTTGCCTTGAAACTACGACAGAAAAAATCTCGCTGGAAATCGAACAAGCCCTGCTACTTTCACCTGAGAAAAACGGAAAACAAACAGTACCAAACAGAAAAAGAACACTGAAAAGCAGCGTTCACTCATTGAGAAGACCAAGAAGATTAAGCACCATAATATATACGACTTTAAGCTTACCTTGGGTGATAAAGACCAGCTAGACGACACTAAACAGCGGAATAAAATAACGAGCTTTTCAATTATTCCATCGAGCTACACAGTCACATATATCAGTTTCAAGGGATTTTTCACTTTCTAGTGATTCTTTCTTAGTCACTGGTACTCCGGTTGTTTCTTTAAATTTGAGACTTTTGTGATCTTTGCTGTGATCTGGAATTATTTTGTGATCCCTTTCAGAGCAACATCTTCACTACCACTCAACGTGGCCTTTCATTTGAATGGTCACACGTTATGTTTTCATCCAAAGACTCAAACCATAGAATCACCTTGTACAGCGTAATAAACACTACTACAGGAAAGTACTGCCTAGTAACTTTCATTTGAATGGTCTTTCGAAAACTGAAAAACTAAAGCCACATGGAAGCTTCTGTTGGGAAATTTTGTCGCCACCATGGGAAATTACACGTTTTATCGCCGCTAATGAAGAGTTACTCTACTCGCGCGAGAAGCACGCGTCTCTCAGAAAGGGATTTTCTCTTTATATGAAAAAAAAAATATTGATATTAACTTTCGATTCTAGATTATGCGACATTTAACTTACATTTCTTTAAATTTACAAAGTAACTCTTAAACAAGGAATTAGTATTACCTTAAACAGAAATTACCTAAACAAGTGTTATCTAACTACCAGCTTTTAATTTTGGAGGGAAGCCTCCATTTCTCCTCGCCCTTATTATTTTCTCAGTCTCTGGGTGAAATTCATGAAGATGCTTCATGAAATCTGCGTTTTCTGTAAAAGTGCTTCCACAGTCTTCACAGACAAACAGTTTCGATCGTCTTTCGCGGAAGCCAAACTTGTGCACGATGCCATGCACGCGAGTGAGGTGAGCTTCAAGCGAGCAGCGCTGTGTGAATGACTTGTCGCATCGGTTGCACTTAAATGGCTTTATTCCCGTGTGTGTTCTTATATGTCGCTTCAGATCAAAAGTGTCATTGAAACCTTTGGTGCAGAACTGGCAGTGATAGCGCTTGTAGAAAGAATGAGTCTTCATATGACGATTCAGAAGCCGCTGCAGTGTAAAAGAACTGTTGCAAATTTCACATTTGTACTTGGTTTCTTCACCTTCACTGGCCTTGTCCTGTTCCTTGCTCTGAAGGTTTGAAAGGCACTCCTGCTGTTGGTGAGCCGTTAAAAACGGATGACTGTGAATAAAAAAATGATTGTTATTGAACTGCGGACTGGGCGTTGGCTGTGGAATGTTTGGGCACAAGGACGACTCTCGATGATGAATTTCCGAAGCATGTCGAAGATTTAACGATACTTCACGAAGCCCGTCCAACGATGCACGAACGGGTATCGAATCAGCAATGGCAGAAATTCGATGATCATGAAAGTTTACAACGCCATACCCATTGGCAGTCAATGGAAAATGGTGTCTTTGGCTCATAGTAATGACGGCATGATGTTCGGGTGATCGAGAATTGTGCATCTTTGATAGACCATTCCTTCCTGAGCTGATGAGTTTGGGGGGTGGAGGAAGGTTTTGAAGTTTATATCGCGAGCTTATTCCCTGCCACCAACACAATTCGTTGAGCGCTTCTGAGCGATCAATTACTTTGTCTCGCTTTGCATCAGCCTCTCTGAAAATTCTCTCACTTTCACCCTGTAAACTGGGAACAGAAATCATCTCCTGGTCTAACTCCTTGCTCTGTAAAATGCCACTGTTAAAATCAACGTTTCTTTCCTCTTCTTCCTTTGTAGTTGAGTTTTCCTCGTCTGATTCTTCTGACGACGTAAGAGTTCCATCTAAAAAGGCGAGAAGAAAATCATTTTTTAATTTAGCGTTTGTGAAATCCAGACAAATACTAACTGCATCTCGGAAGTGAACTAAATAAGGGCAGAATTTTTGTAGCATTCCAAAGCCTTAGCATAGAAGTTTATGAATCATGAATAAACTCGAAAAAGCAGTTATTTAATAGCCTACTTTTCTTCATTACGTCAAACAGGTTTGGTCTGGTCTCGTCTTCAAGAAATATGGCTCACTAAACTAAACTGATTTTTATCATAAAGAAAGAAAGAAGCCATTGAAGACTTCGAGAAACTGTGTCTTAAAAATCATTGAAAAAACTGAGGACTACTCATAAACAAAAAAGGAAAAAAAAATTGGGGTTCGTAAAAAATTCACCGGGACAAGTTGCTGAGCAAACAAGAGTTTAGGGTGTCGCCCGTGGAAGGAATAAAAATGACATTATTCAAGCAAGCGTGATAACCTGTATGACAAATTGACCGGCCGAGTGTTTTGTCCCTATGGTTTTAATAAGCTCACAGTTCAAACTCGCTTCGACGGGTAGTTTTTTCAATAGTTTTAAAGATATTTCTGGGCAAATGAAATATATCATGAACAGGCGCCAACTGCAATTTATCGAAAAGAAATCTTGAAGGAAGAAAAAAGAAGTGTAGAACATCTGCTTTATCAAAGAAAAAAATAACGAACGCAAAGGAAGGGAAAGAGAATAAATGTAACTACAAAAACCACTTTTATAATTTTGCCTTCTTTGCTGATTGTTAAATACTGAAAATGAATACAAGGCAACCTGCACAGGAAAGGAGGAGAAATGATTATGTATCATTTATTTTCAGTTTGCAATCGCATACAATCCGCACGTGTTCTGTGATTAAAAGGACACAATAAAACAACCAGTAAAGGTGAACCATTCTGTCGCGTTCCGTTCACTTTGCGTTATTACTTTTACACAAGCTACCCGCGAAACACTTTACACTTTTCAAATGTTGACAGTAAAAGAAACTAATTTTAAAGCTTCTTATGAATCTAAGACGCAAATTAAGAGAAACAGAAGGACAAACTACTTGCTGACTTGTATCATGTTTCGGTGCCACGTTTTTAGAATATCATATTTTGCGGTTAGAAAGAAATCTATCGAATTGTAAAGTACGAACCTTCTTGTTAATCACAAAGCATTGAGTGACTGGGTCTCTCAGAATTTCAACCTTGTTTCTTAATTCCCAATTATCTGTTATCTTATCAAAGTTGCTTTCGAAACTTCTAGTTTTATCGTAAGAGGGAACGTTAATTTCTTTCATCAGGATCAGACCACAAAACGTTCCCATCCATTTTGTACCGATTGCATTGTTTTTTACTAGTTCAAACATGACGCAAAATTTTCCACTAAACTTTTCAAAAAGGTCTTCATCTTTTGGCAATAATATATATATATATATATATATGTAAATTTCAAGACAGAAATTCAACTTTACTGACAAGTTTTAAAAGCTGGGTGTCGGCCACTTGTGCCAAGTTACGATCGTGTTACATTAAAGGCACAAGTTTGTACTTCAGTCCCGAGTAACAATAGAGGCGAAAGTGGAAAGCTGAAACGTAAGTTTATCCAAGGCAAAAAGTAGTACTTTTTGGTCTAGAATTGTTTTCCCGGCAAACTTGAACAATATTCATAAGCACGAACAGGGCGAGGAATCGGAATTTCGGCAAGCTAAGTAATTTAGAAGTACTTATTCCTGCCACTTCTAATAACTATTACAGGTGCGAAAGGAAATTGTCATCTTGTTTCTTTTTCGTTGTAGAGAAATTTTACCGAGAGTGAAAGGCACAGTTAAAACGAGACCAAAATAATCATCGATATTCTGATTTTCATAGTTGGTGTAAAAAGAAAATCGGCTGCGTCCAACTTCATTTTGAGGGTGAAAACAAAACACATAAATGAATATACATATATATCGTTTTCCCATAAAACTACAGAAGCAAAGCAAACACTCCTTAAGTACGTGGATTTATTTTTCATGTAATAAACACTGCATGGTTTTACTTTCTACGATCAACTTTCGCGGAAAAGATTTCGATTCTGTGCCATATTTCAGGTGACAAAAGATTACATCTTGTTCTTCGCAAATTAACTTTTCGCCGTAGATAAACTCGATACTCCTAACGAGTCTGATTCCTTATCGACTGTTCAAAGAGTAAGTTAAAAGGAAATGTATGATTACAGTTAAAAGAAAAGTCTACAAAATGGTAATAAACAGAATTCAGTCAAGGAAACTGACAAAATTACGCGTGGTTCTTAAGTAGCTTACTCGACAGCTTTTCAAACAGAGTAAACAACCGGGGCAAAAAATATGAAATGTCGAGTTTTCTAACATCTTAGACAAAGATTTTATTTTATGGAGAGCACGAGTTTTGCTCACACAATAAAGTCATAAAATCATATTGTGCTCACTTCTTTATCTCATTGACAGTGATTATCTTAAGTTGTGACAACACAGGAAGAGAATTTTCCGCTCGCTTCACGGTAATTTTGTAATCTTGCATTTCGTTGAACAAACTTGTTCAGTGATAGCCCGGGCGTTTCCATCTAACTTTCAATTCTCTTCTATGCAATTAAAGCTGGCCTGCCTCGCAGTAATTTCATTAATTCAGACACCTCGCAGAAAGACAAATTTATTGAATTAAAAGCCCAGCCATGTTCTCAATCAAAAAGTGGTTTATTAAAAGCAATCTCTCACCTAGTGCGAATCTTTACAAACACACTGGCGAAAATTAAAATTCTATTAGCCTCTAGCCTCAAAATAAACGCAAGTCAAAACGTTCTAAAATTTACAAATGTGCGCGCAAAAAGTTTGACTATATTTGATTCGTTTCTACGAAACCACGACTCTTACTTTTCATTTTAGAAACTGAAACATCTTACTATAAATGTAGTTTGGTATTAGAGTTAGCGATATTATAACGCGGAACCTTTAAAGGCACTTAAGTGTTTTACTTTGCAGAAAGCCTTTGATCGAAAGGCATTTAATGTAAGGGGTTAAGTAGAGCTTCTGTCAAGATCGAGACCAAGGAAAGTACGAATTAAAACACGGAACATCTGCTCAGTTCTCGTCACCTCAAATGCACTCCGCTCTGACCGAGACGGCGGCTTTTTTTGGACCTAAAATTTTTGCCGTTTCGTTAAGTGTTTTGGGGTCTTGTCTTGAAGACTCTGAAAAGCTGCTTAAAAAGGCGTGGAAAATGCACAGGGGAAACAACAAAAGTGCCGACGAAGTTTTTGTTTTTGAAAATAATGCGTCTAAACATGGCAAAATTGACAAGTGGAGAATCGGTTTACACGTCATTTGGCAAACCACGAAAAATGGACAGCATTTGAAAGGTCTCGCATTTTAAGTGATGGGAATTTACATAAATTTAAATTAACTATAATTGTTACGACTGAACTGATCGATTTCCAGCACTAATTTTCACGTAAATTTTCTTGCCAAGGCGAGGTAAATGTTTACTACAGCCTTGAAAAAACCTAACGTTGAAGCAACTCTCTTGAAAAAGATTTATACAAGGAGAATAATTTTGTTTAACGGAAAGGCTCGCGAGGCTTCCCAAACGCTATACAAAATCTTTATTGTATATCAATTGATGTATCCATTAGGGCTTTTGTGAGATGGCGTTTATCACTACACAGAGCAAAATTTGAATATGAATGAATCAATGATCTGCATTGTTGAATTCCTTTTCGTTGATTATCTTTGCAACGAGACCAAAACACTTATCTGTAATTCAGGGACGATATTTAGCCACCTTAGCGGTAGAAATCAATTCGACGCGCCGTGTCAGGGGCTTTGTATTTTAGACTTCAAAGTACACAATGTAATCACTGAAAGCTTTCGAATTACTTTTCGTGACTAGGCAGCGTGTGTTTTTACGTGCACACACACTACAAACATTACTGTGTAATAGGCTGCGGCCTAACAAGTCCCCTATCGAATATCCGTTTCATTTAACTCCATTTCTAAAGCCAATGAAAGCGGAATAGATTATGTGCGCGTCCAAACCAATACGCATCCTCTTGCTCGACCTCAAAAAATCAAACCAAGTTCGTCAAAACACTCTTTTTTCTCCTGTGATCGTAAAAAGCTCTTAAACGGAAAACAATTGGCAAAGCCGTGATTTTGATCGATAAGCATCGGTTTACTATTTGTAGTAACATACACCTATTGTTCTTAGAGTTGCTTTCAGTGCACCCCGCGAGGACAACAGTTCGTTCCTTTAAAAGTCCCATTTCGAGGGAATCAAAAAGCCCTAGGCAGCGATCTGCGAGCTTAAAACGGCAATTTTCTTTGCACGAGCGGGGAAAAAGTAATATTCCGTTATCGCACCGTTTATATTCGTCCGCCAACATCTGCGTTAATAATACTATGACACTTTATAACGGTGAAACAACGCACAGGAAATGTTACGAAGAAACTGCGAACAAAATCGTTTGTCAAAGGGTCAAGTAGACCTAGGAACTAAAAATATTTTACCCTAAAGGGAAATGTGAAGGTTTTTCTTACCTACGATTTTCTCCTCGCATCTTGCGGGTTTCGTGCCATCTTGAGTTTCTTCTTCAATGCGACGTGCTTTCTTGTTCTTCACCAAAAATGACTTGGGCATCTTCAACACTGCGCGGAGATCGCGTCGTTCAACTTCAAACCACTGAAGCCACTTCTTTTAACTTCTATTTAAAGCTGGCTCAGATATAACGGGGCAGAAACTGTAAAAGCGAATCGCTAGACAGAGGAAAAACACGCTTGACACTCCGCGTGTTTAGGAAACGGTTTGCCAGAGCCCGTTTAACCGCAGCGCGCTTTGCCAGCTCTGTCGTTGGTTGCCCGTCGTTGGCCGCGAGAGAACCGTTACGTTGTTTGCAAGCTTATTCTCTTTCCCAAGCGCGGGTGTGATCATCTGATATATTGTTACGCTCCAAACAATGTTAATTAATTTATAATGTACAGCACCTATCAATCATCCGATGGCCCAACGTTGAGTCAGAAACACAGTTTAACAATAGAAAAATCAAAAAACAACAAACATTAACAAAGAAAAGAATCACGTTTAATTTACGCTGAACCCCCCAATTAAAATTTTCCTTCATCCTGCGGATTTGAGAAAAGTCATTTGCGTGTCCAAACCGCGTTGAAACAAAACACTTTTGCCGTTGTATTCGTCAGGATATCCCACGCATGATATTTTTTACCACTTTCGATGTTTCGGACTCGCAAGTTCTGTTAGAGGAGGAGCTAAAATGCGAAAGCCAATTATTTCAGTCAGCAAACAAAACGTAGTAGTATTTTTTCTGATAATGGAATTGTAATTCGCAAACGACAGAGGACCCTGTTAAATCTTTTGTTTCTGCGAGCTTGGGTGTCCATCGAGCCATTACAATTACATTTGCACTGAAAAAATAGCCAGGAGTTTTTCTTTTTTTACTTTTTATGGGTAACACGAAGAATTTTAAATTCACTTAGCACGAACGGCGCAACAAAGGAAACAAGAAGAGATGAAATTTGACTTGGCAGTTGGGATTCATTTACTGTTTGTATTTCATGTTTGTTAGGTTTAATTTTTAAAGGAGAATATGAATAGTGTTTTTAATTCGCGTAAGGCGATTGTCCTGCCCGATTCAAATATGCCTTCATACGAGCGCTAAGGCGCCACTAAAAAGCAATTTATCTTCCCTTAATTCATTTCTGTCTTTGATATCTTTACTGTTCTTAGTAACGGTGGTACCTCTAACAACGCTAACGTAACGGCTAATATCTATTGGCTTGATTTTCTAGAGCAGGAGTTTCATTAAAATGTAAGCGAGAACAAGACGGTTTATGCAAATAGATGCGTCGGGCCTCCTGTTGCTAGCAATATTTAGCAGATTTTAAGATAAAAAAAAACCTAAACCACGTCCAGAAAATTTATCTCACTGGCCACTGAAGTTAATTTAATTTTCTCTAAGCATATTACACGATTAAAAACTGATTACTGCAACCATTCACAAGGAATTACACATTTGTAGAAAATGATTGACTTTCACGCTTTCTGCGAGAATATATTACTATGCGGTTTCTGCGCTGTGGAAAATATTCACAATAATAGACGACATAAAAGCAATTTTATTACATTTCGCGAAAAGAAAATGGACGCGCCGGCTTTGACAAATGTTAATTTCTTTAATAACAGCAGGGCTGAAAATTTTACGACCTTTATTTATGCAGTAAAATAAAACGGGAAGTATATATTTTAATTGAAAAAGGGTTTTTTAACGTTTCACTTTTTCAAATTTATTTTGGGGGTACATTCGAAGGTGTTTTTCTGTTTCTTGGGGCAGCAGAGAAAACGGCCCGTTGAATTAAATTCTTATTGTGAAGCAGGAGGTTTCCAAGCACGAACAAGTGATTCCATGGAAGGCCCCCATGGTGAAAAAATAACCACACATCTTGAAACAAAGAAAATGGGGAAACAATCAAAATAACAAAATATAGCATGCTCATTTTGGAATAATAGACACAGGGAAATTCAGCTACGTTTTTTAAGACTAAATGTTTTTCTATTCTTTAGCAGTCGCGTCATGCAGTGATTGTTGTCAATACCAAGAAAGGACTAAAAGATTTCTAAATGAATGTTTTCCTTACGGCAACCGGTACAACCGTTTTATAACAAACAAAAGCTTTGGGTTTGAACGAGACCCAGCATTAATAATTTTAGAAACACTGAATGTTATGCGATAAAAAATTCAATAGCTTAATTTCTAGAGGCGTGGCGTAAAATTTGGAGTAAGCCAAATGTTTATGTTTTTTTCAAAACACGAAGGTTTTCTGTCTCACTGGTGTAGCTTTATTACCGACAAATTATTTAGTCTCCACGATGTCATTATACCTCTCGCTTCCAGCTGTAATGAAAAGATCTCAAGGCGTTTTTCAATTTTGCGGCTGGATTCATTTCAATTATTCTGAGACTCATGCCAAATTTGCCTCGGCACGCTCTCTATAAAGCAACTGAATATTTAATTCAATGGATTGAGAATAAAAACTCTTCAAATCGATTCAGTGACGACAGAAAATGCCAAATAATAAAACAAATAGACCTGGATATAAAGAACAACATAGAGTTCGTGTTAGCTTTTGTATGATATCAGCATCATACGAACCACTAGAAAAAAATCCACATGCCTAATACCAACAATTTCCCCTGCGAAACTACAAGCAAACCAATACAAAACTAATCACAAGATATATTACCCATTTAATTTGCTCAGTGCGATTCAAGAAAGACCGCCGACAAGCGAAAATAACTTCACATGTTAATAGAGAATGAGTTAAGCAAGAAATATGTTGAATTTTCCCACAGGCGAAAAAATAAAAAATAAAAAATAGCGCGCTCGGATCTTTACATTTGTAAGAAATTTCGAGATCAGAAGCATAAAGCTTTTGATCAAGATATATATAAATATAAATATATTTTGGATTTGCACACACAGTGCAAACACTGCAGCCAATAATACAGAGTTGGTTGATACAGGTTTCTCTTAACTAAACCAGGATGTCGTCCGATGTATATGCTTAAGATGGCAGCTGCAAATATTAGCTACTTACTTCACGACTAGCAGCTTGGTTTAATGGTGTATTGAATAGATGTAAACAAGCTTTAGACATCCGCTCGCGTGTTAAAGTCATATTATTCGCGTTTTCCTCGCGTGAGCTGGGTAAAACGCATTGACAATTATGATAAAGGCTGTCAAATTTTTGCGATAACCAATGTTTAGCTATTTCGCCGCCTTGTCAACGAGAAGACCCTCATGTTCTTCACAATGCACGCAAGGATAACTGCTATAATAATGTCAGATCCAAAATTTCAGGCAAAAAGGCTTTCAAACTTCAGCACAAATTATAAGAGAAACTGCGACTAATTTTTCTGGTAAGACACGAAAATAAAATCGAAAATGCATTCACTTTTTTCAGTTAGCGTGCACTTTCCTAGCGCTGTAACATGAGACTAGTTCTCAAACGAGAAGTAAACGGAAAAAACCCGACCTTGCTAAATAGAACAGTTTAAGTGGCTGTTTTTACAACGAGGAACAAAGACTACAAACACGCGCGCGATGCGTTAAAATGTCGCCTAATAGTCGTCGCGTAAAGTGTTAAATGGTGATTTTTCAAGGCCGTAATCTTCGACCTTTACTGCGGTCTCCATATTTCTCAACAAAGGCTTTCTTTTAACGGTTTTTGGATGCTTTTAACCTTCTAACTGTAATCTCTCTTTGGTAATCTTATTTAAGGTCAAGATGGTTCGAGCGCTAAAAATGCCGTATTGATAAGCACGTCTAAGAAAACAACGTAACCCAACTTGAAACATCTGAAAAACAAAGCGGGAAGAAAAAGCAACTGTTTGCAATGACAATTTACTTCGAATCCATATTTTTAAAAACGCTATTTCTCCGCCTGATTAGTGTAATAAGGATATGGAATTTCCCCCTCAAAGTCTGTCAAAGACCGCAACGAAACTTGCAATCATCCGTATCAATCAACAAAGTCGTTGAGTACCGAAACCGACAAATGTTTTTATGCCGAAAAAAAACGAGAGAAAAGCCAAGCCCCACCTTTTGTTGACATAAAAAGGGTGTAATACAACTTAAGAATAGAGAAATATTTTTTGGTATGTTAAGGAGCGAAAATACCAATAAAATGTATTTTTTAACCATTCGACTCCCCAGAAAAAATAAAAATCTCACAGATCCTGTGAAATAATGAGAAATTAATAGTACCATATAGTAAGTATAGAAAACTACTACTTTTATCAAATGGGTAGTATTTAGAATTTCATCCTCCTTCATAAAAGTCGAACCTACGTACTCAACAGGACTCAGAGTGGAAGTTAAATCGTTCAGGAGGACAAAAATCTACATTACTACCCAAAACATATTCTGCGTAATTTTCAGATTAAAAATTAGAAAACATTTTATTGCCCCGAGCGCCAAATCGGCTTTAAACATCATATATCTGATTATTATCGCAAAAATAGCCCAACCCGATATTTCTTGATCGCAGAAAAGAGAACTTCCCAAATTCACGAACCTACAGTATTATATTTACAGTGGAAAAAGCATAAGAAAAATTAAGACGATGATGTCGTCAGTTTTCGTGAGTTTCATTTGGCTTGCCTTGTAGTTTTTATCTTCCGTTTCGGAACACAGTTGTCTGTTTTTTTTATATATATGAATTTTCGCCTCAAAAAATTGTTCAAGCAAGATTTTTTCCGGTGTAATTTTCAACGCAGTACTGAGTTATTCAAATCAGTTTAATATGTAACAGCTTTCTTATGATGCAGAGTTTCGCAGTCTTTCCGACCCAAACACGAAACCGACATTTAAGATGAAAGCCGCTAAGCAGTCCCTCTCAACGTAATGTTGTATAGCATGTACAAGGTGGTCCGGCCGGCTTATGCAGTCTGCATGAGGTGGGCAGAGCGCGGAAACAGTGGCTTTATATATAACACGCCGGGCCTCTGAAGGCGATCTATGGAACAATACAAAAAAATAACTTTTTCGTCCTGCATATGTTATGTTGTACAAGACAAGTTCATCACTCTAAATTTTTACTGAAAAGTAACGAGTAAAAGATAAGGCATTTTGAATAAAAGCCACTGAGCAAAGTCTTTTGCGATGGAGGTACATTTTTCTATCATTTTATGTATTATGCACATTGTATTTTTTAACATTTTTGGATGAAATTTACTGAAATAGGAGCAGTGTCTTTTTTTTGCCGTGGGTTGCTAATTACAATGTTCAAGGTGCTCGAATGGCTACGGATGAAAACCTTAACCTGAACATTCAAAGCACAATTTTTTCAGTGGCACTGTTTACTTCTAACACTTTAAAACTACGTTCCTCACTGTTTTTCTAGCTCTTAATGCCTGCTGGTGGGATAATTCACCACAATGTAATTAAAGTGATCCTAAAATTTGGAGTCTGTGCCGGAAAATCGCATCAAATGATTAAACAATGGCTTTCCCCTACTACCTGCGAATACAGCCGTCTCTCCTCTAAGCGGCGAGAAACAAGGAGAGGCGAAACGTCCTTAGCGGTGAGGAGCAAGGAGAGGCGGCTGTATTCGCAGCCTATTCCATAACCAAATGTCTAATATTAAAGCCATGACAATATTGGAACTCAGTGAACTCCGTGACTGGCCTGAAGGGAAAACATATTTTATGGGCAAAAATCTACTTAAATAATATAACAAAGGATGTGTAATATTCTTGACTCTATAATGCATTATTCAATTACCACCATAACCGAGTTATAATCATTCCCAGAATTGAGTATTCTAAAAAATGGAAGAGAGTTGGAGAATAAAGTATTTCTTTTTTTTGTAAGGTGATAAAAATATAGAAATTCTTTGACGCTAAAGAAAGCTATGACGTAAAAAAATTTATAAGCGTTTTGAAAGCACATTGAAGAAATAAGCCATCCCATTGAAGTTTATTTTTTTTAATCTTCTAATATATAAATCTGAATTCCCGATAATTCTGTATAAAGTAAGCCCAAGATAAAAAAGGTAAGTTTTACCACCATAGGAAGTCAACACTACTACCATTTAATTAGGAGCGCCCCAGTCTAATCACGTTTCTTTCCTGACATTTACAAATTCCGATTAAATAAAATTCACCGCGGAAGTGGATATAAATGGCACCATATTTTAGGAACTACAAATTAATAGCTGAAGATTGCAGTAAATGACATTAAGGCGAAGATTTCGCGTGTTTCAGTTACAGGAAGTAACCCGAGTAGCAGAGGTGATAACGTTTGGCCATTTTGTTAACAGTCCACCTACACGTCACTGGGATATTTAATCTATAAGCTGTTGCAGAGATTAAGGAAACCCCTAACAGTGAGATACGGGTGATTATTTCCTGATAAGCAAGAAGATAAGGCCGGCAAGTTGTACTAGATTTATCGGCAAAGGGTCGTTAAAAATAGCGAGACTTGCGCGATATTCTTAATTTAAAAGCAAAGCAAAAAGACGAGACTAGAATCATACTAGTAAATGACAGGAGATTTGAAAACGAGGAAGAAGAAAGATAAATGGATTGCGTGAGATGTCGTAGCATGGCTGAGATCGTAGCCATTTTGTAGGCTATTAACACACCCGGCCTGATGGTCTCGCCATTGTGTCGTGATCGTGAATAATAGTTTAACTTTTCAAAAACACGAAATAAAACATTTGATGACAAGAGTGGGATGTGTTGGAGATTAGGTTACAGGCAAACTCTGATAACTGAAACTTATTGTTACTGCTGACAGACTGTTTTTTCTTTTCTTTTTCTTAATAGCATCAAATTATAAAAGATCCCAATTTACGATTCCACCCACAGTTAGAAGACAAAACCACACTCAGAAGCATCAGAATAAAAAGCAATGCTCAAAAACCTTTTACTTGGCTGTTTACAGTTTAGTATTTCACTAGTACAGTGCACAGCTTTTAATAGCCACCTTCAAATGCAGCATAATAAACAAAATACCCTCAGAATCGCTGAGAGTGGCTCTGCTACAAAAAAAATATCCAAGGTCACTTCGGTTGATTATCAGACGGTCATTACATTAAAATGACATAAGACAAAATTACAAAACAGCAGCTTTTACATTAATGCTATTAAAATTCATTTTTCTTTGTTTTTCAGTCGTTTTACGGTTTCATCTCGACTAAACATACCAAACACTGAACACAGCAAAACAACGGAAACAAACGGTAGCTTTTATTAGGCTGCCATTAAACGTTTTAGAATTTCATCCATCAACTTAACTTTCAGAACCATCTTGTACAGTACAATAAACTGAACGATGTCAAAAGGAAGTACCACTTAGAAAGCTTTCAATTAAATGATCACGTTGCATGCATCCAAACTGGAGAGGACCACCTTGTAACATTGTCTTGTATACAACACTAAGAAGGAACAGCCAAGCGAGAAAGGACTGTTCAATACAGATTCTTTTTGAATGATCGCAATTTAAGGCTGACAGACTTTTCACATAAAAAAAAATGTTGAAACATAACCCAGTGCATTAAAGGGCCTTCAGGAAAAATACTGCTAAGCCTGAAGCTTTTGCTTAAAAGTGAAGTCAGATTAAGTTAGACTTGTCCACAACGTGACTTTTTCGAACAACGAAGTCGGGAGAAGTACGGATAATCCAGGCAAAACAAACGTTTAAAAAGTCTAAGTTCTCAGAATTATAGGCATAACTCAAAATCAGACAGGGAGACATCACACTATAGTTAGATAAAATCTCTTGCCAGAGAGTGCGGCATGCGCGGATAGATTGAAGACACCTTGGGTTTCTTTGAAGACTTCTCTTACATTCAGGTTATACCAGTCCCTAACTAGAACCTCACCGGAGAGAGAGAAAGGTCTTGAGTGAATTAAGACCTTCAACTGACAATTCAGAATCGCATTCGAAAGTAGCACTGTGCTAGAATCGCTACGGCTCACCGGAAGTTTTAAGAAAATACATTACCATGCCAGCATGCATGCGCGTGTCTTGGGTGCAAACGATTTGTAATTAATTGCAAGTTAAGTAGGTGATCTTTCTTAACTATAGACTTATCGCTGGGTTATAAATATTTCTACTATGCCCTGACGACGATGCGGTAGCTATAATGAGTTTTTTATTATTATTTTTAGTGCGAAATCCCTCTCACTGTAACACGCGCGCGTATATATGGTATATATGATATAAAATAGTATACATTTTTCGACGAGCTACTAAGTTCAGGCACTGGCTTACCTTCACCGGACAATAGGGAACAAGGACAGATTTTCTGCATAGTAGAATCGTGGTTCGAGCCTTGATTGAGCTGAAATTCGTTTCCTATGCGTTGCTCGACGCGACAAATTAAGAATATTTTTGACGTTTTTTTTGTCTTTGCTTCAGTTGCCTTACAGAGCCTTTGCTTCCGGTAAAAAATGATAAGTTAAGGTACAGCAGTAAAGATTATAGATATTCTCATTTTTTTAATGAAAGCTTATAAATTAAGAATGATATATCTCCTGTGTTAACCGTCGTCTAAATTAAAACTTAACACAGTTCATGGTACGACATGTTATAGGTCTATGTTCAAAAATTTGATGACATTTTATTCTCTCTCTAGAAAAGACCGATAGATTCGACTATCAAAAGGAACTGAAAGAGAAAACCGACCGCTTATTTGAATAAAGTTCGGTTAAACAGCTCCTTTCCAATCCAAGCTTTATGCTCTCCTGATCAGACCTATTAATTCTCGTTACTCCTCGTTCAGTTGACGGGAAATCTTCGCGTCATAACCCCCACGATAACGTGACTGTGCTCCTTTGTGCGTACACACCGTTGACAGTGAATCTACTCTCTGAGTACGAATGTTTCATGTGTTAATTTTAACCCACACTGTGAAGGAACAATTATGTATGGCTGAAATGGAACAAGGGCACCTTTTTCATGACAAACCATAATCCACTTGGGCCGCACAAAAGCCAAGGAAGCGTTTTCGTTCAGGGCCTGGGAAGAGAAAACGATAATAAAACCATTCAGTACAGTCTCAAACCAAAGGCCAAGTTAAAGCTGCCTTACAAAGGGGCAGTCAGTCCGTTGATGGATAGAAAAGTGAGTAAACAAACGAGTTTTCTATCGTAGTATTTTATATCCTATTACATGTATTATCTAGGCGAGTGACTGTGCCGTATGACGCAATCTTTATGCATCTACACAGTGCAGTAGTCGTTGGTCCGATCAAAGAAATTAACCCATGGGCTGTAATCCAGACTAGCAAAACGCCTTGGCTTCGAAGAACATTTCATTTCATTTTTCTTGGTTAATCCAAATTTACAATTTTATTTTCCCACTGCCCACAAATAGCAAAGGCTATAGTCTCTACGCACTCCAATTTGTATTCAATCCACAAGTAAACAAAAGTATTTTTTTCGTGGTGAATTCTCTCGTGAACTCTTTGCGTTCTCTAAGCTTGTTAATCCGCCTTTGGCCCAATTTACCCGTGATAGTGCGCAAAAAAATTGTCTGGAACAAAGGAGATGGTTGCAAAAAAAGTCGCATTTAATCTCAAGTTACTTTATGCTCTTTATACAATCAGTCCCTGGAATCGACTTCGGCCAAGAAAAACCGTAAGAGGAGCTAAGGGCAGTGGGTAGGTGGAGGGAATTTAGAGGACATATCAACTGAAAGTGTCATCGCAGTACTGTTTCGTCTTTTATCGCAAGTTATCGTGAAGTGTATCACAGATTTCTAACTCACCTCATCAAAATTTCTATCCCAGTTTTCGTTGGTAATAACAAAGTCCACATTATCACTCATGTACTCTTCGACAATTCTGAAAAAAAAAAAGACTGAGAAAAAGGAAAAGGAAAAGACGAAGACTGCGAACTAAAATCAAATGACGAATAGTACTAGTTATCAAGTTGATGAACAAGTGTGGCCTGAACAAGGCCGAAATTTGAATGTTACGGTCTCTCTCTAAGGTCATTAAACTTCAGCCGGATCGCAGTAATAGTTGATCACGCGGGGGCATGTAAAAAGCGTAAAAGGGACCCAAGGCGCTCAATGTTTATCTGACACATTTTAGAACAACGATTTAGGACCAAAAGCCACCATAAACATGAATGATTCTAAAGGTTAAAATATTTACTTTAACTTTTGTCTTTCCCGCTAGGAATAATATAGAGACCTTTCAATTTGAGGACGAAGGGGGCGTCTGTACACAGGCTGAGACAAATACGAGGAGGAGATTAGACTTCAAGCTTTCTTCCCGTATCATAAAAAAATACACACCCTGGAAGGTAGCACGGTTATTTTTTATTGAAGGATTTTAAGCCCTCTTCCCAATGCAAAATGAAAAACCTCTATGATTTGCCAAATTCTTTCCGTCACCACCTCATTCGCGCTAAAAGCCGCAGTAGAATGACGACAGCTATCGCGTTTTCTCGCCAAAATGACGCTGGATCACGAGAGCGCACTATTTAGAATTGAGAAAATCCGGAAACATATATTTAACCCAGAAAATCTCGTCCTCGTCTTGACTTAGAATCTAAAAAACTTTAATATAAGTTAGTGACTTGCTTTTAAAAGAGCCTAAGTGTACTGACAGGTATGGCTGCGATCTCTCAGCTCTCATTGTTCAAGGAAATTGTAAACTGTATTCGTTTCCCTGCCAAGAAAGGACAAGGTGACAGTAGTGATAACTAGTGAGCTGCAGGCCTGTTCATTGTGGTAATGTGTGACTTAAGTCAAGTATTCAAAAGAATAATAAGTCTTATTTACCCATTATATGCTGTGATGTATCTTATCAACAGTCTCCTGGTCGAACTTTCAATTTCACCGTACAACATAAAATGTTTGTGAGAAAAGAAGTCTGGTAACTCAGGCAAGTCTTCTGAGCCCGAGGTAACATCGTCAGCGGATTCTACTTCATCTATATAAAAATAGAAAAAAAACAGGCGAGTCTGGATACAACGGTATTTAAATGTCATATTCATATGAAGGTGTCCTGCTCCCAAAGTCTTTCACCGTCAAGTAGGCAACCTTAAAACCTTAAACAACAGTTAAAAAGCATAAACATAAATATAATCACCATCATTTGTTCGAATGTGTGGTCAATATTCTTAAAACTCGCTATTACCAAATCTTTGGATCAAAGATATCAGAATCGTTTCTCCCTAATTTGCTGAGGTGCTTAAAGGGAGAATAGCTCCTCCTTAAGCATCAGTACCTTTCTTTGTCGTCTCCTCTTGCTCGTCGTCGGTTGTTCCACCGTAAATATCATTTTCGTTGTCTTTATCTTCTCCTTGAACTCTACAAAAACAAGACAATAAGTAAACTTTTCAATTGAGCTATCAAAATAGTTCATCGACTTCAACGCACATTTTTTGGTAAGTCAAAAAGGCCATTGCACACAGTGCATCCAAGAAAGACATCCCTTTGGGGAGCTATCAAAATTATGAAACTCTAGGGACTAGGGCGAGCGTCGCCGCAATCTACTCCACCCTCCCCTCCATTAGGAGCTTGTTCTGCTGTCAAGCTTTTTTTCCTGCGCATGCTATGCACCTTATTTCGGAACCAGGCGTCACTGTTATGAATATTTCACTGACCTCTTTAATTCGTCTTCGGTGTCAAGATCGCTGGAAGAAGAAGCTTCTTTTGACCTCGGTGGTGCAACATGTTTTATTTCTTTACTTTGACTTAGTTTTGCTGAATCATCATCATCAGTTGAGCCGCCGTAAATATCGTCTGCGTCATTCGCTTTTTTGGGTTCATCTAAAAAGAAGAGAAAGAGCCATATATCAATTTAATAATTATATCTCAGAGCAAATTGTCCATCTATATATCGTTAGTTACATTTCCTGACTACTCCTTAATGTACTAAAAGTGTAAATGCTGGCTATTAACCTTTTGTTTCAGCTGACTCTGAGGCTTGAGTGTTTTTCCCAATGGGACGCTTATCGCTCACGGGAGACGTTTCCTCCTAAAGAAAAAAATAAGACTTTAGAGATTTGACAACTGCCCGCCCGCTCATTTTTGGCGGGAAACAGTTTCAAAGTTACATATCATGTGACCTTGAAATACTCGCCGCAGCATTCTAGTGCTCCGAATTCTCCATGGACAAAATCTTTTCTTCAGTCAGTCTATGTTTTTCTAGAAAACACGCTCTATTTAGATTACAGCTATAACCTTAGATCCAGCCCTTTTTCTCTCTCCTCTTTCCGTGCTTGTCGTTGTCTTGACTGGTCTCGTAGCTTTAATATCTTTTTCGTCACTGCTTTCATCAGATGAGCTGCTATCACCGGGTAAATGGTAGCTGGGAAAGGAAGAAAAAGTTACGACAGAGCTTTCGTTACAGTCTCCCAAAATATAAGTCCACACCACGCAATACACCACGCACACGTGTAGAAAGAAGCAGAAAGGCGTCCTGTACTTCATTACGTTTTGAAAGAAAGAAAAATCTAACATCAGAAAGCTCTGAAAAAATTCCGAGCTCCAGATGAAATTTCAACTCACAACCCTCCGAGTTCTATATCGGACGCTCTACCACTCAGTAAGCTATCAATCAATACAATGATTGCAGCGAGTAAACCGAAAAATTTTAACTAAAAAATCAAAGTGGAAAAAGGGAATTTGACTTACTCTCGTGTGGGTAAGCGTCTGTTTTTCTTGAAGCAATCAGTTATCCATTTTTTCGTAACAATTTTCCCTTTACCTAAAAGAAGAGAAATATTGAGTGTCACGGCCAGTATTTCTGTTTAGAGTCATGGTCCGGGCGACATTACAAACATACTACAAAGGCCTTTGGATGAAGTTGGCCACATAATTGAAATGGTAGCTGAACTAAGGCCTAATTTGTTTTCCCTTCGCCAAAATGGTTAGCAAATTGAAAAGGAATCAATCAATCAAGCAAACAAGCTTTATTGGCCGACGGTATCACTTCATTAAAAATACTCTTCCAGTGAACCGTTCCCTCTTAGTGGTTTCACGAGTTATTTCCCAAATAATGGCAAAATCAGCCGGTTTTACCCGTGTTCGGAATGCGCCGTTCCCACTAGCTGCCTTTTTTCCTCGCTCGCCTACAGTCGGTGTTGCCAGTCCCGTGTTATCCCGAGTTTAGCAGCTGATGGTTTTTCGCGCGTTTTGTTTAGAATCTATGGGTACTGTACGTTATGAACTTTTCTTTGACAGCAATTCTTGTTGATCAAAAATTTTTACAAGAGCAAAACCTTTACCTTGGACATCATCGCGCAGAATGTGGGACCATCATTATTTATTCAGAATCAGTGAGACGGCAAATTTGAATGTGAGTGGGTCATGAAAAGCTCATAATAAGAGAAGAAACTTGGTCAAGTAGCGCCGATGAAACTTGCTCTCCTGCTTTCCAAAAGCCAAACACCCAAGCGCGGCTTTTTGAAAAAGAATGTTGTACCTACAATCTAATCCCAGAGAGAAGACTGAATTAGAGCCAGGATTCTCCCTTTGAACTTGAATAGCCTGCGTAGCAAGCGTTTCCGTGCAGTTTGGGAGCAAAGAACGAGGAACGAGAGTCAAAGACTGCGCGAAAAA
The DNA here is from genome assembly GCA_964035705.1 of Porites rus. Taxonomy (NCBI): domain Eukaryota; kingdom Metazoa; phylum Cnidaria; class Anthozoa; order Scleractinia; family Poritidae; genus Porites; species Porites rus. Next base: position 1,221,108 of record OZ038000.1, on the reverse strand, counting down.
TGGTGCAAGTAAAAGATCGGGGAGGGGGTGGCTCTCGTTTCATTTCTCGCGCGACCAAAACCGGTCTTTCTTTGCTCCGAAACCAAACGGAAACGCTTGCTACGCAGGCTAAACTTGAAAAACGATTTTTTTTCTCTATCAACTGAGTTGGTAACTGAGTGGATCGGCCACCGTAGTGGGATTGAGAAGCATTCGTTCTGACGAAGGGCTTACACACGTAACGCCTGCAACTTCTTAATCCCTCTGCGGTATCCAATCTACTGTATCAACTTAGATGATTGATGAACACAAATTTTGGCATTTCACTTCCCCATGGACGCCAACACTACGGATTCTTTAGAAGCCAAGCCCTTCCTTCCTTTACCTTTTACTTGATTAAATTTAGGAGTATTAGCGAAGGCACAACTGTAAAAGAAGGAACAAGAGCTTTAGTTGTTTGCAGTTTCTTTATCAAGTTCCCGCAAAAAGTCTATCTCTTATGACCGTAAGATTAATTGCGTACACGTGACCAGGTAATTGCTTTTTTACGTATTTTGTCTTCTTGTGGCGTAGATGGCCTACTTCCTTCAATATGTAATAACTTTTCAGTTTCAGTAACATGTTTAATTGGTGGTTTGGTTTCGAACTTGTTAATACGATCTCGTTCTATGCCTTTTTACTTTCGTTGTGAATAAAAAAGATATAGTGAAATTGAAAACGTAGGTCTGATGAAAGAAGCGTAACATTCTCTACTTTCGAATTTCCCATAATATACTCTGTAAGCTGTCCTAATTTTGAATAAACTATTGCTTTCAGATGCTCCAGGGAGGGCTGCATATTCCCAAGGGCATTTGAAAACAATAACTTATGCAAAATTTGGGGGGCAAAGAGAGTGTATTAGGGGGAATAGAATGATGGTTACGGGAAGAGGACTGGATATCACTGGAATCTCTTACAAGTTATCAGTTAATATTTAGAGTTCATGATTTACTCACATGAGATGAGTACATCCTTTTCCCCAATCTTGCTTAAATTGAGCACCCATCTGCAAAGCTTTATCACGAAGATTTCCCCGCTCAGGGTTAACAAATCCGCTCATCACGAACACTACATCTTTCTAACAATCATCAAATGAAAGATGAATTGGGAAATAAATATCTCTAAAAGTGGCAAAGACAGAGACGAAAAGGAATATTGATGACTCAGACTCTGATAAGCTAATGACTAATTTTTTGTATGTACGGTTAATGTACCCTTAGGATTCGCAGGGGAGTACTGCCATATATGGGCTGTACACACTGTAGCTATGCGCCGCTGTGAAGGGTATGGTTTTCAAGCAGTTAAGTCTGGGATAGTGTATAGAAATCAGAGAGTTTGGGTCTAGAATAAGGTATCATTTTCCAGGAAACTAATCAATTGGTTATTGATTATCATAGTCTAGACTAAGGAAATCAGGAAAATGTAGCCGCAACTCAGTTTAAAAACTAAGATGGGATTTTAGGGGTTTAGTCTAGCATAGGGAGTAAGTAGTCTAGCATAGTCTAGCATAGGGACAACAAGATCCTGCTAAACAAGGTCTGGTATTCCTAAAGCACAACTCCCCCCCCCCCCCCCCCCGCCAGGTATGAAACCCCAGGACTTCGCCAGTGGAAACTTGAACTTACATGTATGATAGGGATAGAATGCACCAATCAGTAGGTTGGGGGGCTGCAGACTGAAGGTTGTGAGTGACTGAATTACTCTGCAGAGTTCCTCTCTCCCTGTTAATATTAACACTCATAATGACGGTAAAAATTATAGTAATTTGGTGAATTATCACTAAAAATAAACTCACCATTATTTCACCAAATGTGACTTGGCTGTCATTATCTTTGTTCACAGATTCTAAGTTAATTGTTGAGAGAAAAATAAAATGATTAAACAGTTCCCCTGCCCAACATAATAGAGCAACATTTGAGCAATCAAATTTGTGAAGCATGAAGAGTTGAGTAATAAATTGTACATTATTAAATGTTTGATGTGCGAGTGGTCCTCACTGCTTGACAACACAGCACAGTATGTAGAAATAGAGACAGATTAATAAAATGTTCTGCTGGCATGCTTAATTTACATGATTCACATGACATAGCAGTATATGAGAGACATTTAGAATTCAGGAAATGAAAACTACCTCTTTTCCTTTTTGATGGGGGAGGTGATTTCCCTCTACTATTTTCCTTTGGCAGATCTTCATATTTTCGTTTTGTGCTCTAGAACAGAAAAAAAATTCATGGAGAAAATTTTTCAAAAAAATTATCTTACAGTTGTAATGTTGATGAAAAGAAAACTCAGAAAATTACCTCACTTATTCTTCTCTCAGCACTTTTCTGCTCAGGTTTTGGAGAGGTTCTCCAGCTTTTCTCTTTTTTATCTTTAACTTCTGTGTGCCTGTTCAAGGCCACTGGTTGCCTATCTGAAGGTACTGACTGTCTGTCTTTAGTTGCTTTAAAACCGCTGGTGTCGCTTGTTCTTTTATCATCAGAGGAACCAGCTGTAGCTGTTGATGCTGCTCTCACTTCAGCAGCCATAGACATGGGCGGCAGAGATCCTTTCTTTTGAAGTTTTTTGAAGAAAAGACTTCCAGATGAAATACTCTTCTCTTCATTGTCACTGTCATCTTTAAGAGTGAACCGTCCAAGTCTCTTAGAAGCCTAAAATGACAAAGAAATTCTTGAAGTATTAACTGTCTAACACAAGATTTACAAGGGTGATGACCCACTGCAACACTAATTAACCACAAAGTTTTGTTGTTATTGAAAACTGCTTATGTCTGAAAATAATTCTTCTACGACAAAAAATTTTCCTCTCTTTCCTAGTTACATGACTAATGTGAATTTGCTAATATATGTACTGGCCAGTTTTTACATTTAAGGTTAATATCAAGAAGAAATTTGATCATTTTAATTTACTATGATTTGAAGGTTTAACTCCATTACTAGACCACTGCAAGTCCCACTCAGTCTCCAATTACCATAAGAGAATTAAATCAGAGGCAAAAGATGTCATTTGCTCAAAAGATTGAAACTGAAGTGTGTGAATGTACTTTATTTTTTGGTATGCTGACAGGAATGTGGCTGCATCTTGTAGCCTAAAATCCCATTCCACACTCCACACCAATGATGTTATACATGTACCACCCAGTCATGTTATTTCATAGTTCTTATACTCACTGGATTAGCAACAGAAGGACTTGAAATTGTGGTTTTGTTTACATCACCTACATCTGTATCCTCAGGAGGGGAATGAAGGTTTATGAATGAAAGGCCATACTGTTCATTCTAAAAGTTAAGAAATGCAAGTGTTACTTCATAATAAATAACTCAACAATGAATATGATAGCATTTCCTCAGGAGTAGATTCATGTTGAGTAATTTATTATTAGACGTGTGGCTTTAATTTTATCTGAAGTTAGGAGATCAGTAATACATTAAAATGTCCACATTTACCATTAAGTCAGTTCCAGTACCCAGGTTTGTTAACAACACAACTGAGACTCTGTGGGTATAGCAAGCGGGGGCACTCCCTTTTATAAGCTATAGACTGAGGTACATGCAGAGCCACAGGGTATCATTGGTTTTTACTGTGTTTGGACCAAAACTGGGTATATCTTTTAACTGTTTGGGTCTGAATTAGGGCAAGACATCATAATCTCTGAGACAAGGGTCTGAAATTACCAGTAGACCTGTATCCTTTTTATCATTCATCAGCAGTTAAAGTCCAAAATAGTGTAGGGAAATCATCATTATTGTATTGTTTTCCTAACTCATATACCTTGTCAGTAACTGTGTTGAGATTGTAGGTGGCTCTCCCTAAAGTGTTCTACAATTGGGTGCAAGATTTAATGGAGTCGAAACCAATACAAATTACAAGTAGGCACCCAACTGAGCGCAGTTGTTTGAAGGCCAATTTGCACTAACCTAGGCTTAAATTTTAATCCGGGTTTCTTTTTCTTTGATCAAAAGCATTTTCTCATGTAATTTTCTCCATTCTTTTTAGTGCACCCAATCATCAAATTGTGGACAAAGAGAATTGAACAAAAGCTTTTTAAACTTTCACACCTGAATTTAAATTTAATTTGCTCTTACCCTGGGTTATCTTAACCAAGCTTTGAACAACCCAGCCCAGATGAACAGTTACAACGCTATAGATATTTCCAGCAACAACAATATTATAAGATTATTGCTGTCTAGCCCTTTGCTCTAAAGTAGGGTGAAAGTTTTCAGCGAGCATGGTACAGGTCAAAACTAAATTCAGGTTAAAATTTTCAAGCCTAGGTTGATTCTCAATCTCATTTGTCTCCTAGCCCTAATTCATGAATAATTAGGACTAGGAGACAGACCCGAATTAATTTTGACCTGTAACATATACAGCCCCCTCTTCCTACCCCACCTAAAATTTCAGGAGCACCTTTCCTGGAGAGGCCACTTGAAAGATTGCTTATTTTTTTGTTTCATTCCAGCCCTCTTAAATACATGTAGCACATAAGTTTCTTTCATAACTGATTAATGCTATTTCACTACTGGTTTGGGCTAATGATACTGGTAATCTTGTATGTACCTTATTGAATGGCTGTGTACAAACTAATTTGATCCTGTCCCACTTTTGTGCAGCCACTGGCTTGGACAGTTTGTCTGGGCCTGTAGTAAGATATGAAAGTTCACTTTAGAAGACGATAACAACTGAGTGGGTAATGCTAAATTCAGTGCCAAATCAAGCAAAAGATCAATCACTGATTCCTTTTGTTTTAAGTTAACCCTTAAACAAAAATATTGATTCAGTCATCTAAAGGACAGTCTATGACATAGGGCGTGGAAGACAGTGCTTTCAATAATAATATTCCTCTGCCCCTCGGGTCCATAAGACAAGTACTAGAAATCAAAGATCCCAACAAAAGGCAATGCAATGCCTTTTGTTCACTATGTCACAGTCACTACGGACCAAGGGCCTTGGTTTTTTCCTAGCTGTTGGAAGAACAGGTATCAACTCAGTAGAACTACAATATGTACAGAAAAATGCAGTAGAGTTAATAAAAATTTGTAATTGAAAAGTGTATGAATACCTTACCAAACATTCTTACTCTGTTAATGTTGGTAAATGATTTACTTTCAGCTGGGCTCATAAAAGAGGAAGCAACAAGAAGTACCTAAAAAATAATAACACCATAACAATACTCAGGAAAATAAAAATGATCTTAAAGTTTGTTATACATGTAGGAGCTACAACTGTATTTTTGTCTTAACTGATCATAAACCTCAGCAAAAAGGATAGCCTAATCTCTTACATCTTATTGTGAGATATATAATCTATGAGCATGAGGTTCTTATGCATTGGCATTTACAATGACGAGCTGAAGGAAAGCAATAATATAAAGCCCATACAGATCAAATGCAATGAAACAATGAGTAGAGATCTGTACATTTATAACAAAACTTGACAAGTAGTAATTAGCTAAGCAGGAGTTTAGTGTTTTATAATATTATTATTCATCAACCCAGTTAGTTTGAATGTATTGAAATTCACAGAGGTGTACAGGTGACTCAAAGAACTTAACCTTTTGATTTGACATAACTAAAATGAAGATAATGACTGAATTATTTTCAATACCTGATACTGTTCATTAGAACTCCAGGACGATCTACCAACCAATACTTCCACAAGTGCAGACCCATTGTTACCTATCAAAAAATATATCTGGCTCTTTATTAGAATCCAAGAGGTATGAACAAAGAAATCAAGAATTAAAATAACTATTATTTATTTCACTATGCAAAATGTACACAGATTTACTATATAACATATTGTATTTTGAGCAATAATAATTATCATGCTGGGTAAAAATGCAGATTCTGATACGACAGATTTTATGAATCATAAAACAAGTCATGAAAGACAAAAGAAATAGAGGAATTTAAAAATAGAACAACCACCAGTACTTATATTTTTTGGCTGGTTCGCTTGTTTGTTTGTTTAACTTAAACTTCTCTATTATGGTATAGGAAATATGGGGCATGGTGTTTAGTTCTTGCCTGATACGTCTAAGTATTTTAACCCCCACTTAAAATTGAGAGTATTATTTTTCATACCTATATCAATGGAGTGTATCCGCATTGCTCGTTCAAGCTATATAAACAGTGAGTAAAACAGACACTCAAATGACAAAGAGATCTTAAAAGGCCTGTGATATTCCACCCAAATAGCCAAGAGGTATGTTCCCTCTAAAGTGGGTGGGGATTTCAGGCTCTCCATCAACAATGGGATATTCACTCTTGAAAAATTTCCCACAGTTGAGGCCACAAAATTTTAAAAAACCTTCATTTAACAATACATTGATATCATCTGAGGAAATCATATGGTAAGAATCACTTTTGCAAAAATCCTCCAACAATTATTGTACTATAAACAAACAGTTATAAATAAATAAGACAGCTGTAAATAAATAAAAGCTGTAAAGAACAAACGAGGTTCATCATTGCTTGGGAACAGGCGAGGTTTGATTCTTAATGAGTTACTAGGGGAACCAAATGAATGTTTTAAAGCTGTGTGTCCATTTACGCAAGTGAATGCCACTGTGACAGCAAGGTTCCTTTCAGTTCATGTTGTCCAGTGGCAACTATTAAACGTGTAACAACAAGAGGACGGGCAGAAATTATTGGCGGTAGAAACTTTCAACAGGGTGGAATCTTTTGTCAGTGCCTGCCTGTTGCATCCATTATCTTATAATTTAAATGTTCAAGTACATTTCCTAAATGTATTTGATACTTTTGTATTGTATTCATTCTAATTCAAAGAGGACAGACGGCAAATTGTTGTTATATATTTACCTCTAAAATAATACAAGCTTGTTTCTCTCCGCCAGAGGCACACCTCCATTTTCTATAAGTTTCTGATTTGAGCAGGTTCTGTGCTGGTTGCGCCTTTAATAAGAGCAAACGTTTGTTAGCAAATGTTTGCGAAAAGCCCCCTAAGGGAAAAGTCGGAACACAGCTGATTCAGCTCAGATCATACAAGGTACAGCTGTATTTGACGGACTCTTTGTCGTGAAAACGGACAAGAATTAGATCGTACCACATCCTCACTGCTAAAGGACAGCACATGTCTTGGCCGAATGAGGGGCATAGCTCTTAGTTTAACAATAGCCTTTCTAAGAAATCGTAAATTTCCCGCAAACAGCAAGCAAGCAGAATGCAAACTCGCCCAGGCTGTTTTAGTAATGGCAGAAAGGATCTGGGCTCTAAGATTGACGTCATTTTACAGCTGTCAAAATTTTACCGCTGACCGAAAAGTGTTACACGTGATTCAGCTGCAATTTCATCTCAGGTCTACAACATCTACAACTTTTATTTTCATCTTTTTTAGCTTTCTGTGCGTACGTTTTACCTTTTTCTTACACAATGTCCACAAATCGACGTTTCTTTGTCGGTAAGTCCCGGTAACTTAACTTTTTTGTTCGTGTATCGGCTAAAAAGAGTCCAATAATATGTTCCAAACGCCGGCGTCGACCAGCATAACAATCCTTTTTTCATTTCTGAGGCCACCCTTATTCATCATTAGTTGGTGTATTGTTTTTATAGCACCTATAGAGCGGTTTTCACTTGACTGTCGTAAAACCAAAACCAAAGTAAATACACTAGCCAACCAAAGGGCGTAGTAAAACCAAAACCAAACCAATTCCTCAATTACTTTCGACAGTCAAGTGAAAACCGCTCTATGATAAGTTATTGTTTTTGTTGTTGGTAGTTTTGTTTTGGTTGCAAAATGTTTCTTTTAATCAACGTTTAATCTGTTCCAAAACTGACTTTAATAGACTACCGTACGTTCACACGGCGCCTGACGAAGTTTGGACCTGTTGAAAATTCATGCGTGCTCAGTTTGCATGAAACCACCTTACCCGTATGAAAATTTAAACGTCTAGCCGTTCAAAGCTCCGTGCGAATAGAGCAAAAATATTGTACAGTGAGATACACCAAGGTGTTGTTATTAAATGATGAGTGAGTGTCCAAATTTTTCAGGAGGTTGAAATTTCATCTGGTGCCATCTTAGCGGGTGTTTACATAAGAAAACTCACACCGGCACGAGTTTCATACTGGGATGACTTTTTGATCTTGTATCCCGTTTACATGATGACAGGGTCATTTCATATCTCGTTATTTGAAGGCACACATCATGTGGCCAAAATACATGTCTGATTCAAAATCGCAAACGTTACGCATGTGCTACCAGTTCCAGTTTCACCAGCAGACCGATTTCACACCGAAACATGTGGTCATTTCGCATTTACATGATACCGTTGCGAGATTTTGAACCGGAGCGAAATTCTCGCCTTGGTACAACAACCGGGGTGAACTCGTGCTGGGGTGACTCGCACTGGCATTTCATTTTGAGGTGGTATCATGTAAACAAATGTAGAGCCATGAGAGGGAACCAGAGTGAACTCGCTCCTACACGAAAGTCACCCTGCTGTCATGTAAACACCCCCTTAATGAAGCCTTATGTTGCCAGTAGGGGACCAAACCATTGCTGGTTTGCATGTGACGTCACAGCGGCTATGTTGGTGGTCAAGAACAAAAGTATTTCTCTCCTCTGAGAACTAAAATCTATTTTCATGTAGATTATTCGAGAAACTATTCTGTTGTATTGACCCCTCAACGTGGCCGCCTTGTCACGTGGTTGCAAACCAAGAATTGGTACTGATTTGCTATGTTGTTAGAGTTGAAATGGAATTTACACACTAATTGATTTTCCTGTTTGATAATATATAAGAAAAGAGCAAGATCAAAGATGAAGCAATTACTCGATTAGTTTGATGTGCTTGATGGATCATGAATATATTAATGGACTCCTTCAAAGGCAGTATTGAGGCACTGACCTTGTATAGGACGGTCAGTCTATAAAACCAGTGTAGTGGTTATCAGTGGTTGACTCATATTTATTTTGGTTTATTGTGTAAAGGGAATCTATCACCAAAAGTGACCAAAGAGGACCTAGAACGCCATTTTGGTCTCAACAGTTCACCTTATGTGCGCTCATCTTCATGGATTGAATTAGCTCAGGAACGTTCAGGGTCTTCACAAAAATATGGATTTATTACTGTTTCAGAGGACCTTGCAAGTAAGTTTGCATTGTGTCCTTTTGAATAAAACATCGGGCCTTGGTTGTTTACCGGGGGGGTACTGCCATATATGGGCTAAATAGGTATGTGTCGCTGTGAAGGGTATGGTTTTCGGGCAGTTTACTCTAGGATAGGGTATATAAATCAGAGCGTTTGGGTCTAGAATAGGGTATCACTTTTCAGGAAACTGATCAGTTGGTTGAAGATTTTATCTAGACAAGGAAAACAGCTACTCTAGGATAGGGTGATTTGGGGAGTTTACTCTAGTTTAGGGTAGCAAAATTCAGCTGAACTAGCTCTGGTATAGGTTAAAGGGTTCCAGGGTCCCAGCGGCACATCCCCACCCAGAAATTCCTAAAGTACCCCCCCTCCCCCCGGGGTTGTTTAAATGTTAGATAGTGCTATCTACAGGATAAATCACTATCCATTGGATAAGTATTAGGGAAACTGATTGCGATATTCAGTGGTTAGAGACTTATCTGGTGGATAGCATTATCAATCTTTTGAACAACTGGGGCCTGATTGATGTTAATTAATTTATAATCTTTGTTGAAGAATCATATCCATTTAACAACTTGTTTATCTAAATAATTTATTGTTACCCACATGCTATACATGTCGATTATTTTGAAAGCCATTGAATCAACTGTCTTGACTTGTAGACCACTTACTTCATTTGAATGGAACCAAACTGTATGACAAATTTATCAGAGTTGAACCAGCCAAGAACTCTGGAGGTAGTTTTAGTGGTAAAGTTTCCATCCCATCGATGATCCCTCCCACGTCTGTCAGAGCCAGTTATCCTACATGGACAGGCGGTAACCGCAAATACAATCCAAGAAACAGGGACAGGCGCCGCCCTCAGGGTCCCAATGACATTGTAAAAATACCAGAGGATAAAGTATTGCAGCTCATTGATGCTGGTGTCAATCTGCCAAACAAAGCGTAAGTGCATTTTAATTTTTCCATAACAGTCTTGAGACATCAATTTCTGTTGTACCCTGTTGCTGTTGTTTTTGCTCCTAATCTTCCGGCCATTCTCTGTTCCTTTTTTACCATGCCTTCTATCTGATACCCAGGTTACAGGCATAGTGATACTGTACAAGTCATCCTCTGAAGTTTCTACCATTTGCATTAAAATAGGAGCCCTAAATGAATATCAAGAAGAGATTGTACTATAGGGCTGTCGCTATTATGATTTCAAGTTGCCAGTACTGTGAATTCTGTTCTTAACTTGTCAGACGGACAAGTCAGGTCTTTTTGGGAATCCAGTTTACAGAAGAACTGTAATCAATACTTATCCAGGGCTGTCATTAAGAGGCAGGGGCCGGGGATTTCCCCCGGCTTCTAAGAATGTGAGCCCCGAGCACTTTTATTGGAAAGTAGAAGAAAAACAGAACCAAAAGCAATCCCTAGCTGTTTGATTCCCAGCGTACTTGTTGTATTTATGTGGCTACTACTGAAATCTTAGTGACAGCCCTGCTTATCTTTTTTTTTTTTTTCGGGCTAGTTGAAATGACTTTTTTGCTAGTACATGGTAGGTACAGCTTGCCCAAATAGCAAGCTGTAAAACTGACTTTCTTGGCATCCTGTGGTGGGTTGTATTTCACAGGTTTACCATAGACATTCAGAATGTCATTGAACAAGCCGAAGTTGTGGGAATCAAGCAAATGATTCTTACAGGGAATACCCTTCAGATGAGTCAGTCAGCTGTGACTCAGGCTAAGGCACATCCCACAGTACTTTATGCCTCTATAGGAGTTCATCCTCATTTTACAGAAAAGGAATGGAATGAAAAAACAGCAAAAGAGATTGAAGAATTAGCCAAGGATCCTGTTGTTGTGGCCATTGGCGAAGTTGGATTGGACTTTCATAGGAATTACTCCCAAGAAAAAGCGCAGATAGAGGCATTCACAAAACAGGTAAGCTAATCAGTACCTCTGGGCCGGGTTGTTCGAAGCTGGGTTAAGGTAACCCAAAGTTAGTACGAAATTTGAACTCAGATAAGAGAGCTCAAAAAGCAAATTCAGTTTAATTCTCTTTGCCTACAATTTGATGATTGGATACCCTAAAAATAATAGAGAAAATTATTCGAGAGAGTGCTTTTGAATAAAAGAAAAAGAAACCCGGGTTAAAATTTAACCCCGGGTTAGCGCTAACCGGCGTTCGAACAACTGAGCCCTGGGCTTGTTTCTTGAACCAGTTGGTTTGGCTTGGTTCTTGAATCAATCCCCCAGGCACAGTTCCCTGCAGATTAGTGCTGATAATAAATTTAATCCACAGTTATGTTTGCCTTCCTATAATCTCTTATCTCAATGTTGTTTAGGCTACAGTAACATGTTCGTGGACAATCAACTTTGCTTAAAAGTGGGCTTTACCATGTGCGTCAAACATGAACTTAACTATCTGTCAAGTAACTGGGCCCTGTTTTTTTTATTGGAAGAGGGTAGTATCAATGAATAACAGCATGTTGAAATTCATGTGAATAAAGTTGCTCTGCGAAGTAAGAACCAAGAAGGCCCAAATTCCCATTAATCTGAATACTCAGGGTTGTCAGAATTTTTCAAATAGATGGCTGAGTTGTCAAAGTAAGCGGCCAGTCCAGGGATATTTTATTTTAAAAAATGCCATCCATAAAGAAATGCAAAGCAGAGTAACCAGCTGATACTGACCAAGTAGGCGGCAATTTTCACCGGCAGCCAGCTACTTTTGACAACCCTGATACTTGACAATAATTTCTGCTAGGTGTTGTTATTAAATGATGCTTACCTGAAATCCAAGAAAATACGTATTGCATAGGAGTAATATAGAGTGAATCAAATCCCAATTCTTTACATTAGTCTGAGTGGTAGAATATCTTTGCAGTCAAGTGATCAGTGAAATGATAATCCTCTTGTTCTTTTCTTTTTGTAATATTAGGTTGAGATTGCTTGTGAAGTTCAGAAACCACTCTTGGCTCATGAGAGAGCTTCCCATCAGAAGTTCATTGAAGTTTTGAGCCAGTTTAGTGGCAGATTACCTTCTATCGTGATCCACTGTTTTACTGGCAGTGTTTCTGAAATGAGCGCTTATGTTGCAATGGGGTTTTACATTGGAATTTGTGGATTTATTTGTAAAGGTAAATGTTAATTAAATAACTGTTGACTTGTTTAGGTTCATCAAGTGCTACCTTCAAAATGTCTATAAAAAAGTTTCAGTAAACAAGATCTACTAAGTAATTACATATTTTGTTAACCCATTAAGCCCCAATATCCACATACAAATTCTTCATACTGATCTTCATGGACATTTCCTTAGAGATAAGTTGAGAGAATTTAATAAACGATTGAAGCATTTTCTTTTTGGTGATTTTGATTTATTCCTGTAACCATTTCTCTTGACAACGTATGGATATTGTTAGGAGAAAACTGTCGTTGGTCACTATTGGGACAAATTTGCCTCTAACCTGCAAGTAAAGGGTAATGTTTGTAGGTTGGTTTTTAGTGTTAGTCAGAGAATTGCATCAGAGAATTGCATCTCACACCAGGGTAAAATGTGTCTGGTTAAAGTAAAGCAGACCAGTTTGTATACTGAAAGTTTTCGTTTCAGTTTACTTTATAAGGTGGAACTTGTAGCAAAACTTAATGATGTTTGTTTCTTTCTTCAGAAAACCCAGGCAAAGCTTTGCGCGATGCTCTCAAGGAGGGCGTCCTCCCACTGGATAGAATTCTTCTGGAAAGTGATGCACCTTACATGACGCCAAACGCCCCTGAAAAGGACCTAGATGATATTTGTAAGTCACTACTAAAAAGATGCCAGCCAGGGCGTAATGAACCTTGTACTCTGCCTGTAGTAGCTCACACTGTTGCCAAATGCCTTGGAATTGACGTGGAGGAAGTAGCACGTGTCTCAGCAGATAATGCAAGAAGGGTGTTTGATTTGAAGCCTCCTGTTACCCCTGTTTCTCAGCCAGCTCCTCAAGCCACCAAAGACACTGAATAAGAAATGTCAACTTACCCATAATGTAAAGGCTAGATTTTATTATTGTCATAGACAGTGGTGCATGTTGTGATTCCTGTTCCTTGTACTCCAGTATTTTTTGCTACTGACGTTGTTTTAGCTAATTTCTCTTGTGCTGATAGCCCATTTCTCATCCAGAGTACCTCAAACATTTGAGGAGCCCATTTCTTGAAAGTCCCTGTAACTCTATGGGCCTGAAATAAGCTATTCAGATCAAAATATAGCTAAGAAACCAGTGCATTTTGTTTTGTTTACTATTAGTTTATAATCTGCACAACTTTTGAAACCTCGATCTGTAATGTAAATGACAACATCTTTTCAGGCCCATTAATCATCGGAACTTTCAAGAAATGGGCCCCAGGTCCTTAGATTTACTTTAAAATGATGCTCCAAACCAACAAACTTTGAGGTCTGGATTAAAACACTATGCATGTCATGTAAAATGACTTTGGATTAAAAGTTTATAATAGGCAGTAGGCTTTCATTTTGCTTTATTCGATGTTGCCTCTCAAAATAGCTTGACTGCTGATTATGCTGGATTTGGGAAATTTGGAAACGGTGTCTCTTGCCCAAAAATTACTGAAATAAATGACCTAATTTTTATGATTGTGTTAATATTGCATCTAGTTAAAAGATGCCTTAGAACGCAGGTATCAGTTTCAGCATTTTGAGAAGACTAAAATTCAAGCAGTGCAAATGGACACATTTTACAAAATTGATCAGGACCCACTTGTACAAAAGGTGGATAATTCTGTCCTCAGGATAAATCTCTGTCCAGTGAAGTGAGCAAATTGACAGTAATTTATCCAGCAGACAGCGTTATCCAATGTTTGAACATCTGTTGCCATGGCAGCTGGCACCAGTTTGTTGTTTATTGCACTGACATATGACCAAACATTCACATGTTATGGACTGCAAACGTTATGAGATGAAAATCAGATTTCAGCGAATGATGCTGTAGTTTTACCTTTGAAAATGTTTGACCAAAGATACTTTTAGATTGGTAAAAAAAGTATTACTGTATGTGACTGTTAAAAATTATCTATCAAAGTTTAGGAAAAATATATGTACTTTTTTTGATGTTGCCTCTTTCCTTATTAAAAACATATAATCTACCTACACAGATGAATGGCCATCTGATTTTATTTTGAAAAGGATTTCAGCTGACTGCAAGGTTTATGGCCTAGAGTACTGTGTATTTATTATACCCTTATGGCTTTAGTATCTGTTATTGTTTAGCAAGAGAGCGGTCATTTCTATATTTCCTGTAGGCAATGATGGTATTTGTCTCTGGGGGTCAACTTACCTTCTCTGTGCGTGTGGCACTTCTGCAACTTGAGACATTTTGACTGTTTGAAATGTTAGGCTGGTTAAGACAATCCATGAGAGTTAGAAATGAAGGAAACCGGACACAAACAAAATTGTAGTACCCATGAAATTTAGTATAAATTGTAAGGAGACTTAACCCTTCCCCTGCCTTGCGATTTAAGTAGGCTGATTCAGTTGAGGCATTCCAGTGTTTTTGGCACTTTTGCTTTCGCGGAGCTTTGCGTATGGCATACCCACTGTATCCCCAGATGGTTACGCTTTCCTGAATGCTGGTTTCTGAAGGTAAACGGTCAGGAAAGGTTGAGGACTAACCCAAACTATCTGAATGAAAGCCCTACGTTTAGTGTGGAGTTTCATCTTCTTGTTACAGTGTACTCGCAGTTAGCATTCTGTACATGGCTGTCTTGCAACATTGGCTTCAGGAGTTGAAGAGATGCGTAACTTAAAAACCGTCAGCCTCAAACAGGATGCAAAACTCAGACAACAAGGTCACGACAAGGAGCAACACTTTAATTTGTGATTCAGGGAGCAGATGGCAGGATTAACTGTTATCGCTGTTCAGCCTGTTACACTTCACGTCAAACAAATGGAAAGTGGCAACATTATAATTGGATTGTAATATTGAAAGAGATTTCTAGTGTTGTGTCAGTTTTTTTACTGTTGTTATAAAACTATTTGCCGTCCAACTTTGTTTACGATGGATCGGCCTGCGATGACACCGAGGAAAAACCACCCGTGGGAAAAAATCTCCTATACAAAGGGGCTCGCTTGAAAAACGCGAAAAAGATTGATAACGACTGTTCTGCAAGCTGTTAAAATCAGACAAGCTGGAGCTCAGGCAACAGTTGACTTATTTGTTACTTTCAAGAAAGCAAGAAAACGGCTTCATTGTGCACAAAGTTCTTTGGCTCAAAAGTTGATAGCCACAAAAAACAGCCGTTATTTCGCGATGCCAACACTAGTTTCCCCGCCAAAAAAAGAAAACCAGTTGTGGCATCGCGAAATGACGGCTGTTTTCTTAGGCTAAAAAGTTGACAGTTTTAGTTATGATTAAAGACATTAAAGATTTTAATCTTTAAAACCGCTTATCTTCACTTAAGACTCCCAACTCCTTAGTTGCGAAAAATGCTTACTATTGCTCGAAACTTTTTAAACAGTGTCATTTTCAGAAGTTCTTATTTATTGAGCAATTTTCATTCCACAATTCGGATGTGTTAGTTTCTCTCAACAATTATCACAAATGTCCTCAAACGGTTAATGAGACAAACAGATATAACAAAATCTCATGGAGTTTGGAAACTCCTGATGAACGTCAATGGAAGTTTTTTGCCTTGGTGTCGTTTCTTGTGACTGACATGGGGCTAGGGAGAAAGGCCACCACCCTTTCCCCTCCCCATTGAGTTCTCTAGAAATGTTGCATAGGGCGTGGAATGGTCACATTCAGCTGTGCCGGTGAATTGATGGTAAAACCCTGTCAAAATATTATAAAGAGATCATACTTAATGAAAGCTGTTAAACAGATCCAACATCGAACGGGCCTTTCCCTGTTGACAGAGAAAAGTGTTTTCTACTAGCAGAGAAAACAGGCTCAGTCAAAAGTTTTAACTCAATTAAACCTGATCCAACAGCGTCCAAAAATTGAAGCAGAATAAGAAAAATAGAAATTAGAAAATAAGAGACAGTAAAACCGCACTATTTTCCTTTCTTCATTTTTGACTATATAGGCTCCGAATAACTATTTGATATTTTGTTTTTTTAAGACGCTGTTCATGAAAATATCATGTAAAACTTGTTTGTGGATAACATGCTAAACTGTTTCTACTCAATTAGAAGACGCAAAACGGTTTTTTCTCTTTATATTCGCTTTTGTGTCCTGAGTATGGTTGGTCCAGTGAGATCAATCTGGTTTAGAGAAAAAGTCTATTGGTTGACACTCCCAGTTTTCACTTATAAGAAGCGTTTTTTTCCTGGTTAGTTTCTTGATATCTTTCTAATGAATTTTGGGCTATCATTAATGCAAAATAGTTGAAACAGCCTACCCGAGTGCGGGTAACAGGAAAATTCCCGACCATATGAGGCTGTTCAGCTATTGGAATCATCCTCCCAGAGCTAGAAGGGCTGGGAACCCGAGGAGAAGCCATTGAAACGGAGGGTGGGCTACTAGGATTAAAACTCCGCATCTCCATCCGTGGGGTACAGTACATGAAACCATAATAATGGGACACCGGTAGACTTGTCATGTGTGCAGCGCCATCTGCTGGGACGAGTCGAGGTTGTTTCCTGGGTGAATTAGCAGAACTGTGATTCACAACTGGAACTTCTCTTAAGCTGACTGCTTCGAGATTGGCTACGGGAAATTGTGGATGTTCTGGAAACGGAAAATCAATTTCCTCGTTAATTGTACGGTTTTAGAAAGTTTAATACTTTTGTGTCATCCTAAAGATTGGATTTAAAGGAGGCAAGGCATTGCATTGCCAAACAATTGGCGCATACCTCTATGGAAGACCTTTTTCATCTAAATTAGCTTAAAAAACTGGAAGAAGTTTGAAACACCCAAAAGCATCCTGACAACATTTTTTGACAGGCCTTTCCACGAAATGTGAACTTAAAATCGTGTTTAACTGAGTTTAGTTCTTTTGCAAGGCTAATTTTCAGAAGCCAAATCTATGATTATCGACAGGTTTTGACGTACGAATTATCATTTGTAAGTTGCTTAACCTTTTTTCTCGCAGATCATTGGCCTTTTTTCCAGTTACATTCCACCTTTATTTGACACATTTTTGCTTCACTTTGCTGTTCCGTAACTTTCCTAAAGTCCACTTGAACGGCTACTTTTCTCTTTTTTTCCAAATTTGATCTTAACCAAAGTTTTCTGAAATTATGCCAATAGCTTTGTTAACTAAGTAAAACGGGGAAATTCTCGATCCTCGATCTTACCTTTTCTTTGTGTAATTGCAGTCGCCAAGGGATTGCTGATCAAACCTTCACCATCGTTCTTCTTATCCGTGCCAACCGCCTTCTTTGATGACCTTTTCTTTTTGGAAGATTTTCCGCCAGATTCAGTTTGTTCTCGGTCAGGTTTTACAACCATAAGCCTTCTTTGCACAATCAAAATGCAATGCTTGCAGGTACACAACCTAAACTTGCAAACATTTCGGTGACCTTTCAGCTGAACATTATAGATTCCATGATTGCGACAACGGGTGCAGGTTGGAGCTTTGCGGTTAGAAGCGGCTGGGATGTGAGAACTAGAACGCGAAAGCATAGTTCAGCACTTGCAGTAATAGCAAAAAGGGCAATCTTATCAATTTCGTGGTGGAGAAATTGACGGGAAATGAATCAGCCCACTGCAATAATGGTTTGACCTTGGGATAAATCCGCCCACTGGCCACATGTACATGTGGCATCTTGAACTTTGATTGGCAGCTAATTATGGAAGCTTCTGATTGGAAGACTCTCGATAAATCTCGACAGCATCGTAGCACCGTAACATTTTGGTTGTTTTGCATTTTAAATATACATAGGTAAACAGGTCGGTTCGTGGTTTTGGAAAATGATAAAAAAACATTCACGGCTGGTGAGTTCAATTTGGAAAATTTTCTTTGAAACGACGCAAATAGTCTTGTTAGTCTTGTTCTATTTATTCATTTCCAACCGGATTCTACTGACTGTTTATGAAACTGATTGTAAACAATATTTGTTTTTCAGAAAATTCTTTGTAAACTTTATTAAACAGTTGAGAGCTGTTGAGTATGAAATATTAGAGAGTGTCTTTCAAGAAGTAAAAGCCATGCATATGCACGTCCAGTTTCTGATATCAAACGAAAAAAGGATTCATCCCATCAAACGAATAAATATGCGATTTTAATTATCTGCGTTTAATGATATTTAAATGAGTCATGTAGTCCTGTTAGAAAAATATACAAATTCCACTGACATCAGTGAACCATGTGAACTAATGAATGACGTATTCTGTTTTCATAAACAACTCAGTCTTTATAATGGTAATAGGACTGAATGGAGTCCAATATAAAACTATTTCATTGAATCTGCGAAATTTAAATAATAAGTAGATAATAACAAGTTAATAATTCGGCCTATATTAAAACATATGCGAGAGTCCTATTTGTTTAAATGATGAGTATGATTACAGGCCGAATTGAACGACAAGAAATTCTGTAACCAACTAATCTTAATAACTAAGTTTAAAATGAAAAAAAAAGAAGAAGAGATATTCCGCGTGTTTTTTGCTGGCAGTGAAAAAAAAACATTCCCTGAGTGCGCGCGTGCGATGGCGCGTACTGTGAAATTACTTTGGCATGACGTGTCCTGTCCTATTCATTGCACTAAAATTAGAAATTGGAACGATTGAAACTCCCTTTCAAGTAACACATAATGTCCGCAACACTAAGGTTCTTTTAAACATTGTTTTAACATTGTCCGAGCAAATAATGGACGTAATGGACGTAAGGGCCCAGATCGAGGAGAAAGGCCGTGTTCTAAGTCAAGTTAAGATAAAAACAAACACTTCTCTCCCATAGAAAATCGTACAAGTTATAACGTAAAAGTATGTATTATACTAAAAATTATGCTTGTCTGGAGAGAATAATAAACGTTATTATTCATTCAAAGACCATTCTTGTTATTCTTCAGAAAGCAGCAACAACCTCGTTCCCAGGGCTTTTCCTTTAAAAGATGGGTGGGACCTGGACCGGACCAGTCGATGCTAAGCAATGCTGCTAAGCAAGGCCTTTTCCCGGTTGGTAATTAGGTAACATCGGCTTAAGTCAGATTGTTTCTTTCACTAAAATTACATGAATAACATAAACAGAACTCTGATGCTTTGAACCCGAGTCATTTGCTCATATAAACCTACCCCGTCGAGGACCAGCTACCAAATCCAGCAATTTTAAATCCCATTACAATATTTAAAAGCCAATCATTTTCAGAGCCATGCTCAACCCCAATAACTGCAGATCAGTGTTTAACTCTCTGGTATGTTCTCACATAACTGATCCTTGGTCTCTCATTACGTTTAGAGAATAATGCGTTATGTAGGCTTCATAAGGTGTCCAAGCTGTCTTCACCCGATGTTATCTTTCCCCAGCCCACTTACATTTCGAGGGGACGTAGTTGAACCAGCTGGCGTTGACTAAATTTTAAAGACGTTTTCGATATCCTATAAAATAACGTCAATACTACAGGCAGGAGCCCTGCTACAGGCTATCCTCTCGTCAGCAAAAGACACGGCAAACGACGGAGACGTCCCGGATACAAGGTTACGTTCCTGCGTTAGCTCAATTATTTTTGTAGAGCTCAAGAACATTGAGAAAAACTTTTAAAAAGCTTTAGCTAACTTCTTAAAACTGGGCTTTCGTATGATCTGAATAATTATGCAAATCGAGGAGGGTGTTTCTCTTAGCCGATCAGAGCCTAAAGAACTCTAACCTCGACCTGAGGTTTTCTAGTTCATTGCTCTTTCACTTTGATGATCATCACTTCCGCTAAAACTTCCGTGTTTAGTATATTGCTGGTTCACTCTGTTGAAGAGCGTCTAAGATTTTCCTTCACTGACATCTTCACGCCTTCTTAACGGTATGAACACTTTAATTTCTTACCGATGAGAGTGTAATTAGCTCTCAGTCCTTAACTGAAGTTTTATGTAATTGATGATGTAAATGTAGCTGAAATGTCTTGAAACCGTGCGGAAATGTCCTCTTGAAAAAGGTTAGGGGTCTATGCAAAATTCCGCGGATTCTCAAATTATTGGCGATCAGAGCATTTTGCTTTTTCCTGTCGGGGTCTCCGGAAGTGAAAATATCCTCGAATCACGAACTTGTCAATTAACTTTTTTCTAAGGTTGATAAATAAGCCTTCATTCAGGTCACAGTGCCCACACGGGTTATTGGGCCTGATCAGCCGAAGGAAAACGCACTCCAGAGAATGAAAACGCGGAAAATTTGTCACATAAACGCTGTTCCTATCAAAGCTACTTAAGGCTCTGGAGTTATCTATCTATCTTTTTGGTGTTTTTTATTTGATTTCTGGATTTTTCAGACTGGGATGTGGTCCCCGCCTGAGTCTTGGAGTCGTGCAGCCATTAGCTACCTAGACCCTCACCGTAGCACAAAGTACACGGAAGGTAGCTATATTGACTATCCTGATCATGTTTCCGCCGCACCTTAAGAATTGAAGCTTTTAAGCCTTTTTTTGTTGTTGTTTGCTTTTTAAAACACCGTATAAATGCAACAGATGTATTAATCAATATGCTGAAAGAGAATGTTTTCAAGGTTGAGTAAGTGTTTTGTCTCTTTTAAGAGACTACCAGAGGATTTATTCTGCTACTGGTTCGCGAATCGTCGAGACTTCAATGGTGACAGATTATACTTTAGATGCATTTCCCAATAAGGTTTTGCGCACAGATAGGAAACAGCTCCTCCCTTTAATCGGATTCCTATGATTTCCATCTCTCCCCCCACATATATAAGCAAGCCCGCCCATACAAATTCGAAGAAAACTGAATAATTTTGACTAAATTATCTGTTGATTGATCGATCAACAGATTTGAAGGGCAAAAGACTGATGTGATCTTCAGTTTGGCATTAAACACGGTGAAGTGAAAATATAATAAATCACAATTATTGAATGTCGTGATAACAATTTATGCAGAAATGATGCGTTTACAAGAGTAATCTGGCATTAAAGTTCATCATTCTGGACTGATCTCTGCAGTTGCTCCTCGGCCCGGGGGGGGGGGGGGGGTACTGCCATATATGGGCCATATGGGTATGTGCCGCTGTGAAGGGTATGGTTTTCAAGCAGTTTACTCTAGGATAGGGTATATAAATCAGAGCGTTTGGGTCTAGAATAGGGTATCATTTTCAGGAAACTGATCAGTTGGTTGAAGATTTTATCTAGACTGGGGAAACGGCTACTCTAGGATAGGGGGATTTGGGGAGTTTGCTCTAGTATAGGGTAGCAAAATTCAGCTGAACTAGCTCTGGTATAGGTCAAGGGTTCCAGGGTCCCAGCGGCACATCCCAACCCAGAAATTCCTAAAGTGCTTCCCCCGGGCTCCTCAGACCTCAATTCGCGGGGACTCCAGCGGCGCCGTTAGCTGTTTTATCGTACAGCATAACAGACGGTGTCCTGTCCACCTCGCTGTGAAATACGCGAAAAAAGAGGCAAAAAATTGTCTTTTTGTCAATGGACTCATCATCGTTGACTGCACCTGTACGCAGTGTTTTGTCATAGCAGTTCGCGCAAACCGATTAAAGAGATTCATTTAAAAGGCACTGCCATTTGAAGTCGTCACAGTCAATGAAATCACGGCTAACCGCTCTCAGAATTAATCAAGACCAAGAAAATAAATAAAAGCAGAATTCAGGAGCGTAGCGTCCATGTACGCATATACGCCCGTGCGTTCATGTACAGCTAAAATAAAGAAAAAAAAAATTTCCATTTTCGGAAAAAAGCATTTTTTTTTATCATTAATCGGAATGACTGGTACATTTTTCGCGCTATTTTGGTGTCTTTGTGTTACCTTTTCCCTATCCTTTTATTATTCTATAATTCTGAAGGGGTCAATGGCCTTTTTTCCCGGTAACACTGTACCTTACCGACAACACTAGAGATGAGTGAAATAAACAACCAACTACTGCATTTTCCTACGTATTACATGTAGACTAATGTGCTGAAAATCCAGCGGAAAACGCTGGAAATGGCATTTCCGAGACCCTCAATTTAAAAATTTTCTAGGGGAGCACATCTACACAAGTGCCTCACAACATCTACGTACAGAAACGTGCCTCACCACATCTATGCACAAACGTGCCTCAACCACATCTACACAAATAACAAAAGCAGAAATGTGTTTAACCAATATAACAGATGCCGTTTTCTATACAGTGGCAAACCGGCTTCCTTTATGCCAAGAAACAAAGCATTTCCAGAGATTTTTCTCATTTTCATAAGGATTTATTTTAAGTGACCTTGAGGCTATAGACCTTGGCACGGTTTTCGACGCCATCTTGACGAGTAGGCAAACGTGTGATCGCAGCGATCGCAGCGATCATATGAAACCAGGCTTTAAGTAGAAACAGTTGTGTTAGGGAATACAATTGGAAGAAGCTAGAAGACACTAATTAGATATTGTTTTATTGAGAGGAATAACATGATATGAGTAGAAATATATTTCTGCAGTTTCAATTGATGATTTTCTTGGAATTTAATAATGTTAGGCTATCAACTTTGACGTTACATGAAGCATAATTTAATTGCTGATGTTTTAAAGCCGAGGTGATTTCTTAAAATCGTTTGAGAAAATTTTCTAGTGAACAATTTACGTTTTTTTTACGTACGAATTGTAAAAGGGCCAAAGTCCAACACCTTCACTTGCTAATTGTGTGCATGAGTTATTTTATAAACAGGTAATCCTGGGCCGAATTGTTCAAAGCCGGGTTAAGATAACCCAGGGTTAGTGCCAGATTTGAATTCAGATTTGAAAGCTTAAAAAGAATTTCAGTTTTAATTGTTTTTGTCTACAAGTTGATGATTGAAAGCTCTAATATAACAGAAAAAAATTATCCGAGAAAATGCTTTTGAACACAAGAAAGAGAAACCCGGGTTAAATTTAACCCCGGGTTAAGGGGCTAAAAGGCCTTCGAACAACTGGGCCCCGTGTTTACTAGATTACTATGTGATAACTCGAATTCCCTCACGCACGAACCACGAAAGGGGCAAAGTCCGACACGTTCACGTGCAAACTGTGTGATTCTACATCTCATACATGCATGTCACAGTAATAATAGTAACTTGACCGTATTGAAGACATCTTTAGTTTTGTAACTAGTGCCTAAGCAAAGGCTCTTTTCTTTTATGAAGCAATAAAATTAATTGCCCTGAGCAGACCCCCCTAGCCGGATTGGGCTTTCTTCGGCGCAACAACTTTTCTTCCCCGCGGCGTACACAAGTCTCACGCTTCAGATACACAACTTTCTTTGAATCTAAAGATGACTTCGGCACAAGTTGTCACTTCACACATCCTGACAATTATATATCCTGACAAACATTTTTACTGAATAATAAATTTTTATTTCACTTTTTTAACTAAAACTGAACAACAAATTATCTCTATTTTTCAGACTGTAGTTGATCAAATCGCGTCGGAAAATGGCAGCATTTGTCGGAGAAAGGGTCGGAATAAGAGATATTTCACGAAGCGTTTCGGTACCACAGAATCCTAAAGCCAAATTGATGTACTACCTTGACTGCGTGGCCACGGTTATTCAGCTAGACGATCATGCCTTGAGCAGGTTAAGGAACTACCAGAGTTACTATTTGCTGAGCGATCAAGAAACCGACGCTCTGTTGGCGTTTGTAATACTCTTCAGCCCAGATGAGCTGATAGGCAAGGTGTTTTTCCCGAATGAAGACTGTGGGGGACGTACTAACCAATTCTTGGAGCTGAGTGCAGTGTCGCATATGCTGGCAGTTGCAGATAACATCGTCATTGGGGGAGAAAGGAAGAGAGTTGGCAAAATAATGTTCTTTCAGAGATCGTGGATGGAAAACAACTACCTTACACCCATCATGTCGTTCCAAGATCGACTGCAAAGGATGGCGCGAGGGCTGCCGGGAAGAGCACCCACTCCGCGTAGAGCCCCACCTCCGTCCAGCCCACGCGCTACCTCTGAAGGCTGTTGTTGCAGTATTTTGTAACTTTTTAAAAGAAGTTTCGTGTGCAAGTCCTTAGTGACTCAAAGTAGACTAAATGTTAAGTCACGCTATCATAATTCATGCCTAACTTCATTGTGGACATAATTTCAAATGTTATACTACTACATGAAAAATTACTGCAATTTGATTGGCTTAGAGCAATGGTGCTACATGTGAAAATTACAAACCTTTTGCGGGTAGAAGTAGTAAACAAATAATTGCATGATTTGTACGTGATATTTGGCATAAATACCACTCGTGATATTTCAAAATTGTCGTATAACAATTTCGAAATATCACTCGTGGCATTTATGCCAAATATCACTACAAATCATGCTATTACCTATTACTTAATCATGCTATTACCTATACCATATGCTATTACCTATTACCTATATCATGGATGTGAAGTTTTTAATCGTAATTTGTAGTTTTTATTAGTAGTTTGTGATAATTTTTATCCTTTTTGTAGGATATTTTTCTATTAGCTTAGTTAGGACTAGTTTTAAGTATTTTTAACGTGTTTTATATTTCTTTTTCATCTAGAGCCTCTAAGGATATGAGTTTTTGTAACTGTAGGAGTTACCTTAGCTAAATAAAAGTATCTTCTTCCTCTTGTTCAAATACCACTGTTGTTGTCAATGCAGTACTTGGGGTTAATGGAATGAAACCTTTACGGGTAAATTCGATCAAAACAGAGAAGCTTCATTTTTTAAACAATAAAATTTATATATGTGGCTTTTACTATAAAATGGGTACAATAAAATAGAAGAAAAATACCGACTTAAGAGAAATTGCTCTAGCTACAATAAAAAGCCAATTTTATCACTTTTACGAAATCGTACTTTGCTGGTAAATTTAGCTTGAGTTCTTGTCGACGTCACAATAACTTATAATGATCTAGCTCTTAGCGATGAAATATAGAATAACGAACAAAAGGGTAGAAGTTTTTTGCTACTTATTTCATTACAAGCTCATTGAAACATAGGGCTATGTTGTCCTTTAAAGTGTGCGGTAAATCTAAAATGTGGATGAATGTTTTGAATGACAACAGGGATTAGATGCAAGGCGTAGATGTCTGGACCATGAAGTGTTTGTTATGGACGGAAGGCCATGCACAAGTAGTGATTGGGGTAAATTTAATAACACTTTAATAACTGTAATGAACAAAGGTAGCCACTGCTTTAGAGTTTCAAAGCAATAGCTACACTTGTGATAAATAAAAAAAGGTAAATTTTAAGCTCGGTAAAGAAATCAAAATGTCATGAGCATGGGACAAAGAAAAAATCTGAGTCCCCGACAGGAATTGAACCTATAACCTTCCGTACACTAGTCGGATGCTCTGACCACTGAGCTATGAAGGTCTTTTGTCGAGCTAGGCCATATACAAGGTTGATGTATGACATGCGTTCTGGTTACTGCTAGGATCAACAATGTCGAAATCAAAATTGTAAATTAAACGTTGTATTAAATCGAACCCCGATCACTACTTGTGAGATTCGTCGACAACAAACACTTACTGGAGACACTGCCCCTTTCATAAACAGCGTGTAACCGTTCGGCGGCGTTATTGATTGCCAGGAGGAAGTGAATTAAAATACAGTTTTCGACCAACAAAAGCAAGAGAATCCAGAACAAATATATGCTGAACCCAACATGTAATGATTTGTTGGATCACACATTCGTCAAGTCATGCATGAATACTTAAAGATGATTTAAAACCAGAGGAATTTAATAATATTTTCCTGAAATAATACTTTATTTTTAGACTGTTTAAGGGCCCGTTTAGATGAAGGTGGGGACCTCAGGTAGGTGAGGTAACATGTAGCGGGTCACCCCACCCAGAGAGATTATTGTTACAATAACTGAGCGAATCTTCGCGCGCTGATTGGTCGAGAGCTATGGTCTATGAAAGTATAGACCATGGAAAAAACGTAACATGTCACGCAGTGCTCGTTGTTTTGTTTTTTCGTAAAAAAAAAAAAGAAACAAATGTTATTGTAAAAAACAAATCGACCACAATTTTCCATGGTCCACACTCTTATCACTTGAGTACATTTTATGACTTCATTTCTACGCTCGTTTCTCAGACGTCATTTGGCGTGGAAACCAGTGGCAGCATCGCAAAATGTCGGCTGTTTTCTCAGGCTAGTGTCTTTACAGCTTCGCGTAAAAAAAAGATGTGTCCCAAGTAGTATATCAAAAGCTACAAACAACAAAAATAAACTTTGAAAACTGTTAGGCTAACAAGTTTTCAAAACGCACAAAAAGATAAACAATTTTCAGCTAGAATACCGTAAGTGACGTCGCCAATGGCGACCTTGATCTACTCCATGAGGGTGACCGTGAATTCGAGCGGCTGTCCGACCGAGAACGGCGACTACGTTTTTTGGATGAAGGTGATTTGGAACGACTGCGTGACTTCTTCCGCTTTTCTTCTTCTTTTCTCTTCCTTCTTTTGGTGTTACAGCCTTGAGGATGATATAAACAAGGGATACGTCAAGGAAATGTTTACTGATTACATATACTTATACTACATGTAAATCTTATTAACTAACAAAAAAAGTCATCAAATTATCAATATCCGATACATCCCTATATCCCTGTATAAGAAACGGCAGCATGAGCAGGTAGGCGCACATGAGCCACGGAAGCCCGCACACACGAGCGGGAACTTAACCCGGTTTCTCTAGCATAAAGCACCTAGCCATATCGTTTCTCCTCGCCCCTCCCGCGAGACGAGGGGAGAAGAAAAATAGTCATTTTTCTCCTCCCCTCTTCTCGCGCTTCGCACTCGTTTCGTACTTAGCGCAAAATGCCGCGTTCGCCTCGTTTGGCTCATAAAGCGACTGCTATGCAGGCTATTGTAGCTTAAACCAGATTGTTTCTATCAATAAAATTACATGAAGAATATAAACAGGAATCAAGCAGAACTGTGATGCTTTGTCAACCCGAGTCATTTTCATCATATACACCTACACCGTCGAGGACTAGCTGCCAAATCTAGTAGTTTTGAAATATATATGTCCTTATGCCGTATCCCATTACAATATTTGAAAGCCAACCATTTTCAGATCTGTGCTCAACTCTAATCACTGCAGATCAGTGTTTAACTCTGTGGTATATGTTCTCTCATAACTGGCGTTCTACAGTTCTGTCTTTCCCTGGTCCCAGTTTTCCGGTTTCATTACGTTTAGAGAATGATGAGTTATGTAGGCCTCATAAGATGTCCAATCTGGCTTCACCCGATCTTTTCCCAACCCCCTTACATTTTCTGGGGACGAGGTTGAACCAGCTGGCGTTGACTAAATTTGGAAGACGTTTTCGATATCCTATAAAATAACATCAATAACACAGGCTATCCTATCGTCAGCAAAAGGCACTGCAAACGAGAAGTCCTGGGAACGAGGTTACGTTCCTGCGCTAGCTCAATTATTTTTGTAAAGCTGAAGAATATTGAGAAAAATTTTTAAAAAGCTTAAAAACAGCAAGGACATCAAAAATATAATTCAACTTAAAACTGGGCATTCGTATGATCTGAAAAATTATACAAATATTGTTTCTCTTAGGCGGTCAGAGCCTAAAGAACTCTAACCTCGACTTGAGGTTTTCTAGTTACTCTTTCACTTTGCTGATCACTTCCGCTAACACTTCCGTGTTTACTACATCAGTGTACATTGCTGGTTCACTCTGTTGAAGAGCGTCTAAGATTTTCCTTCCGCACTGAAATCTTCACGCGTTCTTGACGGTATGAACACCTTAATTTCTTACCGATGAGAGTTTAATTAGCTCTCAATCCTTAACTGATCTTTTTATGTAATTAATGATGTACATTTAGCTGAAATGCCTTGAAACCGTGCGGAAATGTCGTCTGCAAAACTACGGGGTCTATGCAAAATTCATATCCTCGGATCGCGAATTTTTCAATGAACTTTTTCTATGATTGATAAATAAGACTTTATTCAGCTCACGGTGCTCAAGCGGGTTACTTGGGCATCAGCCGAAGGTGAACGCACTCTAGCTGGAGAAGAAGGGAAAACGCGGAGCATTTGTCACTTAAACGCTGCTCCGATCAAAGCTATTTTTAAGGCGCTGCAGTTATCTATCCATCCTCACTTGTTGGATTTTTGGTGTTGTTTATTGGAGCCGGTGTATTTTCAGACTGGGATGTGGTCCCCGCCTGTGCATGTCTTGGAGTCGTGCACCATTAGTTGCAACAGATGAAATTAATATGCAACTAAAACCTAGTTTTTCTCAAGGTTGAGTAAGTGTTTTGTCTCTTTTATGACACTACCAGAGGATTTATCCCGCTACTGGTTCGCGAATCGTCGAGATTTCAATGGTGACAGATTATACTTTAGCCGGGTACTTTAGATGCATTTCCTAAAGGTTTTGCGTACAGATAGGAAAGAGCTCGGAATGACAGTCGCTCGGACTCCGTTTAATTCATTTGAACGATTCCTATGATTACCAACTCTCCCTCGACATATAAGCAAGCCCTTCGATACAAACCAGCTGACAAACTCTAAGTAAACTGAAAATTTTTGACTAAATTATCTGTTGACCGATCGATCGATTGTTTGATTAATAATGCGATTATTAATGAATCAAGATTTGATGGGCAAAGACCGATGTGACCTTCAGTCAAGCAGTAAACAACGTGACGTGAAAATACAATAAATTACAGTCATTTAACCGCGGCAGTGTTGGCGGCAGTGTTTTTTTTTTTTTTTTTAATAACATTTATTGGTTACAACACTTCTGATGACAATACTTACATTTACATGGAGGAAAAATAAAAACAACGTACAAGAGATAAAGAAAAAATACAATGTTGCAGCATTTACGACTAATTAAGCCTAAAAAAGTTTACAAAATTGATTACTGTTTGCAAAATTGCAAAATAAAACACGATACAACAAAAACATAAGGAGTCTGTCCTACCAACTAAAAGGTGCTTTGCATTTGCATTTGTTTCTGAATCACTTTAGCGGCAGTGTTAGCTCAGTCGGTAGAGCGTGTTGACTGCAGAGCGGGAGGTCGCGGGTTCGATTCCTGGGGCCGGACCAATACTCAGGGTCTTAAAATAACCGAGAAATGAAGGTACTCCCTTTGCACTGCAACAGGCTAGACCTTCGTGTGGCTCGGATGACCACTTAAAATGGCGGTCCCGTCTCCAGTTGGAGACGTAAAATATAGTGTCCCCAATTAGTACTTTCGAGCTAAATACATTGACACTCAAATAAAAGTGCATTTTTTTTTTTGAATCTCGTGATAACAAATTATGCAGGAATGATGCGTTTACAAGAGTAATCTGGCATTAAAGTTCATCATTCTGGACTGATCTATGCAGTCCTCCTCAGACGTCATTTAGCTTCATTTCGCGAGAAATTGAGCGGCGCCGTCGCGTAATATCTGCTGTCAGTCTCAGGGTCGGTTATAGCCTGCTTGGAAGTAGTGGGCGCAAGAAAACAACGGGCGCGCGAGAAGAAGGCTACAATGGCTCGGTTACGGCGTTTTAAAAGTCCTAGTCTATCCCTCCCGGTCACGTATTCGCTTGGACCAAGTGACCCGAAACGCTTTGGCCGACCAGAATGATGAGGCCTGGGGACTAGGCAAGATTTATCGTAGGGTTGGCAAAGTTGGCATAACAGACAATGTCCCCCTCGCGTGTGAAATACGCGAAAGAAAAAAAGACAAAAAATTTTCTTTATGTCAATGGAACATCATCGTTGACCGCACCTATCTGTAGTGGTCGGGGTCGCTTACGGGAGGTGGTCGTTTATGAGAGGATCCAGTATAAGGCTTTGACGGAGGACATTTTTGGTGTTTTGGGAAGGTGGTCGCCCCTGACGGAGGTGGTCGCACGTGGAGGTTTGACTGTAGTACATAATAGCGCGTAGTATTCTACTACATGACCTGTTTCACGGGTTAAGTAAAATGTCCTGCGGAAAACGCCGCAAATGGCACTTCCGAGACCCTAGATTTAAACTGATTTTTCTGGTGGAGCATGCCCCCAGACCCCCCTAGATTGGGCCGTCTTCGGTGCTCTTTCCCGCTTACGTACACCTTCAAAGTCTCATGCTACGCCCCTGATTCATATAATCAACGGAAGATACACAACTCTCTTTCAACTCTCTTTTCTGAAGATGACTTCCGCACAGGTTGTCACTTCACTCACAATGACGATTATATTTCCTTGACAAACATTTTTACTGAATGATAAAATTTATAGGTCACTTTTTTCTCTAAAACTGAACAACAAATTATCTCTATTTTTCAGACTGTAGTTGATCAAATCGTATCGGAAAATGGCAGCATTTGTCGGAGAAAGGGTTGGAATAAGAGATATTTCACGAGACGCTTCGGTACCACAGAATCCAAAAGCCAAATTGATGTACTACCTTAACTGCGTGGCCTCAGTAATTCAGCTAGACGATCCTGCTTTGAGCAGGTTAAGAAACTACCAGAGTTACTATTTGCTGAGCGATCAAGAAACCGACGCTCTGTTGGCGCTTGTAATACTCTTCAGCCCAGATGAGCTGATAGGCAAGGTGTTTTTCCCGAGTGAAGACTGTGGGGGAGGTTCTAACCAATTCTATGAGCTGAGTGCAGTGTCGCATATGCTGGCAGTTGCAGATAACATCGTCATTGGAGGAGAAAGGAAGAGAGTTGGCAAAATAATGTTCTTTGAGAGATCGTGGATGGAAACCTACTACCTTACACCCATCAGATCCTTCCAAGATCGACTGCAAAGGATGGCGCGAGGGCTGCCGGGAAGAGCACCCACTCCGCGTAGAGCACCACCTCCGCCCAGGCCTCGCTCTACCTCTTCCATAGATCAAAAAGCATGTAATATTTTGTAACTTTTTTACAGGAGTTTGTGCTCATGTTCTTCAAATTTTGTTTGAAGTTTAGAAATTCTAACGTTTTGTAACTGCGCATGCTGAACTAGTTTAGACAATGAGCGTTTAGCGGCTCAAAGTAGACTAGATATTTAGTCACGCGAGCATAGAAACTCCAAAATCCTATGATTTCAAATGAAATAGCAATTTATGGTTAGCTAAACGGCAAGAATCCTTTGTCTTTACGAGACGAGAAGTGAGGGTTTTTTTAAACTTATAGATGTGTAGCTAGAACGTGTACCACCGAGAAAATAGAGGATTTATTCCTACCGAAAGACAAAATGCTCCTCCTAGAATACCCTGGCTAGGATAAAAAATGCAGTTTTAAGAACTGAATCGCACTTATCGGATAAATTAGCTTGAGCTCTTGTTGACTTCAGAGAAGCTCATAATGATCTAGCTCTTAGCAATGAAATATGAAAAAAAGAACAACATGGGAGGAGTTTTTCGCTGAGCGCATTTATACGGAGGGCTTAGTTGTCCTTTGTAGTGTGCAATGTGGATGAATGTTTTGTTTAGCTATTGTTTTAGTGCTTGAAATAATAGCTACACTTGTAAATCACAATGGTAAAAGTTTTATTAAATTTACCCAGATCACTACTTGTGGACTTTCGTTGATAACAAACAAACTGGATCAGATTAGTACAAAGATCATTCTCTACCCCAGTGCTCATAGTTTCTCAATAGACGGCATTTGGCGGGGAAACTAGTAGTAGCATTGCCAATTGTCGGCTGTTTTCTCAGGCTAGTGTCCTTACAGCTTCGTGTAAAAAAAGATGTCTCCCAAGTAGTATATCAAACGTTACAAACAACAAAAATAAGCTTTGAAAAACTGTTCGCCTAACAAGTTTTCAAAACGCACAAAAAGATAAACAATTTTCAGCTAGAAGACCGTGAGTGACGTTGCCAATGGCGACCGTGATCTACCCCATGAGGGTGACCGTGAATTCGAGCGGCTGTCCGACCGAGAACGACGACTACGTTTTTTGGAGGAAGGTGATTTGGAACGACTGCGTGACTTCTTCCGCTTGGAATCCGTGGGTGAGGAAGTGTGGCTACTGCTTTTCTTGTTCTTTTCTCTTCCTTCTTTTGGTGTTACAGCCTTGAGGATGATATAAACAAGGGATACGTCAAGGAAATGTTTACTGATTACTTATAGTTATACTACATCTAAAACTTATTAACTAACAAAAAAAGTTACAAATAATCAAGCGTCCGATATTCGCAGTTACACAGTATTAGAAACGGCAGCATGAGCAGGTAGGCGCACATGAGCCACGGAAGCCCGCACACACGAGCGGGAGCTTAACCTGGTTTCTCTAGCATAAAGCACCTAACAATATCGTTTCTCCTCGCCCCTCCCGCGAGACGAGGGGAGAAGAAAAATAGTTATTTTTCTCCTCCCCTCGTCTCGCGCTTCGCACTCGTTTCGCACTTAGCGCAAAATACTGCGTTCGCCTCGTTTGGCTCATAAAGCGACTGCTATGCAGGCTATTGTAGCTTAAACCAGATTGTTTCTATCAATAAAATTACATGAAGAATATAAACAGGAATCAAACAGAACTGTGATGCTTTGTCAACCCGAGTCATTTTCTTCATATAAACCTACACCGTCGAGGACTAGCTGCCAAATCTAGTAGTTTTGAAATATTTATGTTCTTATGCCGTATCCCATTACAATATTTGAAAGCCAACCATTTTCAGATCTGTGCTCAACCCTAATCACTGCAGATCAGTGTTTAACTCTCTGGTATATGTTCTCTCATAACTGGCGTTCTACAGTTCTGTCTTTCCCCTGGTCCCAGGTCTTTTGCAACAATTTTCCGGTTTCATTACGTTTAGAGAATGATGCGTTATGTAGGCCTCATAAGATGTCCAATCTTGCTTCACCCGATCTTTTCCCAGCCCCCTTACATTTTCTGGGGACGAGGTTGAACCAGCTGGCGTTGACTAAATTTGGAAGATGTTTTCGATATCCTATAATGCAGGCTATCGTCAGCTAAAGGCACTGCAAACGAGAAGTCCTGGGAACGAAGTTACGTTCCTGCGCTAGCTCAATTATTTTTGTAAAGCTGAAGAATATTGAGAAAAATTTTTAAAAAGCTTAAAAACAGCAAGGACAGCAAAAATATAATTCAACGGAAGATAACTTCTTGAAACTGGGCTTTCGTATGATCTGAAAAATTATACAAATATTGCTTCTCTTAGCCGGTCAGAGCCTAAAGAACTCTAACCTCGACTTGAGGTTTCTAGTTACTCTTTCACTTTGCTGATCACTTCCGGTAACACTTCCGAGTTTACTACATTGCTGGTTCACGCTGTTGAAGAGCGTCTAAGATTTTCCTTTACTGACATCTTCACGCCTTCTTGCCGGTATGAACACTTTAATTTCTTACTGATGAGAATGTAATTAGCACTCAATCCTTAACTGAACTTTTATGTAATTAATGATGCAAATTTAGCTGCTGAAATGTCTTGAAACCGTGCGGAAGTGTCCTCTTGACAAGGGTCTATGCAAAATTCAGCTGATTCTCGAATTATTGGCGATCAGAGCATCTTGCATTTTCCCGTCGGGGTCTCCGGAAGTGGAAATATCCTCGAATCACGAATTTGTCAATGAACTTTTTGCACAGTACCCACACGGTTTATTGGACATCAGCAGAAGGAAAACGCACTCTAGAGAATGAAAACGCGGAACATTTGTCGCGTAAACGCTGTTCCGATCAAAGTTACTTTTAAGTAAAAGGCTCTGCAGTTATCTATCTATCCTCACTGGTTGGATTTTTGGTGTTGTTTATTGGAGCCAGTGTATTCGATTTCCAGAATTTCAGACTGAGATATGGTCCCCGCCTGTGTCTTGGAGTCGTGCAACCATAAGCTACCTAGACCATCACCGTTGTACAAATTACTAATTGACTGTCCTGATCATGTTTCCCACAGCTTAAGAACTGAAGCTTTTAAGCACTTTTTTTTTTTTGCTTTTTTAAATAAAAATGCAACAGATGTACTAACCAATACGCTAAAACCGAATTTTTCTCAAGGTTCTTTCATGAGGCTACCAGCGGATTTATTCCGCTACTGGTTCGCGAATCGTCGAGACTTCAATGGTGACAGATTATACTTTTGATGCATTTCCCAATAAGGTTTTGCGTACAGATAGGAAAGAGCTCCTCCCTTTAATCCATTTGAATGATTCCTATGACTTCCATCTCTCCCGCGACATATATTATATATATAACCAAGCCCGCCGATACAAATTTGAAGTAAACGGAATAATTTTAACTAAATTGTCTGTTGATCGATCGATCAATTGATTAATTGATAGTGTTTGATTAATAATGCGATTTTATGAATCAAGAGGACTGATGTGATCTTCAGTTTACCATTGAACACGGTGACGTGAAAATATAATAAATCACAATTATTGAATGTCGTGATAACAATTTATGCAGAAATGATGCGTTTACAAGAGTAATTTGGCATTAAAGTTCATCATTCTGGACTGATCTCTGCAGTCGCTTCACAGACGTCAATTTGCGGGGACTCCAGCGGCGCCGTCAGCTGTTTTATCGTACAGCATAACAGACGGTGTCCACCTCGCTGTGAAATACGCAAAAAAAAGAGAGGCAAAAAATTGTCTTAATGTTAATAGAACATCATTGCTGACTGTGCCTGTCTGTACTGTTTTGTCATAGCAGTTCGCGCAAATCTTTTTTAAAAAGGAATTTATCTAAAAGGCACTATCCGGTCACAGTCTATGAAATTACGGCTAATTCTCAGAATTAATTATTAAGACCAAGAAAATAAATAAAAGCAGAGTTTAGCGTTCATGTACACACATACTCCCGTGGCACATGTACAACTGAAATACAGAAAAAAATTTCCAATTTCGAAAAAAAGCATTTTTTTTGTCATTAAATCGGGATGACCGATACATTTTTTCGCACTATTTTGGTGTCTTTCTGTTAACATTTCCTTATCCTTTCATTATTCCATAATTCTGAAGGGGTCAATGGCCTTTTTTTCCCGTAAGCATTACACCTCACCGACAACCCTAGAGATGAGTGAAATAAACAACCAACTACTGCATTTTCCTACGTATTACATGTGGACTAATGTGCTGAAAATGTTTTGGGGAAAAAATTTTCTAGAGGAGCATGCCTTCAAACCCCTTAAGATTGGGCTGTGTTCGGCGCAACAACTTTTCTTCTCCGCGTACTACACCTTCAAAGTCTCATGTTACGCCCCTGATTTATACCACCAACTGAAGATACACAACTCTCTTTGAAACTAAAGATGACTTCGGCACAGGTTGTCACTTCACTCACCCTGACAATTATATCATCAGATGGCAAACATTTTTATTGAATGATAAAATTTCGATTTCACTTTTTTTAACTAGAACTGAACAACAAATTATCTCTATTTTTCAGATTGTAGTTGATCAAATCGCGTCGGAAAATGGCAGCATTTATCGGAGAAAGGGTCGGAATAAGAGATATTTCACGAGACGTTTCGGTACCACAGAATCCAAAAGCCAAATTAATGTACTACCTCAACTGTGTGGCCACGGTTATTCAGCTAGACGATCCTACTTTGAGCAGGTTAAAGAACTACCAGAGTTACTATTCGCTGAGCGAGGAAGAAACCGACGCTCTGTTGGCACTCGTAATTCTCCTCAGCCCAGATGAGCTGATAGGCAAGGTGTTTTTTCCCGAATGAAGACTGTGGGGGACGTACTAACCAATTCTATGAGCTGAGTGCAGTGTCGCACATGCTGGCAGTTGCAGATAACATCGTCATTGGAGGAGAAAGGAAGAGAGTTGGCAAAATAATGTTCTTTAAGAGATCATGGATGGAAAACAACTACCTTACACCCATCAGATCCTTCCAAGATCGACTGCAAAGGATGGCGCGAGGGCTGCCAGGAAGAGCACCCACTCCGCGTAGAGCCCCACCTCCGTCCAGGCCCCGCGCTACGTCGTCAAGCAGTTCTTGCAGTATTTCGTAACTTTTTCAAAGAAGTTTCGTGTGCAACTCCTTTAAATTTTTTTGAAGTATTCACTGCTGAACTAGTTTAGGCTATATGCGTTTAGTGACTCTAAGAAAGCTTTCGATTTGTCAGAACTGACCGGCCAGACCATTCCCGTTGCCAAGATAATTGCCATAATAATAACCATGATAATTGCCATAATAATCTGGCTGAAGAGTTTTCATTGAAAGGGATTCAATCAAAACTCTTCAGCCAGATCAGTCAAATCCTAAATATTATGCACGAAGGAGATGGTTTTTCAGCGAAAACTCCTTCGCAAAAGCCTATTTCATTTTCAAACTGTCTGGTCGGGCATTGGCCCGCCCGGCCAGTTCTGACAAATGGAAAACGCCCTAAGTAGACTAAATGTTAAGTCACGCTATCACCTACCCACCCCCCCTCCCCCCACCCGGCGCTATCATAATTCATATCCAACTGCCTATCTAACTTCATTGTGAACATAATGCCTCATAGTTTAGCCTGCGTAACATGGCGGTTTTTGTCGAGCCGGGCGCAGGAGCGGCGTAGCCGCGAAATTCGCGCGCGAAGCGCGCGAGAACGAGCGGCGAAGCCGCGAGAAAAATAAGTTGCTTCCGCCCCAATCTCCTCGCGGTTTCTCTGCCCTCGCCCGCCTTTATTACTTAGCGCGCCCAACCAAAACCGCCATGCTACGCAGGCTACTCATAGTTCAAATGAAACACCACACTTCGTGTCGGTGCAGTACTTAGGGTTAGCTAACTAGAACGAAATCTTTACGGGTAAATTCGATCAAAAAAGAGAAGCTTCGTTTTTTAAAACTTATATATATGTGGCTTTCACTATAGAATGGGTACCATAAAATAGAAGAATACTCACTTAAAGAGAAATTGCTTTAGCTAGAATAAAAAAACGATTTTATCACTTTTACGAAATCGTCCTTAACTGGTAAATTTAGCTTGAGTTCTTGTCGACGTCACAATAATTCATAATGATCTAGCTCTTAGCGAAGAAATATACAATAAAAAACAAAAAGCTAGAAGTTTTTTGCTACTTGTTTCATTACATGCGCATTAAAACATAGGGCTGTGTTGTCCTTTAAAGTGTGCGGTAAATCTAAAATGTGGATGAATGTTTTGAATGACAACAGGGATTAGATGCAAGGCGTAGATGTCTGGACCAGGAAGTGTTTGTTTTTTAATTGTGTAAACCATGTTACTGTGCACACTGCAATGCATTTCACTGGGTTTAAATCCGGCTGCCATTGCAAATACCATATTGTTTGTGTTGTTGATTGCCACGAGAAAATGAATTAAAATACAGTTTTTAACCAACAAAAGCAAGAGAATCCAGAACAAATATACGCTGAACCCAACATATAATGATTTGTTGGATGACACATTCTTCAAGTCATGCATGAATACGTAAAGATGATTTAAAACCACTAGGATTTAATAAAATTTTCCTGAAATAACACTTAATTTTTAGACTGTTTAAGGGCCTGTTTCCATGAAGGTGGGGACCTCAGGTAGGTGAGGTAACATGTAGCGGGTCACCCCACCCAGAGAGAATATTTTTACAATAACTGAGCGAGTCTTCGCGCGCTGATTGGTCGAGAGATATGGTCTATGGAAGTATAGACCATGGAAATGACGTGACATGTCACGCAGTGCTGGTTGTTTTGTTTTTGGTTTTTCGTAAAAAAAAAACAACGACAACAAATGTTATTGTAAAAAACAAATCGACCACAATTTTCCATGGTCCACACTCTTATCACTTGAGTACATTTTGTGATGTCATTTCTATGGTCTATAAGAGTGTAGACCATGGAAAATTGATGCGATTTGTTAAATCGGAGGGTGATTTTGATGGGATTCTTGACAGTTTTTTTCGGGACGAACTTTTCTTCACGGGCGTCCCACTCCGTGACCTAGATCGTTGCCGTCTCTGTTTGGTACCTGGCGACCTGCTTCGGGATCGGGATCTTCCACGCCCTCGGAATGAGCTTCGACTTCGGGATCGTGATCATCTTGAACTCGAAGGTGAAGGTGTACGTGAATCGTAATGCTTAAGGGACTGTGGAAAGAAACAGAATGTAACTAATAAATTTGAATCAAATTGATGGGGTTGTCTCGCGTTTGTCTACTTTATTTTGTGAATAAAACCAATTATGTGCCTTTACAGATTCGTGGAAAAAAAAGATGTCTCCCAAGTAGTATATCAAACGTTGCAAACAATAAATATATACTTTAAAAAACTGTTAGGCTAACGAGTTTTCAAAACGCACAAGAAGACAAGAGAAACAATTTTAAGCCAGACCACCGTAACTGACGTCGCCAATGGCGATCTTGATCTACTCCATAAGGGTGACCGTGAATTCGAGCGGCTGTCCGACCGAGAACGGCGACTACGTTTTTTGGATGAAGGTTTTTTGGAACGACTGCGTGACTTCTTCCGCTTGGAATCCGTGGGTGAGGAAGTGTGGCCACCGTTTTCTTTTACAAACGAGAAGTCCTGGGGACGAGCTTACGTTCCTGCGCTAGCTCAATTATTTTTGTAAAGCTGAAGAAAATTGCAAAAGCTTTTCAACGGAAGATAATTTCTTAAAACTGGGCTTTCGTATGATCTGAAAAATTATACAAATTTTGTTTCTCTTAGCCGGTCAGAGCCTAAAGAACTCTAACCTCGACCTGGGGTTTTCTAGTTACTCTTTCATTTTGCTGATCACTTCCGCTAACACTTCCGTGTTTACTACATTGCTGGTTCACTCTGTTGAAGAGCGTCTAAGATTTTCCTTTACTGACATCTTCACGCGTTCTTGACGGTATGAACACTTTAATTTCTTACCGATGAGAGTGTAATTAGCTCTCAATCCTTAACTAAACTTTTAATGATGTAAATGCAGCTGCTGAAATGTCTTGAAACCGTGCGGAAATGTCCTCTTGACAAAGCGGGGTCTATGCAAAATTCAGCTGATTCTCGAACTATTGGCGATCAGAGCATCTTGCATTTTCCCATCGGGGTCTCCAGAAGTGAAAATATCCTCGAATCGCGAACTTGTCAATGAACTTTTTCTAAGGTTGACTGATAAATAAGCCTTCATTCAGGCCACAGTGCCCAAGAGGGTTATTGGGCCTGATCAGCCGAAGCAAAACGCACTCTAGAGAGTGAAAACGCGGAACATTTGTCTCATAAACTCTGTTCCGATCAAAGTTACTTAAGGCTCTGCAGTTATCTTTTTATCCTCACTGGTTGGATTTTTGGTGTTGTTTATTGGAGCCAGTGTATTCGATTTCCAGAATTTCAGACTGGGATGTGGTCCCCGCCTGTGTCTTGGAGTCGTGCAACCATAAGCTACCTAGATCATCACTGTTGCATTGACTGTCCTGATCATGTTTCCCACAGCTTAAGAATTGAGCCTTTAAATAAAAATGCAACAGATGTACTAATCAATACGCTAAAACCGAATTTTCTCAAGGTTGAGTAAGTGTTTTGTTTCTTTTATGAGGCTACCAGAGGATTTATTCCGCTACTGGTTCGCGAATCGTCGAGACTTCAATGGTGACAGATTATACTTTAGTGCATTTCCCAATGAGGTTTTGCCTACAGATAGGGAGGAGCTCTTAATCCATTTGAATGATTCCTATGACTTCCATCTCCCCCGCAACATATATATAAGCAAGCCCGCCGATACAAATTCGAAGTAAACGGAAATAAACGGAAACGGAATAATTTTAACTAAATTATCTGTTGATCGATCGATCAATTGATTAATTGATAGTGATTGATTAATAATGCGATTTTATGAATCAAGAGGACTGAGGTGATCTTCAGTTTAGCATTAAACACGGTGACGTGAAAATATAACAAATCACAAGTACTGAATCTCGTGATCATAATTTATGCAGAAATGATAGGTTTACAAGAGTAATCTGTTATTACAGTTCATCATTCTGGACTGATCTCTGCAGTTGCTCCTCAGACGACAATTCGCGGGGAATCCAGCGGCGCCGTTAGCTGTTTTATCGTACAGCATAACAGACGTTGTCCTGTCCACCTCGCTGTGAAATACGCAAAAAAAAGAGAGAGAAAAAATTGTCTTTATGTCAATGGAACATCATCGTTGCCTGCACCTGTATGAAGTGTGCAGTTCGCACTAACCGATTGAAGAGATTTATTTAAAAGGCACTGTCATTGGAAGTCGTCACAGTCATTGAAATCATAGCTCACTCTCAGAATAGCCTGTGTACAGATGTCAGGCTATCTCAGAATTAATCAAGACGAAGAAATAAATAGAAGCAGAGTTCAGGAGCGTAGCGTCCATGTATGCACACGCTTGTGCGTTCATGTACAGCTGAAATAAAGAAAAAAACGCTTCGAAAAAAAAGCTTTTTTTGTCATTAAATCGGAATGAATGGTACATTTTTCGCACTATTTTGGTGTCTTTGTGTTAACATTTCCTTACCTTTTATTACTGCATAAGTCTGCAGGGTTTCAATAGCTTTTTCTTTTCCCGGAAACTGACTGTACCTTACCGAGAACACTAGAGATGAGTAAAATACACAACTAACTACTGTATTTTCCTACATATTATGTATCGGTCAAATCGAAGCTTCAACATGCCCCCCTCCCCCCCCGGGCAACCCCCCAGGCATTTGACTTTTTTGAAAATTATTGTTCAAATTCCCCCCTACCCGGGCCAAAATGCCGTTCAAATGCCCCACACAAGGGTCCATTCAGGTGATCAAATGCCCCACTCCCGGGGACATTTCACAGGCACATAATGACAGAAGGACGGCAGAAACGCCTTCAGTTGTCGAACAAAATCTTTATAAATACAGCAAATAATTCGCATTCAATATAGCAAAAACTGAGAAACACTGTTAGCGTCTTTACTACAAACAAACTTCTCGTGCAAAGCGGCGGAAATCGCTGCTACAAGGTCACTGAATGCCCAGCTTTTCTTCGTGTGTCATGCAACATGGAAAACGTTCTATAAAAAAAATCCCACCTACCACATCATGACCATTTCACTGACATGAATCATCGCTCACCTTATGCATGCGGCAGGTCAAAGTAATATTGACCTCTGTTGAGCTTTTTATTGTTGCATTGAATCGCTGGTAATAGGTCATTGTAAACACAACTTTTATACATTCATGTATTCAAAACCAAGCTTGTTTAAGCCCTTTCCTCGTAACCAATTGGCCACAAAGGCACAATCTTTTCCACGAAATTCCCCCCACACCGCGTCCCCCACGATAGCCCGCCACGCAAGAGATTTCACATGAAATCTTGGGTGCAGTTCAAATTCCCCACCCCCAACACATGGAGATCAAATTCCCCACCCCCTTGAAGACTCTGATAATCAAATTCCCTCCTCCCCGGGACGGCAAAGGTGTCAAATTCCCGGGGTTTTCCCGGGGGGGGAGGGCATGTTGAAGCTTCGATTTGACCGATACATTACATGAAGACTAATGCTTAATTAGCATGTGTAAACAAAAAACTTTTTCACCGGTTTTATCGATAACTATTCAAGTCAAAAAGACAAAGCTTTACCTGTTAAAACTTCCAAACCGAACTTCGTCACCTTCTTCGTGTATTTCGGGAACAGCTTGCTTGATTAGTTGTGAAATTTCTTTGTTTGTTACGGCAGCAAACCGGGAAGGTATTTTGCTCGCAACTTACGCGGTTTGGCGTCGCTCGCTCGGAGGAACTGGAGGTGAATCATTGAATAGTGCAGGATATTTACTGATTGAGTAGTCAATCAGAGCGTGCGAAAAACACTATCCACTGTTTTAGTATATACTTAAGTGTAATGTTAACCATATACATCGACAAAAGCATAATAAAGGTTATTGATTATTGATTATTGAGCATGCCTTGACCAGACCGTCCTAGCCGGATTGTGCTGTCTCCGGGGCAACAACTTTTCTTCCCCGCGTGCGTACACCTTTAAAGTCTCACGTTACGCCCCTGATTCATACTATCAACTGAAGATACACCGACTCT
This sequence comes from Porites rus, assembly GCA_964035705.1. Classification (NCBI taxonomy): domain Eukaryota; kingdom Metazoa; phylum Cnidaria; class Anthozoa; order Scleractinia; family Poritidae; genus Porites; species Porites rus. Next base: position 1,179,011 of record OZ038000.1, on the reverse strand, counting down.
CTTTGAATCTGAAGATGACTTCGGCACAAGTTGTCATACACCCTGACAATTATTTATCCTGGCAAACATTTTTACTGAATGATAAAATTCCTATTTCTCTTTTTAAACTAAAACTGAACAACAAATTATCTCTATTTTTCAGACTGTAGTTGATCAAATTGCATCGGAAAATGGCAGCATTTATCGGAGAAAGGGTCGGAATAAGAGATATTTCACGAGACGTTTCGGTACCACAGAATCCAAAAGCCAAACTGATGTACTACCTACACTGTGTGGCCACGGTTATTCAGCTAGACGATCCTGCTTTGAGCAGGTTAAGGAACTGCCAGAATTACTATTTGCTGAGCGATCAAGAAACCGACGCTCTGTTGGCACTCGTAATACTCCTCAGCCCAGATGAGCTGATAGGCAAGGTGTTTTTCCCGAGTGAAGACTGTGGGGGACATTCTAACCAATTCTATGAGCTGAGTGCAGTGTCGAGGGTCTCAATGGGGTTAACCGATAGGCGTAAAACGGCCAAAAATTTAGCCGATAGCCGTAAAAATTAAAAAATTTTAACCGTTAGCCGTAAATAGCGTAAAAAAGAGTTAACCGTAAAAGAAAGTGTTCCCTAGATTTGCTACTTTTAAGGAAGGTACTAAACTCATTTTTATTTCCCGGCTAGTGTGACTACGTACGCACGTAAGGCGAAGCGCCTTTTAGGTGTTAACCAAGACCTAAGCTCCATTTCCGGCGCTTTCTCGGGGAACAAATTTTTTCCATAGTGAAAGTGTGGCTTCTTGCTGGGGATTAATATTTGCATTTTTCAGGAAGCCGTGCCCTCGAAACACTAGTGAAACAACACGCAGAGATGTCACTGTTTGTAAAAAAGGTTGCCGATAAACAACATTTCTCTGTTTTTCTCGGACGCTACGGTAGACATTGCCATGCCTAGTCCCTGTACGGCGTCTTCCCACGCAATCTCGGTCAAGGCATTTCAGTGGCGAACTCGCTCGGAACACGTGACCAGAAAGGCATCAGCCGCGCGGAATAATGCGGCCTACGGACAAGGTAACGGCAGACAGTCGTTCCGTACAGTCCTTCGCTATCATTAAAAACACTGGACACGGGAATTCTCTTCTCTAGTGTGAAAACGGCCATTTCTGTTATAATGAATGTCGCGCCCCGGCCTTGAGTTGGGCGTTCGCGTGTCTGCTTTTGCTTTTTCACAAAGATTATTTTTAAATTGACTATTGACATTTCTATGTGTAAAATAATATCAGAAGTGCAATACTTTATAAAAAGTATGATCTATCAAATGTTAAAATTTTTCAAAAGAATAGCTTATTTCATCCCGAGATGATCCGAAGACCTTCATTTTGATTTAAAGATACAAAAAATACAGGTTAATTAATATTTAACTTTTTGAAACAAAAGAAGTTAATTTTTAACTTTTTCGTTAACCGTAACTGAAAAAAATTAACCGATAGCCGTAAAAGAGCCAAAATTTTAGCCGATAACCGTAAAAGCCACCACCCCATTGAGACCCTCAGTGTCGCATATGCTGGCAGTTGCAGATAACATCGTCATTGGAGGAGAAAGGAAGAGAGTTGGCAAAATAATGTTCTTTCAGAGATCATGGATGGAAACCTACTACCTGACACCCATCAGATCCTTCCAAGATCGACTGCAAAGGATGGCAATCTGTAAAATATGGATGAATGTTTTGAATAACAACAGGGATTAGATGTCTGGACCAGGAAGTGGTAACTGTTTTTTTATCTGCGGAAGTCCACAAGTAGTGATCTGGGGTAAATTTAATAACACTTTAACAACTGTAATTAACAAAAGAAGCCATTGCTTTGGAGTTTCAAAACAACAGCTACACTTGTGATAAATAAAGAAAGTCTTGCATGAATACGTAAAGATGATTTAAAACCACTGGGATTTAATAACATTTTCTTGAAATAACGCTTAATTTTAGACTGTTTAAGGGCCTGTTTAAATAAAGGTGGGGGACCTCAGGTAGGTGAGCTAAGATGGAGCAGGTCACCTCACCCAGAGAGATTATTTTTACAGTAACTGAGCGAATCTTCGCGCGCTGATTGGTCCATAGCTACGGTCTATGAGAGTATAAACCATGGAAATGACGTAACATGTCACGCAGTGCTGGTTATTTTGTTTTTGGTTTCTCGTAAAAAAAAAAAAAACACCAACAAATGTTATTGTAAAAAACAAATCGACCACAATTTTCCATGGTCCACACTCTTATCTCTTGAGTACATTTTATGACGTCATTGCTATGGTCTATAAGAGTGCAGACCATGGAAAATTGATGCGATTTGTCAAATGGACAGGCGGGTTACCTCACCTACCTGGGGTCCCCCACCTCAATGTAAACAGGTCCTAAAGTGCAACACTGCACTTATCCAGGAAATTGCCTTTTGTCTTTTCATAAATTATGCACAAGTAAATAGTATGCACCTGCATAACACGACATATACAAGAAACAATTCTCTAGAGTATCATCACGTGGTCTGAAACGGGAAAAGAAAACATACAGGCTAAAAAGGTCTATTGTTCTAAAAGTTAGTTCTCTCTCCTAGTAACGTCCTCCCACAATGACATTTTTATTCAGTATATTTTCATTATTACTAGCTTATAATGACTCTAAAAAGGAGGGAGGAAGCTAAAAATGTTTGGTACAGTCATTAGAGAGAAGTAAACACCAACCAGAGTCACTAAAATTTGAGCTTATTCGGGGTGTTGCACAGTAAAGAATTACAATGTCTCACTGAAAGTTCTCCCTCCGGTTTCCTGTCTTCTCTTATGTAGTTTCCTATACAAAAAATCTCAAGAGTTTGTCACTGTGACGATTGCGTGAAAATACAAAAGAAGCACTTCATTGCACACGAAAGTTGTTCCTTGACTTAATGTCAACCAATCAGCTCAGGTGTTGGACATCAAACAAGGCATAACATAAGCCACTGCAAATGATGTCTCATATGATAACTCTTTTGTTTTCATTGTTTCACTTTTTCTTCTTTTTGCTCTTTTTCTTCGAAGGTGATTTTGATCGGGATCTTGACCGTTTTTATCGGGACGAACTTTTCTTCACGGGCGTCCCACTCCGTGACCTAGATCGTTTCCGTCTCTGTTTGGTACCTGGCGACCTACTTTGGGATCGGGATCTTCCGCGCTCACGGGATGAGCTTCGACTTCGGGATCGTGATCGTCTTGAACTCGACGGTGAAGGTGTACGTGAATCGTAATGCTTAAGGGACTGTGGAAAGAAACAGAATGTAACTAATAAATTTTAATCAAATTGATGGGGTTGTCTCGCGTTTGTCTACTTTATTTTGTGAATAAAGCCAATTATGTATCCTTACAGTTTCGTGCAAAAAAAAGATGTCTCCTAAGTAGTACATCAAACGGTACAAACAACAAAAATATACTTTAAAAAACTGTTAGGCTAACAAGTTTTCAAAACCCACAAGAAGACAAGAGAAACAATTTTAAGCCAGAATACCGTAAGTGACGTCGCCAATGGCGATCTTGATCTACTCCGTGAGGGTGACCGTGAATTCGAGCGGCTGTCCGACCGAGAACGGCGACTACGTTTTTTGGATGAAGGTGATTTGGAACGACTGCGTGACTTCTTCCGCTTGGAATCCGTGGGTGAGGAAGTGTGGTTACTGCTTTTCTTCTTCTTTTCTCTTCCTTCTTTTGGTGTTACAGCCTTGAGGATGATAGAAACAAGGGATACGTCAAGGAAATGTTTACTGATTACATATACTTATACTACATGTAAATCTTATTAACTAACAAAAAAAGTCATCAAATTATCAATATCCGATATTCACAGTTACACCCCCCTGTATAAGAAACGGCAGCATGAGCAGGTAGGCGCACATGAGCCACGGAAGCCCGCACACACGAGCGGGAGCTTAACCCGGTTTCTCTAGCATAAAGCACCTAGCAATATCGTTTCTCCTTGCCCCTCCCGCGAGACGAGGGGAGAAGAAAAATAGTTATTTTTAGTTTTGAAATATATATGTTCTTATTTCGTATCCCATTACAATATTTGAAAGCCAACCATTTTCAGATCTGTGCTCAACCCTAATCACTGCAGATCAGTGTTTAACTCTCTGGTATATGTTCTCTCATAACTGGCGTCCTACAGTTCTGTCTTTCCCCTGGTCCCAGGTCTTTTGCAACAATTTTCCGGTTTCATTACGTTTAGAGAATGATGCGTTATGTAGGCCTCATAAGATGTCCAATCTGGCTTCACCCGATCTTTTCCCGGCCCCCTTACATTTTCTGGGGACGAGCTTGAACCAGATGGTGTTGACTAAATTTGGAAGACGTTTTCGATATCCTATAAAATAACGTCAATACTACAGGTTATCGCCAGCAAAAGGCATGGCAAACGAGAAGTTCCGGAGACGAGGTTACGTTCCTTAGTTAGCTCAATCATTTTTGTAGAGCTGAAGAAAATTGAGAAAGCTTTATAACATCAAGGACAGCAAAAATACAATTCAACGGAAGATAACTTCTTAAAATTGGGCTTTCGCATGACTGAAAAATTATGCAAATCGAGGAGGGTGTTTCTCTTAGCCGGTCAGAGCCTAAAGAACTCTAACCTCGACCTGAGGTTTTCTAGTTTCTCTTTCACTTTGCTGATCACTTCCGCTAACACTTCCGTGTTTACTACATCAGTGTACATTGCTGGTTCACTCTGTTGAAGAGCGTCTAAGATTTTCCTTCCGCACTGAAATCTTCACGCGTTCTTGACGGTATGAACAGCTTAATTTCTTACCGATGAGAGTGTAGTTAGCTCTCAATCCTTAACTGATCTTTTTATGTAATTAACGACTGATGTAAATTTAGCTGAAATGCCTTGAAACCGTGCGGAAATGTCGTCTGCAAAACTTCGGGGTCTATGCAAAATTCATATCCTCGAATCGCGAATTTTTCAATGAACTTTTGATAAATAAGACTTTATTCAGCTCACGGTGCTCAAGCGGGATATTTGGGCAAGAGCCGAAAGTGAATGCACCCTAGCTGGAGAAGGAGGGAAAACGCGGAGCATTTGTCACTTAAACGCTGCTCCGATCAAAGCTATTTTTAAGACTCTGCAGTTATCTTTCCATCCTAACTTGTTGGGTTTTTGGTGTTGTTTATTAGAGCCATTGTATTTTCAGACTGGGATGTGGTCCCCGCCTGTGCATGTCTTGGAGTCGTGCACCATTAGTTGCAACAGATGAAATTAATATGCAACTAAAACCTAGTTTTTCTCAAGGTTGAGTAAGTGTTTTGTCTCTTTTATGACACGACCAGAGGATTTATCCCGCTACTGGTTCGCGAATCGTCGAGAATTCAATGGTGACAGATTATACTTTAGCCGGGTACTTTAGATGCATTTCCTACTGAAGGTTTTGCGTACAGATAGGAAAGAGCTCGGAATGACAGTCGCTCGGACTTCCTTTATTCCTATGATTCCCAACTCTCCCTCGACATATAAGCAAGCCCTTCGATACAAACTCTAAGCAAACTGAAAAATTTGACTAAATTATCTGTTGACTGATCGATCGATTGTTTGGTTAATAATACGATTATAATCACACCAGATTTCATGGGCAAACACTGATGTGACCTTCAGTCAAGCAGTAAACACGGTGACGTGAAAATACAATCAATTACAGTAATTGAATCTCGTGATAACAATTTACGCAGAAATGATGCGTTTACAAGAGTAATCTGGCATCATTCTGGACCGATCTCTGCAGTCGCTCCTCAGAGGTCATTTAGCTTCATTTCGCGAGAAATTCAGCGGCGCCGTCGCGTAATATCAGCTGTCATTCTCAGGGTCGGTTATAGCCTGCTTGGAAGTAGTGGGCGCAAGAAAAAAACGGGCGCGCGAGAAGGCTACAATGGCTCGGTTACGGCGTTTTAAAAGTCCTAGTCTGTCCCTCCCGGTCACGTATTCTGCTTGGACCAAGTGACCCTAAACGCTTTGGCCGCCCGGAATAATGAGGCCTGGGGACTAGGCAAGATTTATCGTAGGGTTGGCAAAGTTGGCATAACAGACAATGTCCCCCTCGCGTGTGAAATACGCGAAAGAAAAAAAGACAAAAAATTTTCTGTATGTCAATGGAACATCATCGTTGACTGCACCTGTCTCCAGTGGTCGGGGTCGCTTACGGAAGGGTGTCGTTTATGAGAGGATCCAGTATAAGGCTTTGACTGAGGACATTTTTGGTGTTTTGGGAAGGTGGTCGCCTACGGAGGTGGTTGCACGTGGAGGTTCGACTGTAGTGCATAATAGCGCGTAGTATTCTACTACATGACCTGTTTCACGGGTTAAGTAAAATGCCCTGCGGAAAACGCTGCAAATGGCATTTCCGAGACCCTAGATTTAAACTGATTTTTCTGGTGGAGCATGCCCCCAGACCCCCCTAGATTGGGCCGTCTTCGGTGCGACAACTTTTCTTTCCCGCGTGCGTACACCTTCAAAGTCTCACGCTACGCCCCTGATTCATATAATCAACGGAAGATACACAACTCTCTTTCAATCTGAAGATGACTTCAGCACAGGTTGTCACTTCACTCACCCTGACAATTATATTTTTGACAAACATTTTTAATGAATGATAAAATTTAAAGTTCACTTTTTTCTCTAAAACTGACCAACAAATTATCTCTATTCTTTAGACTGTAGTTGATCAAATCGTATCGGAAAATGGCAGCATTTGTCGGAGAAAGGGTTGGAATAAGAGATATTTCACGAGATGCTTCGGTACCACAGAATCCAAAAGCCAAATTGATGTACTACCTTGACTGCGTGGCCTCAGTAATTCAGCTAAACGATCAGGCTTTGAGCAGGTTAAGAAACTACCAGAATTACTATTTGCTGAGCGATGAAGAAACCGACGCTCTGTTGGCATTCGTAATACTCTTCAGCCCAGATGAGCTGATAGGCAAGGTGTTTTTCCCGGATGAAGACTGTGGGGGAGGTTCTAACCAATTCTTTGAGTTGAGTGCAGTGTCGCATATGCTGGCAGTTGCAGATAACATCGTCATTGGAGGAGAAAGGAAGAGAGTTGGCAAAATAATGTTCTTTAAGAGATCATGGATGGAAAACAATTACCTTTCACCCATCAGATCCTTCCAAGATCGACTGCAAAGGATGGCGCGAGGACTCCCGGGAAGAGCACCCACTCCGCGTAGAGCACTACCTCCGCCCAGGCCACGCGCTACCGCTACCACTTCAAGCAGTTCTTGCAGTATTTTGTAACTTTGTAAGAGAATTTTCGTGTGCTAGTCCTTTAAATTTTTTTTGGAGGTATTCAGCGCTGAACTAGTTTAGACTATATACGTTTAGTGACTCTAAGTAGACTAATTTTTAAGTCACGCTATGATAATTCACATCTAACTCCGTTGTGAACATAATGCCTCATAATTCAAACGAAACACCACTCTTCTTGTCAGTGCAGTACTTAGGGTTAGCTAACTAGAACGAAATCTTTACGGGTAAATTCGATCAAAAAAGAGAAGCTTCATTTTTTAAAACATATTTTTATATGGCTTTTACTATAGAATGGGTACCATAAAATAGAAGAAAAATACCCACTTAAAGAGAAGTTGCTCTAGCTAGAATAAAAGACTAATTTTATCACTTTTACGAAATCGTCCTTAACTGGTAAATTTAGCTTGAGTTCTTGTCGACGTCACAATAATTCATAATGGTCTAGCTCTTAACAATGAAATATAGAATAACGAAAAAAAAGGTAGAAGTTTTTTACTACTTGTTTCATTACAAGCGCATTGAAACATAGGGCTGTGTTGTCCTTTAAAGTGTGCGGTAAATCTAAAATGTGGATGAATGTTTTGAATGACAACAGGGATTAGATGCAAGGCGTAGATGTCTGGACCAGGAAGTGTTTGTTATGGACGGAAGTCCACAAGTAGTGATCTGGGGTAAATTTAATAACACTTTAACAACTGTAATTAACAAAAGTAGCGATTGCTTTGGAGTTTCAAAACAATAGCTACACACTTGTAATAAATAAAGAAAGTCTTGCATGAATACGTAAAGATTTAAAACCACTGGGATTTAATAACATTTTCTTGAAATAACACTTAATTTTAGACTGTTTAAGGGCCTGTTTACATAAAGGTGGGGGACCTCAGGTAGGTGAGGTAACATGTAGCGGATCACCCCACCAAGAGAGATTATTTTTACAATAACTGAGCGAATCTTCGCGCTCTGATTGGTCCATAGCTATGGTCTATGAGAGTATAAACCATGGAAATGACGTAAAATGTCACGCTGTGCCGGTTGTTTTGTTTTTCCGTGAAAAAAAAGAAACAAATGTTATTGTAAAAAACAAATCGACCACAATTTTCCATGCTTTACACTCTTAACATTTTGTGACGTCATTTCTATGGTCTATAAGAGTGTAGAACAAGGAAAATTAATGCGATTTGTGAAATGGACAGGCGGGTTACCCCACCTACCTGGGGTCCCCCACCTCAATGTAAACAGGCCCTAAAGTGCAACACTGCACTTATCCAGGGAATTGCCTTTTGTCTTTTCATAAATTATGCACAAGTAATTAGTATGCACCTGCATAACACAACATGTGCAAGAAACAATTCTCTAGAGTATCATCACGTGGTCTGAAACGGGAAAACAAAACACACAAGCTAAAAAGGTCTATTGTTCTACAAGTCAGTTCTCTCTCCTAGTAACGTCCTCCCACAATGACATTTTTATTCAGTATATTTTCATTATTACTAGCTTATAATGACTCTAAAAAGGAGGGAGGAAGCTAAAAATGTTTGGTACAGTAATTAGAGAGAAGTAAACACCAACCAGAGTCACTAAAATTTGAGCTTATTCGGGGTGTTGCACAGCAAAGAATTACAATATCTCACTGAAAGTTCTCCCTCCGGTTTCCTGTCTTCTCCTATGTCGTTTCCTATACAAAAAATCTCAAGAGTTTGTCACTGTGACGATTGCGTGAAAATACAAAAGAAGCACTTCATTGCACACGATAGTTCTTCCTTGACTAAATGTCAACCAATCAGCTCAGGTGTTGGACATCAAACAAGGCATAACATAAGCCACTGCAAATGATGTCTCATATAATAACTCTTTTGTTCTCATTGCTTCACTTTTTCTTCTTTTTGCTCTTTTTCTTCGAAGGTGATTTTGATCGGGATCTTGACCGTTTTTTTCGGGACGAACTTTTCTTCACGGGCGTCCCACTCCGTGACCTAGATCGTTTCCGTCTTTGTTTGGTACCTGGCGACCTGCTTCGGGATCGGGATCTTCCGCGCCCACGGGATGAGCTTCGACTTCGGGATCGTGATCGTCTTGAACTCGAAGGTGAAGGTGTACGTGAATCGTAATGCTTAAGGGACTGTGGAAAGAAACAAAATGTAACTAAAAATTTTAATCAAATTGATGGGGTTGTCTCGCGTTTGTCTACTTTATTTTGTGAATAAAGCCAATTATGTATAATTACAGCTTCGTGCAAAAAAAAAAGATGTCTCCTAAGTAGTATATCAAACGTTACAAACAACAAAAATATACTTTAAAAAACTGTTAGGCTAACAAGTTTTCAAAACGCACAAGAAGACAGGAGAAACAATTTTAAGCCAGAATACCGTAAGTGACGTCGCCAATGGCGACCTTGATCTACTCCGTGAGGGTGACCGTGAATTCGAGCGGCTGTCCGACCGAGAACGGCGACTACGTTTTTTGGATGAAGGTGATTTGGAACGACTGCGTGACTTCTTCCGCTTGGAATCCGTGGGTGAGGAAGTGTGGTTACTGCTTTTCTTCTTCTTTTCTCTTCCTTCTTTTGGTGTGACAGCCTTGAGGATGATAGAAAAAAGGGATACGTCAAGGAAATGTTTACTGATTACATATACTTATACTACATCTAAAACTTATTAACTAACAAAAAAAGTTACCAAATAATCAAGCGTCCGATATTCGCAGTTACACAGTATTAGAAACGGCAGCATGAGCAGGTAGGCGCACATGAGCCACGGAAGCCCGCACACACGGGCGGGAGCTTAACCCGGTTTCTGTAGCATGAAGCACCCAGCAATATTGCTTCTCCTCTCCGCTCGATAACCACGCAGTAGCAACTTCCAAGCTCAAGATTTTTCTGGAATTGCGGGGCATTCTACGGTCCCTCCCTCCCACGGTCGATTTACACGAGGCATCAACTCACACCAACACCTTGGTCACAAAGCACCTCTTTGTGTTGATAGAGCTCAACTAACCTCCATTAATTTCGCCCTATATATATCACATTGTAGGGCAATGTCACTTGCTCCTTTAGCTTCTAATTTCTGAGCGTATTCTGCAACTTTGAGTTCGACTTCTCGAAGCTTTTTCCGTCTGCTCTCATCCATTTCCATAACTCGCGGAGTCTCTACAGAAGAAGCATGTGTCTCTTCGGGTCTTTTGGGTGAATCTTCTTTTACAGAAGGTCTAAACAAAGGAAAAGGGAAAAAAAAAAGAAAAATGAAAATAATATATTATAATATCTAGCTGGATAACAAACCTGTCGCTTTGGCTTGGACATAAGAATAATAAATATATAAATTAAAGACGATTTAGTGGTAGTAAGTCCAAAAATTGTTTCTAAATCTAATTGGAATTCGGAAGAGTTGATTTTGAGAAATGGAAAACCGGAGTTCCCAGCATGTCCCGTCGTCCCTCCGTGAGAGATGTCCGCGTGTTGGTCCAAAAAATTCATTCTCAAGAAGTAAAGCTGCCAGAATCTGGTCAACCCGTCACCATTAAAGTTACATTGCGAGCTAACCTGAACTACTAAATTACGAATTTCGAACAGTTGCTTCTGCCCAAAAGAAGCTCACCAACAATTGATTAAAGGACTAACACTGAAAAAAGGTAACCTGGATTGTCACACTTCCCTATTTTTTTTAGTTACCTGACATGTAGGATGGAATGAATGAGATGAGGTGCAACACTGACTTACTTTGGCGCTGGATCCTCAACTCTTTCCCACTCAGGTCGATCCCATTTCGAGGCAAAATGAGGAACATCTGATCACAAAAACAAATTACAATATTGGAAATCTCAATGCGCAATCAGCTAATACTTCAGGAAAATCTTACAGATAAATTGCCCAAAATTTCTTGTGTACACTGTTGTCCTTCACTGTAGTTTACTCGGTGAGACACTTCCATAAAATGGACATATCTATTCCCACTCCAAGTGTATCCCCACTCCCTCCCCAAAACCAATGTCCTATCCTAAACCCTCAGGTTTTCTTGAGCTACAAAGATCAATAATTCGAGGGTGGGGATTTACAGAGTTTAAACAGAATTTAATAATGAAGGGACAAGTGTGTCAACTACTTTTGTCACTGATTGTAGCTTGCGAGGAGTTAAATTCACCTGAGTTAAAGTACAATAATTTAGGCAACTATAAACTTAACTGTCGTTTTGAAATGCAACTCAAATCAATGAAAATCAAGTTGTCAACCATCACAAATTCTGCTGCAAGTAAAATTCTTTCCTACCTTTGTCACGTGACTTCTCTGAAGTCTTTTTACCGTCCACTGTAAAAAGGAAACCAGAATTATGGAGTCAATGAAAGAAAATATATAATGAAGTTCTCATTATCACTAAGGATCTATTTTATAGGAACAATTACACTGAACGATGGACATTGATCCGCAATGTGCTTGTCACAAGTCTTGAAAACATTTTTGACCTGTAAAACAGTTATTTATCAAAAGCTTAAGACTGAGATTCAATTTCTGATTTGGAAACTCCTGGCTCTTCTCACTGACTCCTGTTGTGACACAACAGAATTTCAAAACAAATTTCAACAGTCAGTGCAAAAGACAATGAAAAATGGTCCCTCTATCCTGTTCCAATCATTCACCATGTGCTTATTTTTAACATTTTCTCCAGTCTTGGTGCGTTTTTTCTTGGCACAGAAGATGTTATCTGTAGAGATAGGGCTTTTGGGATAAAAATCGAACTCTTCAGCTACTAAACCGCTCAGGCAATGTGCACTTAAAGCAGTGGACTTTTTGAAATTTACATCCCAAGTACCTCTACCATGAGCCAAATGATAATGCACTTTACAGCAATCAAGTCCAGACCACTCCTAGGTCACTACTCACTTGGCACTCCATCAATATTACTGCTGCCAGAGAGTGGCACACCATCAATATCAGCAGCTTTTAAGGGGACACCATCCACATCCATTGATTTTATAGGCACACCATCAAAATCTGGCCCTTTTAATGGTACTCCATCAACATCTAAAGGTACTCCATCTATATCCACTTTGTTTCGCCCTAAGCTTTCATCAAGTGGATAAAGAGGATTAAGAGGTTGATCTGATGCCTAAATACAATGAAACCAAACACAGAAATCATTAAATAAATGCTGAAATCATCACACTTAAGTACTGTCACAACTTATGCAGTTGCCAAAAGAACCCCTGAAAATTTTCAGGTTTCCTGGGATTCGATCCCTGACCTCTGCAAGACCAGTGCAGCGGTCAGCTCTAACCAACTGAGCTTGGAAGCCAACTGGGAGCTGGACATTAAATAATATTAGTTCGTCATATACAGGGAAATATGAGGACGAAATAATGAATAAAAAAATAATATGGATTACACATATTTGCACTATGAGATAAAGAAATAAATGCAGACAAATCATGTTACAGATTATTTGCTTGTTGTCTTTTTAGAATGATCAATCATCCAAAATACTTGGTCTAGATGGTTATGTGATAACATTCTTACCTCTGATTGGCTGCTTTTTTCAGTATGGCCAAGAAAGATATTTTCAAGATTAAACAAGAAATCTGGAGTGTATACAGCCCAGTCCATCCAGGCTGCAAGACAGCGAAGAACTTGTTTCTGCAAAACATACAATCATAAATAAACAGGAAGTGTAAACATCTTTGTCACCCAGTAAGAAAAGCATTATATTATTTTTAGTAATAACTATTTATCTCAGTTTTAAAACAAGGACTTACTCTAAAGTTCTCCGCTTTCATGCGAGCATTAATGGCCTTGAATGATGCGCTTAAGTTACCAAATATCTCAGGAAGAAAACTCTGAAATCTGCCAAAAAATAGATGAAAGATCAGCTTTAAAAAGATTAATCTTTATAACATACAGGTAGCAACAAAATTCACTTATTCAAGCTATTAACTTTTTTCTAAGAGTTCACATTTCAACAATGGCTAATGGTAGACCTGGGGAGCCAGTAACAAACTGATAACACTTTATGACCATGCAACAGCAACAACAACAAAAGGCACAAAAGAAAACACCTACCCCTTTCTGTAGTACGACACATTGGGTACTTTAACAGAACAGTTGTGAAGAATGTCTGATACCAAGTACAAACGTGCAACCTACATGACAGTACATGTAAAACAACAACATTAACAAAGTCTTGAACTTCAGCAAGCCCATTGAGGAAAATATTTAAAACACTCTGACCTTATCTGGGCACACAGGAAAGGAAACTTTCAAATTTAGTAAGCTGCACAGCAGAATACAGCATGCAAAATTGACCAATCACCATGTGCAAACTACATCGTAACTGCCAGATTTAAAAACTGAACTTGTGGGATTTTCACACAAAACTCAAATGTGTCAAGCCACATCAATGTACTGCCAAGGGAGTTGAAACTGTACTGTTGAAACTCACCTTGACCTGCAAGGGTGTTTCCAGAATTGACAATGACTCTGCTATGCATTCAACAACCTGTAATATTAAGCATAATTTATTTATAACAAAGACAATTGTAACAAAATATGTATAATAAATGAGAACTACAACAGAAAACAAAAATGCTTTATTTTAGCTACATTACTCATACAGTTGCAGCTCAAAGGTGAAAAATTTGAACACTGTGAACCCCTTATACTTATTATTAAATCATGATAAGTACAAAAGTTTGGCTTTTAAAAATTTCACTTTAAGTCGGTGGATAAAATCTTCCACGGTGGCCATTCAAATGGATGCTATGGAGATTGATTGAGTACATACCTCCTCAGCACAATCAGCATTTTTGACACAGAACACCATGCACTTGGCAATCTTGATTCTCTCGGGAGTCAAATCCCGCAACATGTCCTCCAGGTTGTCACGTTGTCTACAATGATAAATATTAATGAGAACACAAATAAAACAATACACATTTTAAACTGAGGTCATTTTATTTTTAAGTGACATTCTGAAGAATTCATCAATATTTTCAAGGTAAAAGAATACACCCCTTAAACATGTAAAAATATTGAAAAATTAAAAAGGGAATTAACTCTGAAATCTGACATTTCTTACCTATTGGATAACGTATTCTTTCTACTGCTTGTGGCTGCTGATGTTGACCGAGAACTGCTGCTGTAACTGCTACTGAGGCTCTGTGTAGGTGGTGGTGCAGCAGCCTGTGGGGGTGGTACTGGGGTTTCTACTTGAGGTACTGGTTGTTTATTGGCATTAAAAGCTGCAGCACTCATGGTGTACTGATGACACTGGGGAGGTTTCCACACTGAACCACCTTCAAACATCTTGAATTTCTCTGTTCGCCATTTTGTCGGGGAATCGCCCTTTAGATAAGAAATACAATTTATTATTACTGAATCAGCTGTTCTTAATTTTAACCAATATACAAGTGGTGAAAACACAAAAGAAAGAGCCATAAGCTGAAAAACAAACCTGGAGAATAGAAAACAGCTTCCACCTGTAATAAATGTGTTCTGGACTCTGGTTGTCAAACAAGAACCTGTTGATTTATCAAACCAAATAAAGTTTATTTAGTTACTAGAATAATAATGTTACTTACACATTTTTACTTTCTACAGCTGTAGACTCAATCCACAAATAGTACCACACAGACTTAACAACAGGGAGTTTAAGATGTCATGCTGGCAACGGCAACAAGAAAGCAACAAATCTGCACATGAATCACACTTTTTGGTACACTTCTTTGTCATCACTGCTTGACTACAATGTGTAACTGCCTAATTTCAGAATTTGAGGGGGATGTAAACAAATGACAACAAATTTTTCTTCTTTCTCTCTGCGCTTGAAGTGTGTCCTTAGGAACCAACTACAGTAAAAAGTGAAAAAGTGAGCGAGCTGGGATAATCGCAATGAAGTTTAAAAGAATATGTATTGACTGTTTTGAGTGATATTTTTGTCACTGTCACTGTCTTGATATCTTAAATTCCCTCAATAACTTTTCTAAGCTGTAGACAATTTTCTCACTCAAACTGCCATTTGTTTTTGTTGCAGGCATTTAAAGTTAGAGAAGTGTACCCACCTGTACATAGGGTTGTTTAATTCCTTGTTCATGATCATAGCCTCAAACATGGGTCCTTCACGCACCACAAACTCCACCATGCGATGAACAAGACACAGAAGATTCCTGTAGGAATTACATGGTTACCACGACAACAAATAATAGGCAAAGTTAGCTATCATGAAACTCACCATAGAAGAGTTAAAAACTCATTAATCAGGCTTAGTAGACTGCTCAGGCTTAGAACAGATTTTCAGTACCATGCAAACTGAATTTTGTCGTAAAGCACAATGTTAACTTAGGTCTAAGTACATGTACCTGGAAGTTACACTTTAAAGGTGAGATGTAGTTTCTCACATTAATTTGAAACTAACTCAAATTAATGTTGACAACTTCGTCCAAGCCAAAAAACCAAATACAGTACTTCATATTGAATTTCATAAATAGAACATGAGCTTGAGAGCGGTAACACTACACTGGTTAATGTAATTAATGCTATCGAAACTGCAACAAGGGATTATTGTCAAGAATACTCCAAAAGATCTACATTACTTCCACCCTTCTAAACAGAAATAAAACTACACTGTGAAGAACAAATAACGTTTAAAAGAAAAAGGTAAAAATGTGAATACACATAAATTTGAGGAGATACTATTATCAGTTGTAAATAATGTTGAAGTTCAGCATAAAGACATCTTTTTGAAAACATACCAGCCAATGTATTCCACAAGGGAATATAACAACAACGTACAGTCAGTTTGCATTAAAAAGGTACCTTTCCGTCGGGATTACAACTTTCACGACCGCATTGGCTAACGTCTAAGAGGCAATTGCCAAAGACTTCATGAGTATTAAGAAAAATAACTTATAAGACGTAATTACCATTACACATAAAAGTACAGTATTACACTGCATTATGCTGGATTGTGTCATGGTGTTGGAAGACAAAGAGTGAAAATGTTTACTGCTTACCACAATGAACTACATCATTTTAAGTAAATTAGTTATCCTTAAATTTTCTTTGATCCTTATCAGATGTCTTGGATAGCTGTTTAGGTCACTTTTACTTGCTGCATGAATGTTGCCTTTATTAGACCAACACCACACCAATGGAAAAAATACTACACTTTTGAATCAAGAGGTCAAATCTCAAAAATCTTTAGACCAAAGCCGACATATCTAATTATTAATTTTTTAAATTAATTTTTGTTAATGACTGAGAGCAAAAAGAGTCTTAAAAAACATACATGTACACATAAATAACATTTAGAGCTTCATATGAGACAAATCTATCAGGAAGATCTCACTTTACAACAAAACAATGATACAAAAACAACTTGAAACAAACAAATCTCACTGTATTTTAAATTGAACATACTACCCTACTATTCACATACTATTTTAAATGTAAACACTACCCCACACAACTCTTAAAATTTACTGTAGAATTAGAGAGGAATGAAACTGCAAAAATTAAACTATGGGTCTAAATATTGTGGGCATCAATCTTCCACATCTCACCTCCTTGTTGAATCCATTGGTATCAAGATCACGTGTCTGTTCTTCACCCCCTCCCTGTGGGGGAGGGGCACTGGAATAGTTGTCTTTCTTTTTATCTGGTTGAGCATTGAATGGCAAGCCTGACGGGGGAGGTGGTGTGGTGTCTTCTTGCATTTCAGGGGGGATATAGATAGGATGCGGTGGTATGGGGACACTTTTACCCCATCCAAGCTTCATCTCATAAGACATGACTTCTTTGCCTTTAAACAAAAACAACAACAAAGAAAAATAGAAAAAGGTCTTACTGAGAATTGTGTCAGTAATTACATTTGAAATAGCAGTTTATTTCAGCTGGTACATGTTGACTTTAAAGATAAAGACTAACAAGTAATTCAATGATAAAAATAATGGTCACGGTAAGGATAGCCTGCATTGCAGACATAATTCAACCTCAGTAAGTAACATCTGCAAAGCAGCACTGATATCCTTGTTGTCCACCCCCAACAGATTCAATGAACAACTGAAGTGCATTTTGAATTTTGTTTTATCCTGATTGGCAAATTGACAATGGCCTTTTCAACAGGCCAATCACGGCATGTACTCCAATCTTGGTACACAAGCATGAGCCCAGAACAAGGATTTCGGCGTTTCGCAGGTGGACTTAACCAGAGTTTAGTTTCATCTGTGGTGCAGGCTACAGTAAGAAAAGTCTAAAATTATTATTGTTACATATGGATGTAAATGCATACATGGCAAATTTGATGTGATAACTGCTGCACTGTGTATAATATTGTAAGGTTAAGGCTGTGCTCTACATGTAGGAAAATACATTGAAGGGAGCCCAGTGCTCTGAGCTTGTGATATCCACAGTGCCCGCATATGATTTCTAAGAGACAAAACAAGATCTTTTAGTCCCCATGGACAAAAGTTAGGCACCTTGGGCCACCAGGCACTGCTAGAGAACAGCCTTGTCTGTGCAATACATCCTTATCCTACCCTGGGCTCTACAGTTAAGTACATCATGTATATTCCCACCTTTCAATGCAGTCAAAGCTTTTTCACCATCCTTTCTTCTCATGTACGCAACAAAGCCACAGTTTCTGTTACGAGCTTTTTCTTCCTCTGTTCTGGGCCACATGATTTTCACACTTGCTAAAGGACCATACTTGCCAAAAAGCCTCATCAACATCTCCTCTGTCATCTAACAAAAAACAACAGATAGTTGAAGTAATGGCAACTGAGAATTTCAGGCCCTCTAAACTAGACATACAGTAACACGTCAAACCAGTAATAGCATGCAAAGAAAGTCATGTCTGATAGCCTGGGACTCGTGGATTTTGCGATCAGGCTAGTAAATTCTGCGGTGGATCCAAAGCTGTTTTTCAAGATGTTTTGACAAAGAGAAATTACTACAGTTATTTTTCGAATAAATTGATACAGGAAGTAATAATTACTTCCTTTATCAATTTATTAATTATTAATAATTAACTAATGAAGTAATAAATTAATTAATGAATAAGTGTGGTTTTCCGCTGGCTGAGGAATGAAAGAAGCGGAAAACATTTTTCTCACACACAGCTGGGAGTATGGGTTCAAGTGTGTGTGTGGGGGGGGGGGGGGGGTCTTCAGGTCACATGGCATTTTGATTTCTTTTTTCTTTTTTTTGTTTTTGTTGCATAGTCGGCTTGGCATGGCTCCCAGTTGTATGTGAGAAGAATACATTAATTATTTATCTGGCGAGTTAAAAGGACTCTCGGGCTAGTATGTGCTTACTATGGCCAAGCTGTAAAACTGACTTTCTTTGCACCCTGCAGTATACTAATCATTATTTTAGTTTCCCTTGCAATATCACTGCAATTAACACAAGTTACAGGGAAGACTTTTTTTGGGCAATGTTGACAGAAGGAACATATCTTCTTAATAAAGTAACAAAAATGAAGAGCTTGTAATAAAAATGATTCCAATGCTGATGAAAAAAGTATTTCCTTACTGCTGGGTTGATGTTTCCAATGTACAGGTTTGTTGTTGAAGGATCACCTGTGTCATGTGATCCATATGAAAAAGTTTCCTCTAAAAAATAAAAGTAGGTAAAAAATAATTAATATTTATATTCACACTTCATAGTTAAAAGGGTTAAAAATGCAAAAGCCAATGATAAAGTGAATGATTATATCAATGACCACTGGAGGGAGGGAAAACCAAAACAACTTAGATTAAACTGTGGGGAAATAAAACCTATTCAACACAGCGGGAAGAGAATACACTAATAATGATAAAATATAAAATCAAAATAAATATCCCTTTCCTACGTTCATGTCAAAGCACTCAATTTCAACATCAAGCATTGCTTGGGAATTCCCAGTGCAATGAAGTTGAAAAGAGTGCCAATGCACAAAAGCTGCAAAAGCAAACAATTTTGTTCATTTGATGGTGAAATGGGCATGCACATGTAGATAGAAAAATAAAAAAGGTGTCTTAATCAAGGTAAAAATTAATCCAGCATACAATATTAAAAAGAAAACAAAGATCTACTATGCCTAACTAAGCTGCTTTTCAAGGATGCATGAGCATGTCTGACATAAACATGAAGAAGGGTTTATAGGTTTATTAATGATAATATAAATAATAACAACTAACATTTTGAACTTTTAATTCTGAAAAAAGTCACAACAATAGAAGAACATACCTTTTGGTGTCACTAGGAGTGAGGGTGCCATTTTATCAAGTACATCTCTTGGAATATCAGCTATATCACCCTTTTTAATCTTGTGTCTTATCTCTCTTTCCATCTGGTGTCTAAAAATAACAACATAAAATGTCAAACTAAAAATGTTCAATACCATTATACTCTATGTAAAAGATCCACAGAGAGCTATCCAAAAAGAAATCTCAGAGAAAGAAACAAGACAAACCACCTTTTTAATTCTTCTTTAAATAGTTCCAAATTACTCTTCTTCTTCTCTTTTTCTTTGGTTTTCTTCTTAACTTCCTGAAAGACATTCAATGAATTGGTTTCAATATCACTTTATAGTGCACACAACTTAAAGTAAAACTTAAATCTGTGGACATTATTAAACTGTGTCTTCCTTTTTCAAAAACCTGTTTCATAGGGTTCGAAATTAACGGTTCTCCAGTTGTCCTGGACAACCAAAATTGTCAACGGGGCAACTAATTTGTGCTGAGTAGTTGCCCCACAGAAAACTCAATCTGCTGAGGTATTAGTCTCTAAACAAATATCGCAGGTTTTTGCCTTGCAAGGGTTCATGAGACCTTTAAGTTAGTTGAAAGTAAAGCAAACACAGAAAAAAGTAGACTCCAAACTCAATGTTTGGCCTGAATGAGCCTGTGATGCTTTAACCAGCAGTTTATGTATGCAAATGTAGCCCATGATGCACTGCAGTGAGATGTGCTCCACGTCATAGCCATGTTTCTTCCCTGTCTGTTATTACCCGTTGATTCTTTGTGCAGTTGTAAAATAGAAAATGTATGAGCCTCCTTCACTAGTACAATAGTCCAGTTTCGAGTTAAAAATTACCGCTGAATACAAACATTAACAACACATTCACACACGGTTAGCCTCGACGAGAAGTAACATATTCTGAAATTCTGGCAAGTAAGTGTTTGAAATTTGAATTTACACAATAGACAGAGTAACAAACGGGTCTTTTTCTCGTTGGAATTTGTGAATATATTACTTCAGATGGAGGCTAAGGCTGTAAAAAATGCGTCTTTAGTGCTTTAATTCAGCGGTCATCGCGAACTTGAAAATGGACTATTTGGAAGCTACTGCAGAGTAGAGGTTCAATCTTTAGAAAGCTCAAAAAAAGTGTTTGTTATCAGACATTTTAAGAGTCATGGAGGACTCCATTGTAGAGAGAGCAAAAAAGTAATGGGCGCAAGGGAGTCTCCATCGCATGTCATGTCCTTTTTGCATGATTCTTTTCAAGTGATGACTGCGCAAGCGGGACTGCAATTTGTTGAAAAAGAAAATGCTGTCTTGTAGTTATCACAGACAGTTTTCAAAAATAAATCCACATTTGGAAGCCAGACAGGCAACAGCAGTTTTCACCTTGAGGGATAAAAAAACACATGAAACAAAAGAGGGACATTTTATTGTGAAAAACTAACAAAACTGTTAATAACTTGAACTACCTCAGAGTTTTACTTTCTTGGATTGAGCTGGGCTAAGTGGTTGATTCGGACAACCAAAATATTCCGTGGGCAACCAAACCAAATCTTGGGGCAACTGGATTTGAAAGTAAATTTCGAACCCTGGCTTCACCTACCAGCTTTGGTTGGGAAAATTCAGTTTTGATTTTCTCTTCCATGACAGCCGCAGTCATCTTTGTCATGGGTTTGTATAATGCTCCTGCCTTTAATGAAGCAGTTTCCTCTGCAAAAAAAGTTAAAAGTTTATTTTAAATTTTAAAACCCAATGAAATAAAGGAGCTTCAGAACAGAAACAAATATCAAGAGTACTCATGCTCTTCAACTACACTGAAATGTGACATCAGCAACATCACAGAGTTCTCCACTGATCACTGATTGTAACTAACCATCAATAGGTGAGTGCATGCATTTTGGATGCTGTGTACTAGGGGCACAAGCATTTCTATTACATGAAGTCATATTTGATTACTTTCAATAACTAGGAGACTAAAAAGCAATACTATAAAACACACCTTTGGTTTCAGGATTGATTGTATTACCACGCACAAATGTTTTTCCAGCAGCCCTCGAGTCTTCAAAGGAAGCCACGAAATCTGCAAATACTTCAGCGCATTCCACGGCCTCTTTCTGAGAAAATAATAACGACAAAAACATAAATCTTATCTGAAAATGGTCAAAAAAAGTACATAGAGCATGAACAAACATTTTGTTACTATTATTCAATGAATCCAGAGAAATTATTGTGGGCAAACACTTTCATAAACCATGCAAAAGGCAAGATTGGCCCTCGCACATGTATCTACCAATGATTCAAGTCAGAGTCAGTAATAATACACACATTGAGTTTCCTAACAAAGACCTGAAAACTGCACAGATAAATGGACAGTTTTATTATCACACTGAAAGCCCATCTGTTGCAAAACAGTCAAACCTCCTCATAATGGTCACGTTTGAAATTACAATACTAGCAGCCAACGTATAGAGGTAAAGTACTCTGACAAGTAAGTTGCCAGTCTTTTCCCCCTATCTGAGCCCACAATAACAATCAACACTTATTACAACCCAATTTGAACAGCAGGAATCCCTGAAAGCTCAAGTGACCTGTGAAAATTCCCCACCTTGTTGTCACTGAAGCGCCCCTTACTCACATTAAATTACATTTTATTGGGATAATAAATCTGTTGTATTTGTTTCTCATAACCTGTTAGATAAAAATAAACCGATGATGTAAACTACAGCAAATATGGGTAAATAAATTAAAAGGTCCAATCCTAATGGCTAAAATTCTATCCATGGTCACTCAAAAGGGACTGAAATAGACTTGACCTAAGGGGGGCCCTGCACTCCCCAAATCGCAACCCACTTCAGCTTTCAATCTTTCTCTGTCTACATTAATTTTTTTGGAGAACCATGCTGAACAGCCTCTGTTAGAATTTTGAATTTGGACCCATAATTATAACTGGTATCAGAAACCCTAGTCAGGGTCGGCCAGGGTTTTTGGGTATACGGTATACAGGGGCTTTTTAAATCGGGTATACGGTATATTGCAGCTTAAATACCGGTATTCGGTATATCACTTTCTTTAAATTTCAGGTATAAAGTATACCTGGGTATAATTTTGGGTATATTTGGATGAATTTTGGGTATTTTGGCGAATTTTTTTAGGGTATACTGGTATACCACTACCCTCCCTGGACGACTCTGCCTAGTAGATCATTTACAAGGTACTGGAAATCTCACTTTTAACCAATTTGTACTGGTCAGAATGCTACATGTATATGATGAGTTCTTCTCAAATGGAAGATGTTGGAATCACAATTTCTACACTTAAGGTATAAGGAATCGGGTGTTTTGCCTTAAGATCGCCCTTTCGGAATCCCGCCTTCCACTGGAATAAAAGAGACTATCGGAATCAAGCGTTCCATCCGGGGGCAACGGATAATAATATGACCTACTTTAAGAAAGCGTCAAACCGAGGAAAGGTTACGAAAATAATCTCGAGCTGCTCATTAACCATTAAATCAAATGAATGATCGTTTTCCGTTTCAGTTTCGGAAAAGCATACGAGCTCAGCCTAATGCTAAGATCATGATATGAGGAGCGCCAATTACAAAATAGTAAATACCAAAAACTTAGATTTAATTAAACTCGAACCTTTTTCTTCTCTTCAACATCTTGCTTTGATTTCGAAGGTTTCTTTAAGCCAGCATTCATCATACCAACAGAAAAGGACTTCAGTTTGCTTTGTGAAATTGTCTGCAGAGATAAATTGTATTTTAGAAACATACCACTCGGACGAGATCACATCTCGCAAACATTAAATTTGAACGCGTCAAACATGAAAAATTCCGAGGATGGATGCCAGAGGAAGAACTATGAATATCAATTTCTGCTTACTTTCATTGATCCTGGAGCTAACGCTTCTGGGGACAAGCCCCACGGAAGGGTTTTGTCCGAAGTATCAGTCTGCTTCGCCGCCATTACATGATGGATCAGAGGAGGCCACACGCTTCCCGAGATGCTTTATGGGTAATTACGCATGAGCAGTGAGGGTGTTTGCTAGGCTTTTCATATTTATATTTAAAAAATCCGCCGACACGTTAAGTCAGCCCGGCTAGCTCAGTCGGTAGAGCATGAGACTCTTAATCTCAGGGTCGTGGGTTCGAGCCCCACGTTGGGCGACACACATTTTCTTTTTCCTTTTTTTTCCCCAACAGTCGGTAGATTACACAGTCCGTGTTGATTTATGAAATACACTTGCATAAGGACATATTTTATTTTATTTTTATTTTATTAGTTTGCCACACAGAATAAATTAGAAGTAGAATGGAAAAAAATAGGTTAATTAATATTAAATTTAAAATGAGCATACAACTTGGAAGGAGTGACTGTGGTGGGGAAATCTCCGAGAAGCACATACTAACTTCATTCATAGGGGCCCATTCAAAATAGCGATCAAAGGTCAGGCCAAGGTTTTTCTCTTATTTTTGAGAGAGAAAGAGCCGCCAAGGCTGCCGAGGAAGCATTTTGTTGCTCTCTGCAGTATGGCCTAACAGGTACTTAAGATGACCCGGGAATGTATATGTATATATGTTATGACTGTTATGCGTGTTAAAGGCCATAGGTAAGAGAGACTTCAGCTAATTTACAACCTATCGGAAAACCCCGGACATCTTCGGCAAAGTTCGTCCGCTCTTTGGAATCCTTGGATATGTTGTGGCTCAATTTTATCCTTGGTTTAAAATTTGTTTTCCTTTGTTTTCCTTTGTTTCGGGGTATGGTAATGAGAAATGGTAATGGTAATAATGTATGTTAATGAGTTTGAAACAAAGGAAAATAAAATTTAAACCAAGGATACAACTTAAACACAACAGATATATCCGAGCAGCCTAGCCATGCTAGCACTTGTATCCAGGCGACATGCACCATAATCCTGACGACTGTCAAACTGTTTGAAAAGGCTTGACCAAATTGCATTTCACACATCTATTCTATATCCTGACGGAGAAAGCTTTTCCTGTACAGAGTAAATAATTAATTTATATCAGCGAGAAACTGTCAGCTTTTATCATTTCCCTCTTCAACGCAGCTCTGGATTAAATTCCTAATATTGAAAACGTCGTCTTCATCGCCATTGTTTCTAGTGAAATCAATCTCTGAGCAAAAAAAGCTTTTTAACTTAAAACAGCTGCCTTGATCGATTATAGGAGAGTTTCGAGTCAGCATTTTAGAGGCTAGAATGTAATATTGAACATATTTTTTATCTGCTCAACTTTTCCTTTCGCAGGTCAGTGTCATGGCAACGAAGTTCTCGCGAAAAAGTAATGACAAAATTTGTATAATAACAGAAAATTAAATGATTTATCATCAGGGTCTGAAATCTAGATAATCCAATTTATGAAACTACAAACCATAAATGTGATAATACTTTTTGAAGTTTAAATCAGCACTTTTTTATGTCTGAAAAACAAGTTTCAATTGATTGCTTAAAACAAGATGCCTTTTTGATTTCATATTTTTTTTCATTCATTTACCTTTGTGAACTCAGCTTTCAGCGCTTCTTTTAATAATTCCTGTATTTTCCAAATTCTACTCCAATATATGTCCAATTACGTGAATTTTAAATTGCTTGGAAAAGCCCTTGAGCAAACAAAAAGTTACAAAAATCAACAAATTGATAGAAACTTCTATTCATATTTAAAGAAGATAGGTTTGCCAGTATTCGTATTGAAAACAAAATGCAGTATGAAAAAAATCAATTCAACCAGTTTACTCTATTGTCTGCACGAAGCAAGTGGTATTAGTTCTGGCTGTAAGGTTCCGCTGAAGTGATTTTTTCGCAACACACTCGTTTTCTTTACTTATGCAGTCGCTTTTACGATTAATATTTGCGGGGAAATTCTTGTTAGTGACATCACGCCTTAACTTTGAGGACTGATTCAAACGTGGTCAACCCCACCGAAATTTTTCTTCAGAATCACGCCTTAGATTTGATTTGACTTTGTAACTAAATCTGTTACTCAAAGGAGAGATTCTGCAAAAGTCTTAGAAGCGCGTGCAGCAAGCGAAAAGCAGCATCTACCACGGACAGTATAATCCGCTGCACGCCAAAAGACTGACTTTCAGTCTGTTGAAAGA
Source organism: Porites rus (assembly GCA_964035705.1). Classification (NCBI taxonomy): domain Eukaryota; kingdom Metazoa; phylum Cnidaria; class Anthozoa; order Scleractinia; family Poritidae; genus Porites; species Porites rus. The sequence goes on along the minus strand of OZ038000.1, from coordinate 1,153,393 downwards.
AATAGGTTGAAACGCTGTGTATCAGTTACTTAAAACAGCTGAACTACTGAAACGGCAAGAACTGAACTCCTCATGGCCAGGTTATATCGACTACACAGCTTCCTGTCAACATTGATTTTGTTGTTTTGTGTTTTTAAGGATGCAAGGGCTGCGAACGCTACTCAGAAACCCATACCAGTACAATTCAGCAATACAGATGTCATCGCATCGACCGTAACCTTGGTTCTTGTGATAGTACTGGCGCTGTTGGGAAACACACTGATTTGCTTCGCTTTTTACCGCTCAACAAACCTAAGATGCGTCACAAATGTGTTCATCGTGTCGTTAGCTGTCACTGATATCCTCGTAGCTTCTGTTTCTATTCCTATCTGGTTGATTATTCAAAACACGGATTGCATCAACAATGCGATCACTTGTCCCAGTGTACTCTTAACATTGTGGCGATGTCTTGACATTCTATTCTCCACTGCTTCTATCATGAATCTCTGCGCCATCAGTTTTGATCGCTACGTAGCCATAACTTCACCACTACGCTACTCTCAGATTATAACGAAAAATCGCGCGATCGTTGTTTTGGTTTGCCTCTGGTCATACTCTGTGATCATCGCCACCATTAACCTAAAAGGAGGACGTTATTATCCTGTGTTGGTTTTTGTGGTCTCGTTTCTCCTCCCTTTATCAGTGATGATTTTCTCATATTCACGAATATTTCTCGCAGCATTACGTCAGGTGCGCCGTGTTCAACCGATACGACAAGCGTTTTACTTCAAGCGGGAGATAAAAGCGGCCAAGACGCTTGCTTTGGTGATGGGCGCGTTCATTGCTTGCTGGACGCCCTTCTTCGTTATCAATATTATCGTGCCATTTTCTCCAAGTGTTCAAATTAAACCAATAGTGACATTACTGATTAAATTCTTGCATTATGGTAATTCGGCGTTAAATCCAGTTATATATTCCAGCACCAACCGCGATTTCAGAAACAAAATTTTAAGTGTTCTTCCTTGGACGTCAGGACATTTCCAAAGCAATATCGGGAACGCTGTAGTTAACTTATGGTCATCTAGTTTTCGAAGCACATTTGGTCAGAGTTCAGTGGCTTTTCAGACTGATAGCGTTACCGAAGCAAACAATAATCAAACCCACGGAGATGTTTCAAGCCCTCAGGAACAAGCTTCATATCCGGCTTCAGAAATCAAGAAAGGCCAACGCTCTACAAGCACTAACAGTCACCCCCATGCTGCAAATTCATCGCCATAATCAGAGGCCATGAGAAGGATCCCGGATCAGGAGACAGTAAATGACTTTGTCTCAAACTAGATATAAATATGATGCTGATACGTTAATATTGACATTACTTTCGAATAGGTCTCCCAAGAAAAGAGTTGATGAAGTTTTTTCAAGAAAAAAAATTAAAGCATCGTTTTCCAAAACTACACGAACAGGGACGATCAGGGGAGGGGTGGGGGAGGTGGGCATATCTTGTCAAATGTCAATTTTCCCTTAATGCTGTGATCTGTCGGCAGTTCTGTATTCTTAGGCTGAAAGAGTCAGTTTTTTTGTTCCTCATGCATGAAACTTTTTGATTCGGTTTCACCAAAGTGGCGATACGGATGATAAAAGCCAAGTTAGTAATTAATGCTACTTCCCTATCTTGTTCACTCATATATATATCACTCATATATCATTAGCTAGTTTATCGAGTGAACCTCGTATGTCTGGTACTATCAAGCATTATTACACAATTAAAAAACTACAGATTAACTTTATTTCGCTGAAGAGTGTCGGCATTTTTCAGGCCGTTCGTCTCAAATACGTCACCGAAATGCATTATGGAGCTTAGGCAACGACGACACTAACGGCAGCAAAAACGTCACTTAAAAACTGAATTTGCGCAGTTTTAAACTTCATCGCACTCATTCCAACTTTTCTAATTTGCCAAATATTGGCGTTTTTTTCAGGAGTTGAATTGTAAAGGACTGCATCTAACTTCACTAAAAGAAAAAGAAAATCGTTGCCTCATGCAAGTTCTTCATAAAACGTGAAATTAGGGAGTTTCAGGTCATAGTCGAGCAGTACCGCAAGGGAATGTACAAAAAAGTGTGCGGCGAAATGTTGTTGCTTTGCCAATCTAAACCTATTGCTTTTTTTGCTCTTTCTCGTTACTGCCGCCGTCGTCTTTGCTTAAGCACTCTACTTGACCGAGAAGGCCCGATAAGACGCCGTACAGGGACTAGGCAACAGCTGGTGTAGAATGTCTACAATGCAGGCAAAGCTAACTTATCAAGCGCGGTTTCCGATTTCGCCGCACGCGAGAAAAACGAAAAGAAAACTGGTACGATCCTCGAGCTCGTTCAATTTTTTTTGCGTGCTCGCTTTTCTTTTCGCTCATGACTGAAAATCAGGGACAGACTAGCGGAAGAGAGCACCTTGGAGACAAAAGGAACTTCTACACTAAAGCCCGGTGAGCGCCATTTTTTAAGACCATGACAGCGCTTTCGACAGTTCCAGTTATTTTTTCATGCTTTGTTTCTAAGCAAATGCTACTTTTTTCAAACTGAATTTAAGCTCTCTGATCGTATCATACCGGCTACACCTTGTGACGGTATTCATATAGCTTACAGATGAGAACACTGATCTCCCGTGGAAATGTGACTCAATGATGACAGAATAAAAATGCCAGTTTTATTTTTTTAAACAAACACTATACATCTATTGTGAAGCGTGGCATACTGAGTTAACATACCATAAAACAATAAGACTTTAATTCTCCAGAGATTTTATATCAATCGCTGTTTATAAGCCATGTATTGTGTTGTTACTCTACGATTTGCATGTAAATATTCAAAAGATTCCAAACATGCAAAAGTACGCTTTCTAAGTGATAACTTCAACAGAGTTTCAAACGACTTAGAACGCGAACCACAAAATGTGATCATGTGATGTAGCAAACAATGTCCCTCTCTTAATTTCATAAAAGAAGGTTTGGACTTTATCATCGCTTAGGTCATTAGCGTACATATTAGTGCTTTTGATTCGAAGAAAGCGCTCGAGTCAGTCATCGAGGTATAAGTGGATGCTAGTTCAAACGCCACTGATGTTATGAAACAAACGTTGAAAAATGGCTAAAACAACTCCAGAAATAATTAATAACAACAACGAGGTTTTCATGGACGAAGAAAGTGAGAGATTTAAAGATGTGCAAAAACTGCAGGGAAATGATCTTGGAGAGGTAAGTAAAGTGATTGCTGTTCTGTATGTTGACGCTGAGGCCCAATGACAATATAAACATTTTTCCAGTTTTAATACAAAGAGTGCCGATTGTCGTTAGTTTTGGAGCAGGGTGAAAATTAAAAGTTGTTCAATTCCGACTAGAGAATTTTTGTGTGCTTATCCTAAGTCGATTGGTATCGTCACCAGTTACGTAGTTGGAAAACTACAGGCGAAAACTGACTTGTTTAGCAACGAGGTAAATGTTCTGTTGTAGTTCTTGTGATTCAGGCTAAACATGGACAATCAAAGATCGCTCATACATAGACACAACCGTTGTAGAGAAGTGAAGCAAGGCCACCTCAGTAAAGCGGCCCCAGAACTGCCTAGCTATCCAATGTCTGACGATCTAGAAACCGCGGCTCTAGAAACGAGTCCATCTCCATGCTTAGTGTTAAAAACGAAAAGCGGTAGTTCAGAGGGTGGTACAAAAACTAACGGGTACATGATATTGTAGACAAAACGGCCTCATTCAGGAGGTTTTTTGTGATTCACTGAACATGTATGCGTACATGTCTTCAGTTAAACTTGTCCCTTCTACTTGCTATATCTGATAGATTGAGAACCCTTCTTTTAGCTTTTATCATCTCAGTGGGGTCTTTATCAGCAGATTTTAACTGTGAACTTCAGTATGTGCTTCACACATATTAACCTTAGGGACCGTTCATTTTTTATGAGAGAGGGGGGGCTGGTCGGATTTGGGGGGGGGGGGCTGAGGATTTGTTAAAAACAGCTTTCTAGCTTTCAGCTTTCTTTCACTAAGTTACGTGAAATGTAACAAAACGAAATTTTAATGCAGTAACTTTTTTAATACCTTATGTATTTTTTTATTCATGGGGGGGGGGGGGGGCTTCCAAAAAATTACTCTGATGAGGGGGGGGGCATGCGAAAAAAATCGGAAATTGGGGGGGGTCATACAATTTTCAAATTACACTCCTCCAAATCCCACCAGCCCCCCCTACCCCATAAAAAATGAACGGTCCCTTACTTTCGGGAATGAAATTGCAACGATCGATAAATAAGGTTTACTTTGTTTTGATTCGTCTCCAGGTTGCAAATTTGGAGATGCGCATTAAAGAGCTGACTGAACAAAATCTGAGATTGAAGGATAAAGTAGTAGAGGCCCGAGAAAGCAGCAAAAAACTTCAAGAAGACTTACTTAAGAGTCAACAAAGATGTTCGGAGATCGAAAAATGCAATGATGGAAATGAAGTGATGAGAGACATCATCATAAAAAAGCTTCAAGGAGAAAAAGAAGAGCTAGACAAAGAAATGAATGTTTTGAAAAAGCACCTGGAACATTTTAATTTGAATGGTGGAAAAAATGACGCTGATTTCGTAGAACTGAACAAGGAACTGCTACAAACCAAGCAAGATCTTCAAGACTGTCAGGAAATGGTGAAGTCTTTACAGAGAGAGAATGAGTCATTAAAACGTGATTTGTTAGCAGCTGCAAAAAAGTTAGGCACGATTCAAGCAGAGTGCGGATCAGAAGAAGTGATAGGAAGTGGGTCAGAAAATAATTCTTTATTGTATAAAATAGACAGCATCAAGGATCAACTGCGAATGTACCGCGACAACTGTTTTGGATTAGAAAACGAAGTTGACATTTATAGGGAAAAGTTGGATTTATGCAACGTGAAACTCGGGGCAAAGAAAGAGCAAATTCATGACATCGAGAGGAGTATTGATGCTGCACAAAGAGATAAGACAAGACTCGAACGTGAGTTACGGGAAGCCAAAATAAAACTGGAAAGCTCAGATGAGGAATTAAACAACTTATTATCCGAAAATCAGCATTACAAGGAGAGGATTAGAGAGCTAGAGTCAAAGACCGGCGAAAATAGTAAGGAGATCGCCTTCCAGAGGGACCCCAATCATGAATCGTCGCCTGAAGAAGACAATAAGAAACTTGAATACTTAGAGGCTGAGTTATCGGAGATGAGTCACAGACTGTCTGATAGTGAGGCAGAAAGCTGTCGCCATAAATCACAGGTTCAAGAATTGAACGTGCAGCTGAAGCAGTTGATGGACAAAATCGCAGAACTAGAGTCATGCGCCCCAATCAAACCTTATGATGGAGGGTTAGACTCTAATGCACTCCTCCAGCAAGCCAAGAGACAAGCGCAAGAAACACGGTTCGCGTTGCAGCGGAAAGAGAAAGAAAATAACGATCTCGAGTTGAAGTTGAAGGAAACGCGAGAAGAAATGCATAAAATGGAAATCCAAACTAACCTTGGCGAAACACAGAGAGCTTCACTGGAGAAAAAGCTGTCAGAGGAAAGAGAAAAATGCTCAAAAATGCAAGATGAATGCACTGGTCTTCAACAAAGTATTTTGAAACAGAAGAAAGAAGAAGATGATTATAAACGTCAGCTTGCTGATAGGGACGTGATTATTACTGAGCAGAAGGTCGTAGCTGCTAACATGGAGTTAAAATATCAACAACTTAGCGAGAAGCACACTGCGGTTCTTGAAGTGCAAGACCAATATGAACAGGAGATACAGGAGTACAAAGACGACCTGTTGCAGACTCAAAAAGATATGGCAGATATGCAAGTGGACTCCAAAGTCGCGGAGAGTGAAAAGCAAGAGTTCAAACAACAAGTTGATGTTGCTAATATAACCATTTCTGATCTACAGTCGAAGCTTGAAGCCGCGGATCAAGACATGAAGGAAAAAGAACACGAGATTTCATCGACGAAGGAAAGATTGATAAGAATGGGGGAAGAATTGGATGAAGCTTCTGAGATAAAAAAAAATCTGGAACTCCAGCTTCATGAAAGTAACTTTAATATCAAGAGGAAGATCGAGGAGGAAAGCAGCATTCAGAGCCAGATGGAGGAACTGCAGAAAACATGCGAAGGTCTTCGTCAACAGCTGGAAGAAAAAGAACTTCTTGTTGAAAATCTCAAGGACCAGATCAGTTCTCTAGAAACAGACTTGGATACAGTTAAAACTGAGCTTTCATACAAGGAGAGTTTGAATGAGACAAACTCTGACGAGCTTAAAAGGGTAAACTTGAAACTCAAAAGCAGCGAGGAGGAAATCAGTCGCCTTACAAAAGCGTGTGAAAACATCTCAAAAGAAAAAGAATCTCTTGACATTGACTTGTCCGTGGCAAGGACGAAAATTGAGACAATGGAATCTAACTTAAAGGAAAATGAAGCGAAGGAGAGTAATCTGGTAAAAACTCTGCAAGAAGAACGCAATAAGTTTGTTTACAAGGAAGCAGATGTTGCTTCCTATCGCTCCAAAATTACTGCATTAGAGCTGGAGTGTGAGGGACACGTCAAAAGAAAAAAGGAACTTTGCCAAAAAGTTGATGATCTAGAGGAGAAAAAAGCAGCATTGAAAAACCAGCTGGATGAAACTTTGACGTCTCGGGAACATGAATTTCGACGACGAATCGAACTTGAAGAAAAAATGTTGGAAATGCAGCAAGATCTCAATGAAGCTATCAAGACCAAGTCACAGGGAGAAGAAGAGCTTCAGGATTTTTGCAGTAAGCTGGCGAAGTACGAGGGACAAATCGAAACACTTCAAAGGCAAAACGAAGAGCTTAAAGAAAGAGCTATTGAAGCCAACATTGAACTTGCTAAAAACGGTGAAGATCTAATGAAACTAGAAATTATAGCGACAGAACATCAGAAAATGTATGAGTCTGCGCAGTCTAACTTGAAGCAAAAAGACAAAAACTGCGAGGATATGCAAAACACGATCAAAACTTTACAAATCGAGTTAAATAACGTCAAAAATGATCTGACCACGAGTAAACTGTCTCACGAGTTTGCCCTGGACGAAAATAGCAGGCTCACTAGAAAGATACAAGAGCAAGAGACGAAATTAGGGCTCTTTGAAAATGAGATTTCCGATGCAAGCGAAGAAAATAGGAAAGTGAATGTCGAACTGAGTTCTCAGAATACAAAGTTTAAAAACCTGCAAATCCAGTTAGGAACAGCCACAAGGGAAAAAGAGCGTTATAAAGACGATTTACAATCTGTAGAAAAGAAATTACAGAAACTTCAAGAGGACCTTCTGGTGGCTCATAATCTTGTACGAGAGAAAGAGCGAATCGTTGACAGCTACAGGGCTGAAATTGCTGAAAAAGACGGACAGATTGAACAAATAAAAAGCTCCAAGGAGTCCTTGGAAGAGAAAAACCTAGCATTAAAGAAGGAATTACAAACCACTACATTCTACCATGACTCCACGGAGTCAAAGCTGAAGTCGTCTCAAGATGAAATTAATTCCTTGAAAAGTAAGCTGAGTCAATATGAGACAACGTTAGAAGCCCTTGTTAAGGAGAGGGATGACAGAGAAATAAGAAGAGAAGATTCCACCCATGAACAACACTTGAAGCTCATGTTAGAACAAAGTAAAGAACGACAGGCAGTCCTTGAGAAGGAAATTTCAAGCAGCAAAACGAAAATCTCTAAACTTGAGCATGATGTCAAAATGTCTCGTCAAGATTGCCTCGACACTCAGTTCGAACTTTCTAAATCACAAAGACAACTCGAAGACTTGAAGGTCACCTCTGATCAGTGTGATAAGGAGAGGAAAAACCTGCGAGAAGAAGTGTCGGAAGTTAACCGAAAATTATCGGAACTGGAACTGAAATACGAGGACGAGCGGAGAGATAATAAAGTGGTTCAAAGCCAATTACAAGACACAACAGCCAGGGCGGATGCCAATAGAAACGAGATACTAAAGCTCAGCAAACAGTGCGTGGAACAAAAGATTCATTTAGAGGCAACAAAGAAAGAGATTGAGCAAAAAAATAATCAGATACAAGAACTTAAGGCGGACAAAGAACACTTGGAGAAAAAGTCCACAGAACTTAGAAGCAGCCTTACAAGTGCTATTGGTGAGTGTGAGAAGCTTAGAGGGGGACACCAACAACTTCAAGATGAGATTATTGCCCAACAGAAGAACATTTCTAATCTGAAAGACCGATTGCATAAGGCAACAAAAACACAGCAAACGACTAAAGAGGAACTTGAAATGAAGATATCAGAGATAGAGAAATTGAATGAGGAAGTGTCACAAACAAATAGCGAGAGAAACGAATTGAAAAGCAAAGAAAAAAAATTGGAAAATATTGTACAGAAGCAAAGTGAAGAACTGGCCGATGTTGAGAACCACATGACTGAACTTCAAGATGAATTGCTACAGGAAAAGAATGAGTTAGAAAACAAAGAAAATAAGATCACAAACTTGAAAGCTTATAATGCTTCTATACAGAAAGAACTAGATCGAAATAAAGATGAGCTCAACAAGTTGAAAGTTGAACTACAGTCAGCTCAAGAAAATACCATGATCGAAGTCGTGAATTCCACTCCGCTTCAAAGTGCTTTGATCGATGACGATGAACCTGAAGATTCAGAAGAGGATTCTGACTTATTAACAATGAAAGAAAATCTCACTAAAGCAGAAGAAAACCTTCAGAAGAGCATTGAAAACGAGCGCAGCTTACAAGATCAGTTAGAAGACTTAAAAGCCACAAATAACCAACAGCAAAACACTTTAGACATCTTATCAGAAAGGGAAAACGTCTTAATGGCACGATGCGAAGACTCCGAGAGAGAAGTCGGTGAGCTTAAAAGCCAGTCGATGAAATCTAAGGAAGACTTGAATATGTCAAAAAGCCAACTAGAGACGATGGAGAAAAAATTGGACAAAATGGTAGCCCAAAATTCCGGTCTGGAAGCAGCAAAATGCCGCCTAGAAGAGGAGTTAAAACTGGAGCGTGGAAAGGTTAGGAGAGCTGAGGATGAACTACTCCAGGCGCAATGTGAATTACAAGAGCTACAAACAAAATGGGACCACAATACAAGAGAAGCAGAGGATAATGAAAATGTTTTAGACTCAGTTCAATCTGAGAAAAAATACCTAGAAAAAGACATCCAGGCCCTCCGAGATGAACTGTCTTCAGCGCATGCGCTAATGAACACAACATTAAAGAAGAACAGGGAACTCGACGGAGAAAACTTCGAATTGAAGAAAACTTTAGCCGAGTACGAAACAAGAGAGGAAGGATTTGAAGCGGAACAAATTGAGCTCAACAGTATGGTAGCACAGCATCAGAAAAGGATTGAAGAATTGGAGCTTTATGCCCAAGAGGAGCAGAAGGAAAATTCTGCCTTAAAACAAGAATTGGAGAATGAGCGTCAGAAACTAGCGGATGTTGAAGATTATTATGATAACCTTCAGAAGTCTTTCTCGCAACAGAAAGAAGGAGAGAATGATCACAAGAAAGTTTTGTCTGAAAAGGATGCGCGTATTCGACTGTTGGAAAACAAGAAAGAAATTTTGGAAGATGATTTAAAGAAAGAATGCATCAAAGGTAAAGAAGAACAAGAAAAGTTTGAACAGGAAAGGCAAAAGCTGGAGCAGATCATCGAAGAAAAAGAAAACCTGAAAAGTGAGCTTGAAAACAGTGTTAAGAAAACAAAGGAAAGAAATAAAAAGCTACAGACAGATCTATCGCAACTTAAAGCAAGTGCAAATGCACAAAAAAATCTTCTACAGGACGCTCAAAAAGAGATCAAGAAACTCAACGGCGATTTGATCTCACAACGTCCAGTTATTGATAGTCTGCAAGCCAAAAACAAGACATTGGATGGGGAAAAACAAAAGCTTAAAGATGAACTTGGCAAATTGAAAAGAAATTTTTCGGAGCAAAAGATTGAGCTGGAGGCTTTAAAGCATGAAAATGAAAGACTGCAAAACAAGTTAAGCGAATCTCAAAAGCACTTTCATTCACCGGTGAAGAAGTCAGAGATACCTCAAACAAAAGCCGAACCAAATGATCTGCTTAGACGTAAAGAATTCAGTGAGCTGGAGAGCTCTTATCAAAATATTCTACTTCAAAATGAAGAAGCAGAAAACGAAAACAAAAGTTTACATGAAAAGAATGAAGACCTAGAGAAGGAATTGTTAAAAGTACTCACCGCGAAAGATTCGTTAGAAAAAGAGATTGCGTTGAAAGAGGACAAGATAAGGGAACTTCAAGACTTGTTATTTAAAACAGAGTACTCTGCGCAACTGGACCGGAACGAGTTAGATGAAACGTCTAAAGCCAAAAACGAAATGGAATCGGAACTTGATTCAGCGCACGAGACAATTCAGGGCTTAGAGGAATGTAATGCCACTTTTGAAGAGACGATTGAGCATTTGCAGAATAAAGTAGCTGATATGGAAGAAACCAATTCGCAATTAGAAAACGCCATGAAGAAAAACCAACAAAAGCTGAGCTCTCAAGAAAAAGAACTTCTGGAAATGCAGAAGAAGGTTTCTGATTTAGAGAACAAGAGACAATCACATGCTAATAGCAACGAAGATCTTCTAAGGGATTTACAGTCAAGCAAAAATAAGATCGCATCTCTAGAGGAAGAACTTTGTACGTCTGCAAGGAATCAAGCAGAATTAAACTTGAAAGTTAAGGAAACAAAAGAGCAAAACGCCAAGTTGAGAAAAGAATTGCAGCAGTTGAAGATTCAACTAGGAGAGGAAAAACACGAACATGACATTGACAAAAAAGAAATACGAGAAAAAGATGAAGCTATTAAAAGGATGCAGAAGGAAAATCGCCAACTCGTAAACGAAATTTCAGAGATGTCCGCAGAAGTGAACGCAAAGGAAGCTGATGTCTTAGCTCTGATGAGCACGCAGGAAGACACACAAGACGAGCTTGAAGTATTGAGAAGGCAGATTCCAGAACTAGAGTCAAGTTGGCTGGAGGAAAAAGGTGAGAAAGAGAAACTCAAGTTGGAAATGTCTACCCTACAAAAACTTTACAACGATTTAAAGATTGCCTACGATAATCTTCAGGACGAAATTAATAGTTCTCAAGAGCAGTTTGAAGAAAAAGATTCGATTCACTCAACCGAGCTACAAAAATTAAACATGGAAAAGGAGCAACTGAAGAAAGAACTGCAACTTTTAAGCAAAAGAATTGGAATGTTGAAGGAAAATAACGAAAAGAGCCAAAAAGAAAAGAAGGAACTGGAACAAAAGTTGAGAACGACTCAGCAGCGGTTGTTAGTTTTGGAGGTGGACGAAAAGACCATCGATACTATTAAAGTGCTCCAAGAAGAAGTTGAAGAGGGCAAGCAAAAACTTCGTGATTTAAATGAAATGTATGAGGCGATAAGGGTAGAAAGAGACAATCTGCGTTCAGATAAAATGAAGCCGAAGTCGCCGAGAACCTTCACAAAAAGCGAGACAAAACCAAGGGCAGCAAATATTCTGAATACTCCTAAGAGTAATATTCAGCACGCAGCGTCCCCTAAAAAAGAAGTGTTTGACGCACAAACAAGAGCAGTGCCTCTTGAAGATAAACTGAGAGTCGCCAGGGAGCGATTGGAAGGGTTGAAGACCTCTCCACCCAAAAACAAAGGTATAGATGAAGTATCCTTGCAAGAAAATGAAGGCTGGAAGGCGTTTTCACCCTGTAGTGCAAGTAATGAACATCGAGAGTCGAACGACAAAGATGGCGCATCTGAGGTGATATCAGATGAAAATGTGATTCAAGGAAAGTGAGAGTTTATTGCTTCTGGTTAAAAGCACTCTCGGCATCTTAAAAATCATTCGTGAATTTATGACCCATAAAAGAGGCATTCAAGGTGGGGCGAGTTAGAATAACTGTACGGACAAATTTTGAAATTGATAACATCATTAAATGACCCTCAACACATGATCGAAAACGACCGCGAACTGGAAATGACATTGACTCGGCGAACAAAAAAGAAACGCGCGCAGTTAAACAGTCATTTATGTCATTCTTTGGTTCTCACGTTACCATAATGATGAGTGAATCGAGTAAGGTTTTTTCATACAAGAGGTATATTAAGCTAGGAAGGTAAACAAAGCTCTTTTTACCCATTCAATGAACTCCAGATAAAACCAAATGATGAAAGAGCTTTTTGAAATGTTTGTATATAATGTAATGCTTGGTGTGTACTATATGAGGCCAGGAGAACTGTTAGTTCACAAGCGAACTTTAATGTTACGAAATAAGGAGATAGATGCGAAATAATAATTTATCACATCACTAGGACAGGGGTACATACACATTTCCACACAAATGAGTTGTAAAAACATTTTAGACATTTTACTAGATTTCGGAAGAAACGCTCTACACACTTCGTTGCTACATGATATTTATATAACCACTGACTTCTTTTATAGTAAATGCACAGTGATTATGCTTATTTCTTGTTAAATTTCTTTATAATAACTACAACCAACTTAAATGTTAATTACAAATTTTGTGACTATTTAGATCAAAGCTCACAAAGGTTCTATTCACACAACTGCGGACGAGCACCTGTGCTTGGGTCCGTACCGGCATAAAATGGTGTTGTGTTCACTTTGCCCTATCAGACGGTGACCTTACAGCTTTCGCAAGACCTCACGGGATTGATCGGGAAAACATTAAACAAACAAAGTTAACAATGGAACCGAGAACGAAATTTAATTCAGTTCAATTCAGTTTATTTTTCTCACAATATCTAAGCTAGTGGCAAGTTACAAAAGAGCTGCAACCCATAGGGGTCGAAGTACATTATAGGTTCTAAAGAGTTGCCAGACTACCACTGTATTAGACGCCCAGTTTTGAGACGTAAAACAACGGGGAGTTATGGGTAAGGAAAGCATTGGATTGCCCCGGAACAAACAAAAACCGTCTGCAATCAGGGACCCAGACCCTGCTTTAGGTCGAGATCTTGAGTCAAAAATAAACCCAACTGTGTAATTTTGGGTCAGAATGATACGGACACATTTTTCATACAGCTGCTGATTCGCAGTAGAGTTTCAATGCTGCAGGTCAGTAGAAACTATTTCTAAGCATATTGCTACCAAAATAAAAACATTTCTTAGTTTTTACATTGCCTCATTGCAAAACGTAGAAATTGGACTGTGCAACCAATGAACATTTCTTGCGCGGAAAAGGTTTTAAGCTACTTTCACTCATGACACTCATTTGTAAAATGAAACGGTTAAAGCAACGGATACCGCTGCGACAACAGTTGAGAATGAGATTGAAAGTGAAACACCCTTTTTAACAAGTTATATCGCAACAAAAATTATGGTGAATGTAGATGTGAGGTACAAAGACAGCTCTCCAGATCCCTACTTTTTGCACGGTCACAATTAATCTGCAAGCATCTCGCTTAGTGACACCATGTTGGGTGATACAGAATGTATGTGGCAAAAGAAAGACACATTGAATTATGATTTACACCTAAGCACTTATATCCGCTGCTACTGTAACAGTATTATGAATAAACGAAAGCATCGATTTAACGTCAGTAAAGACGCCATGTTGGCCTGCATTCGAGCACCAGTCCCCGGAATTTGCTACTCCAGCAAGGACAAACTTCCCATCATCCCTTGGACAAACTAACGGCGCTCCGCTATCGACGTTACAAATTTGGTCCTCATTCCTGACGGAGCTGGCGCAGCGTTCGTACTTGCTAATTGTCCCATTAAATGATGAGTTGCAGAGCTTTGTTGAGTCTAATTTGACTTGAGCCTGTTTCAATATATTGGAAGTATTTCCTTGTTTGTCAAAAGATCTCCACCCAATCACATAGCATAAAGAACCATTTGCAAACTCGGTTCCTTCATTTGGAAGGCAGATAGGGGAAACTCGACGGTGCAATACAGCCATTCGTTCAAGCTTCATCAACGCAATGTGTTTTTTAAGACTAACCACGATGTTTTTAACCCCTATAATTTCTTCATACCCCTCCAAGACTGTTCTGTCATGTTCGCCTACTCGAGCTGTCCAGTTTTCAGGTTTGCCTCTCGCGTTCACACATTCTGCAGAAGTTAGAATCCAGAGTCCACCTATAAGAGTTCCACTACACGCATGTGTGTTTAGGAACAATAGCTCAACTTGCCACGGCCAAGAGTTGGGGCGAGCGTCATGTCCGCTGGCTATCAAAGAACTTGAGGAAGGAATAAAGCGGGTACCACATTCGGGACGAAAACCTTAAAATTAATGAAAGACAAGGATCATTAACAGAACTTGAAAGATGTTTCAGTTTCAAAATATGCCAGCAATTGTCAGTATTTCAACGGCTTCTTTCCTAGATCAAAGTAACGCTTATGTAGAAACCCCATTACTTCTTCTACTCTATAAATAGTCCACTTTCATTATTGATTTCCGCATATCTGATTTTAAAAGATGCGTGAGTTGAAGTGCTCCTAGCCTCTCAGTGGACACTCCTTCTTACATTTCTTCTCTAGATAGTAACCTCACCAGCAGATCTGCCCTGCGAGGTCAAGCGTCCTTAGCAATGTTAGTCAGACGTTGTAATTACCAATATTAAAAAAGCGTCATGCTACAAAGAAGGCAAATAACAGGAGAATAACGATTTTAAACGCATTCTCGCAATTTGCATGAAACTTACCGGTTATAACACTCTCAATGAAAGGCAGCATGTATCGTACATCCAAGTACACCCCATACTTGTTAGCTCTAGCACAACCTGTACCCCAGCTGACCACTCCCGTCAGAACAAAACTACCGTCCTCTTTCTGACAGGCCAGGGGGCCACCACTATCACCATAACACGCGTCTTTACCACCCTCTGGAAAACCGGCGCAAAAATATCTCTCGTTTATCCCGCCCCTGTAGGAAATATTGCTGTTACAGACTTCTTTGGACACCAGGTTAACTTCCACTTCTCGAAGAACTTCCGAATAAGCTGAAGCATTCTCCTGTTGTGTTCCCCATCCGGTGGCAAAACAGGTTTTACCAGTTGAGAAACTGGTTTCCATGTCCGGAAGACAAATGGAATGAACTCGTTTGTGGAACACCGCTGGTCTCTTGAGTTTAATGATCGCAATATCGTAATCACCTGTGTAATTTTCGCTGCCGAGTTGAAATCCTGGATGAATTGTTATGTTGTCGATGTCAATCTTTTCTTCATAGCCCTCGAATTTGGATTCATTGTGTTCTCCAACCCTGATTTGCCACTGACTTGGTTTGTCATATAAGAAGAAACAATGCCCTGACGTCACAACCCAGGATGAACCAATCAGAGAACCTCCACATAAGTGAGCAGTGCCATTGACCAAGAGATCCACTTGCCACGGCCAAGAGTTGGGACGAGCCTCGCGTCCACCAATTATGCGGGAGATCTGGGACTGAACAGGGCGAATTCCGCACGAAGGATGACCTAATATGAGCAAAGTATTCAATGCAGTGAAAACATAATTTGAATTCTCTGTTTTCTTGCGCTTTGTTTTGGTTTGTCTTAGCTTGCGTCTGGCAAAAACCGCGAACAGTTTTCAAAGTTAATCTCATAGTTAGATAAAACACTGGAATGAAAACATGGCTTGAATGCTTGTATTGTATTGCAGTATTTTCTAAAGTACAGATTCTATTATAGTCAGGTGAACTAGTGAGCTTGTACTTGGTTTTTTGATCAACGTCCTGTTTGGCTTCTAATTTGTACTTCATTATGTAGGATAATAACGCAAATAATACCAATTTCAGCACTGAAGCACTCGTACCAACTCCGCGGTATGACCAGTACCTTGCGCATGAGAACGACCATATCACCCCGGCAGTGGCAGCCATGGGCAGCTGTTTCGTCCTCATGAAGGACTCATCAGCATGGCCCAGACGAGAGGTCTCACTTGCGATCATCAGTATGGTTGTGCTCATGTATTCAGTAGACCTGCGCCCCATGAGTAAGGTACAGGCCATACCGGAGAGTTGGTACGAGTATTTCAGTGCTGAAACTGGTATTGTTTTAATAATTCAAATACCATTGCTTCATTCAGTAATACCTGCTTTACCTCATTATGAAACTGATTGACCTTAAATTTGCTTTTTATTTAAGGATGGTGAAAAGAACAATCGCTAACGTGCGTAAATATTTGCTTCCATTTCGGCGCACTCACAAAAGAGGAAACGCCAAGAAAATGAAACTCATCAATGTGAATTTAAGAAAACACAGCTGACTTGTGGAGACTTACCATATAAAGTATTCTCAATGAATGGCAGCATGTATCGTACATCCAAGTACACCCCATACTTGTTAGCTCTAGCACAACCTGTACCCCAGCTGACCACTCCCGTCAGAACAAAACTACCGTCCTCTTTCTGACAGGCCAGGGGGCCACCACTATCACCATAACACGCGTCTTTACCACCCTCTGGAAAACCGGCGCAAAAATATCTCTCGTTTATCCCGCCCCTGTAGGAAATATTGCTGTTACAGACTTCTTTGGACACCAGGTTAACTTCCACTTCTCGAAGAACTTCCGAATAAGCTGAAGCATTCTCCTGTTGTTTTCCCCATCCGGTGGCAAAACAGGTTTTACCAGTTGAGAAACTAGTTTTCATATCCGGAAGACAAATGGAATGAACTCGTTTGTGGAACACCGCTGGTCTCTTGAGTTTAATGATCGCAATGTCGTAATCACCCGTGTAATTTTTGTTGCCGAGTTGAAATCCTGGATGAATTGTTATGTTGTCGATGTCAATCTTTTCTTCATAGCCCTCGAATTTGGATTCATTGTGTTCTCCAACCCTGATTTGCCACTGACTTGGTTTGTCATATAAGAAGAAACAATGCCCTGACGTCACAACCCAGGATGAACCAATCAGAGAACCTCCACATAAGTGAGCAGTGCCATTGACCAAGAGATCCACTTGCCACGGCCAAGAGTTGGGACGAGCCTCGCGTCCACCAATGATGCGGGAGATCTGGGACTGAACAGGGCGAATTCCGCATTTTGGGTAACCTTTTTTGGAATTTGCATAATTATAACTAAATTAGTAGTGAGCTAGACCTGCGTGATATAAAGAAAGACACGAAGAGTTCGTAGAAAGCAAGGTCAGATTGATTAAACTATCGCATTTGTCTTTGAAGTGGGGTAAAGAAAGTTTAGAAAAAGTTATTACTGTTTTAGGGCCACTGCCTCGTGACGAGCCCAAGTAACACTGACTGGTAATTTTTTTTATAAAATGCAGGTGTTTAACGTTCTGTCGTTTTATATGCAAGTTAATTCGAATGTAAATTTTGAAAACTGGGGAGTTAAAAGAGTGAAGATTCCGTTCTGTTTTCTTCTGAGTTAGATTAGTTGTACTGACTGACTGCTCAGAACATAGTCCCAAACCTTTAATCATTTTTGCAGTTTAAAACTACTTAACCATTTATTTTTTAATTTTCTTACCGTATATGGTGCTTTCTATAAATGGCAGAAATCTACGTACATCAGCGTAGACCCCATATTTATGCGGCCTCGCACATCCTTCCCCCCACGTCACCACTCCAGCAAGGACCCATTTTCCTGCGCCATCTTGACACACCAAGGGCCCCCCGCTATCTCCCTGACAGGCGTCCATCCCACCCTCCTGGTATCCAGCGCACAAGTAACGTTCGTGAACTTTCCCGTTGTATGATTCATTCTTGTTGCACTCCTGTCGTGATACTATAGGTACCTGATTCTCTTGTAGAATTTCAGAATAAGTTCCATTTTCCACGCTGTGTCCCCAGCCCGTAACAAAGCACATTCGACCGATATCTTCAGGGACAGTTGAGTCCTCATCAGGCAGACAGACTGGGCTTACTTTACTGTAAAATGTAGCGGGTCTTTTTAAATGATACAGTGCCACGTCATAATCCCCTGGGGACTCTGCCGTCGGGCGGTCGATCTTAAATCCTGGATGTATATAATATCTGTTGCCTTCCATAATTTCTTCGTATCCTTCGAGTTTTACTCGGTTGTGTTCTCCAAGTCTTATTTCCTTGACTGTAGTACTGTAGAATGGGTCTGCACAATGTGCAGCTGTCAGAATCCATTGTGGATGTATGATGGAACCACCGCAGAAATGCTTGGTACCATTTTCTATAATTTCAACTTGCCATGGCCAAGAATTTGGCTCCGCAACTTTGCCGCCAACAATGCGCTTTTGACGTGAATGATGGTTCGTAAGAACGCGGTTTCCACAGTTAGCAAATTCTAGGATAGAAAGAAAAATGACAGAAAAGATAAACTTTCCAAAAAAGAGATTCCAACTGTTTTGACCTATAATTCATGTATGGATTGCCAAAGAAAACGGTTCATAATAATGAGGGAAGATGGTAATGTGAGCGCTGCCTCCGTTGCGCCTTGTTTTTATTATAGTTCGGCTAAGTAAAAATTGCCTCATGTGTACCTTCATTATACTATAAACTGCCGTTTATAAGCTCCCCTCAACAGCTATAAGCTAATCTATCTGTGAGCAAAACCATCGGATTTAAAGTCTCCTGGACACGAGCCTCCCTAGCTTGTATTGAGGCCTTATAAACCACATTTTACGGTATGTTTCTTGCGATCGGTAAGGAGGATGCTAAAGTTTTTTTGTATATGCTATAACAATAAACCACCCACAAGAGTAAATTGGTAAGACGTTTTACGGGATACAACTGAAAATAGCCCACCTTTCATACATCCATAAATCTCCATTCTAATCGCTATAGCACCGTACCACTCTGTAGGATATACCCGCATGAAACGCACGTTTTTCAGTTCTGTGAGTTGGGAAGTAATAACTTCATCTTTGTTCTCCCTAACCAGAGTAAAAACCTGTAGGAAAAAGGGTTCTGTAAAATGAAAAGTCACAAGGTTTTTCTCATTTTAGGCGTTAGATTCACAACTTTCTTAAAGAGTGTTCAAAGCCCTTCTCTGAAATTGGCCAACAAAGATAGTAAACGCTACTTCTTTTATGATTATATTTCAGTTCACGTAAGCCGGTCTGAAAAATCACTTTCTATTGTCTGGAGAACAAAATAAATAAAACACGGTAAAAAAAAAGCAGCGTAAACTCTCAGCTCCCACTACAAAATACGAGAAAGCACAATTTACCTCGGATAATTCCTCCCAAGTCTTGCCATCCAAGCTAAATGATAGTTTAAAGCTCGTAACCCAATACTCGTAGTTCGGATGTCCCTGAAAGGCCACCGCTGAAACATTGGTTCCACCTTTAAAGTAAATCTGCAAGAACTGCTCTTCATTTTGAGCTGATGGCATCCAAGCTGAGTTTCCATGGAGACGAGCCTTTCCAGGATCATGGAAAATATCACGAATGGACGAAGCAGTGATGTCTGCGTTTTGGATCCAATAATTTTGCATACCTAGTCCTTCATTACATGATGACCCTGTAAACGAGAGTGATTTGTTTAGAAACGGTTCTTTAGCCAGTTTATTTTATGACGGAAAAAGTAACGGTACCCTTTTCCCATCAGCTCTTACGTCATAGATTTTGCCATTTTGTCCATTCAGATCAGCAGAGGCAGAGAGTTTTGGCGGGATTTAGTTTCCTGTTATGTGACCGCCAGGTAGCCATTGCTACAATAATACTCACAAATAATTACATGTCAAAACACCTTTGACCTGCGTAAAGCATATTGCCGCTGTCAAGAGCTAGAGATAATGTTTGTAGGAACCAACGCTTGCATTACTTGGGGCCTGACTCCTCCGATCCTCTCTATCAAAACGTTGGCATACGTATTTTTTCCCGATAACGTTTCCTAGCTAGTACTACCGCTTAGGTAAATGACGAAAAACTAAAAGATCCACTATATCAGAAAATCTGCGATTAGTTGGCCGGCATTGGTGCGCATTGGTATGCTGGACTATTCATGAATCTTTTAATTATTTAAACTTTCAAACACAGTTTACACAACAGACGTTCAGCAACTGCCAAAAGAAAACAAACACTTGCCCTAACAATCTCAGTGTCTGATCAAAAGTGACGTTTTTTTTGTAAGGTAAACTAGACAAATCTCGCCCATATTGATCCAATTAACAATTCAGAACGCTTGATTTAATAAAAAGTAAGCAAATATTGCAGCTGTTGTTAGATCGCCATCTCCTAACAAGGAATGAACGATCAAACTTACTTCTGTGAATTTTTCGTAGTTTTTTTTTCTGGTTATTTACATATACACGACATAATTCAGGTCTCCTCAGCATTCCCGCTCAGCTCACCTCACTTAAAACATTCGAGTCTCACCTGCAAATTGTGTTTGTCCGAAAGCAACTGAAAGAGAACAAACAATGGAGGGTGTATTGAAAGTTTTATTCAAAGCGCTTGCTACATCTGACAAACAGGACACTAACATATAGGAGATCAATGTACGCTGAGATTAGACTTAAGCCCTTGTTGGCTCTTCTGAGCTCTTCTAGCTGTTCACGGCACGCATGAGGGCTGCAATAGACATTGAATTGTGGTAGTAAGGAATAGGAATTGCGGGTAATACCTCTCAGTGTTATGACAGTTGGTAAATAATTTGGATTCTAGCTTCGGAGCTTGTGAAATTTTACGTTTTCCTTCTACTTTTATCAGGAGAAGAGTCTCCTGCGACCGTAGCATTCCTTGGTTGAAATATTACAATAACACGGCCTTGCAACCACTATTAAAAGCCTTGGATACAGGCGTGAAAAGTCGTCATTGCCTCACATACACAAAACACATTGATTTCCAAAGAAGCTTCAAATCTCAGTAAAGTTCAAAGAAATCGTTATAATTACCACTGTTGTGCTTACCATTTGCGATTAGATAGAGAAGCAGAGACAAGCCGAGCATCTTGGCAGCGTCGGTTACAACACTTGAGCTGACTAGTCCGAGTCGTAACACTGAACACAGTCAAATCAAAACTTCAGTTGAATCTTCATACGGAAAAATGTCATAAACTGTTGCTGTCATAAAGTAAACAGAAATCTCAATTTGCAACTCAAACGGACAATTTGCATATCTTGGTAAAGGGAAAACGGCGTTCCGATTCAAATGAACTTTAATCTCCTTAAAATACAGCAAATCAAAAACGGGATCAAATGATTATCTTCCAAGGGTCTTTGTCCAAGGGATTTGATCTCTTATAGGCCAGATCAGTTAACTTACATTTTCTCTAAACTATTATGCTGATTGCAAGGTGACCTATCAGGTGCCAAAGGCCTATAAAGTGAAACTTCATACCAAAAGTCTGTAAACATACAGCTTTGCTAAGGTGCCTAAAAATAACACATATCACTCAACAAGAATATGCGGCCTAAAGGAGCTCATGACTTAACTACCTGTAGTACGTTAGAAAAAGTCCATTTTCTTAAAATTCCCTGCTTTAACAACCTCGTTCTCCCAATTATCTTAGGAAAAAAACCCTGGAAAATGAGTTGCAGGTTTAAAAGATGTCTTAAAATACATTATATAGGAGAAATTAAGACTGAATAACCAGGTTGAGGCAGGGTAAAATATACGAGAAAGCCGACTAATAAGAAAAAACTAATGACAAACGTTAAGGCAAGGACTGGAAACCTGGAAACTGCCGCTACCGCTGCTGAGCGGGAAAGTATGTGGGTGGAAATTTTCAAAACTGAGGCAAGGCAAAGCCCTTAAATTATCGAAAGAAGTTGACAGGGTTATGACCCCGCGTGAGAACTCTAAACTCCTTTGCACGCAAACTGAATTGTTTATTAAAAAAACCCTTTGAAGTTGAGGTCCACTCAACGCGTAAATAAAACCGACTGATTCTTTCTTGCCGGATCTCTAAGATAGAGACGCTAATGCCAGACGTCACTTGAACTGGGAATTAAAACAAAACTGAATGCAAGGCTGGCAATTCGGGAAAGGGCTGATTCATTCCAGGCCAATATTACGTTTATAAGCGTCATGACAAACGTGGAAGTTGGCAATGTTTTGTCTCCTAATGTATATCAACAACCAATCTCTTAAAACTTCCCATCGCCTTTATCATATACAATATTCTCATCATGTATCGTGCACGTGTTAAAAGCGAGCCGAGCGGTTCTAAACAGCACGTAACATTGGAGGAACTGGGCTCTAGAATTGTACTGTGGGTCTCAAATTTTTAACAATATTTTCACCGTTTCCTCAAGGTTGTCTCCGTGGCGCAATCGGTTAGCGCGTTCGGCTGTTAACCGAAAGGTTGGTGGTTCAAGCCCACCCGGGGACGGTATTTTTTTCTTTTCTTTCTTTCTTTTTCTTTTTCTCATTTTAGGAGTTTGATAAGGAAATTATTTTCAAATCGTTTAATTTTGAATTGGTTTTACCTCCATCTTGCTAATATAAAATGATTTCAAAAGCTTTCGTTTCCCTTTGAGTCAGATTATTACTCGCGTGTGGAATACTGGAATATTTCGACTTGTGACCATTGTTAATAAACTCAAAAGTAGCAAGAGACAGATTAAGCAATTAAATTCATCATGAAATTATCAGTATTAAAAAAAGAAAAAAAAAATTATGCGATCACGCTCTTTTAGTTTAAAAGAGCCGCAAGGCGATTTATAAGCCAGCGGATGAGTGTTTACACATTGTCTACTACGTGTAATGAACACGCTCCTTTCACGATTGCGCCAAATTCAAAATGGCGATGTTTACAGAATGGGCATAACTTCTTCTAATTTAACAGCAAGAAAATCTTGAAATGGATTCTGAGGGTATAAGACTACCTCCAAAGCCTACATTAGAACCCCAAACTACCTTATTTAAGAGTTTTCAACTGGATCTTACTCCTGAAAAGAAACAGCCAACAAGCAGACTAAGAGAAAACAGCCAGAAGAGCGGTTTCAGTTCAAATGTTTCCACCGAGAACAAGTTGGAGAAAAGGAAGGAAATTTATTCTTGGTAAGGTACAGTATTACATTTAGTTATATATTGCACAGTGACACAACAAGCAAAATGCAAATTTTATTGTCAGAAAGTTTCTTTGATGCATGCAGATGTGTAAATAAGAGTCAAATAATTGTCTCATGTTAAATCCCCGCCCCGCCCCGTCCCCGCAACCAGGGAAAAGACAAAAGAACTCGATAAAATGTCCCCAGGGAAAATGTTTTCATTCCAATGTCCTCGCTTTTCCCCGCCTACTAGTGAAAGCATATGCTGACGTTCCAATTTTCATTTGGTGAAAATGTTTCAAGCCAGTTCGGTTTTCATTTTTTTATTGACTCATATTAATTATCCTAATCTGAAACAAAGAGAAATATAAATCAAGCTGGTTTCAAAAATTTTACGTCTGATTCAATGAAAATTCTGGACCATAACATATAAATGAAGTTTCTAAAAAAATTCATTAAAAACACAAAAACAGACAACAACATAACATTGAACGGCTTTATTCGCTCCTTTAAATTTAATCTGGAGGGCTCTTTGCAACACACAGTTCTAGACTCCAAGCCTCCAGCAGAGAAATTCCTTGGTTTGGATACCGTTAAAGCAATTCCTACCCAAGCCCCCGCATACAGGGACAGTTTTGAGAGACAATGACCTGTTTCTGTTCTGCTAATGTCCCCGCCTTTGCTGGGTTGGGCACGGGGATTTACTTTCACTGGTGCATTACATAAGCTTAGCTTTTAGATAATTTTTCTTTTAAACAGCAAACAAATAAACAATATGCCGGAATGGCAGTATAAATATTTAAGCGACTTAAAATAGTTACAGGTAGCCTTCTGAAGAGACCTTGATCTGAACTCTGAACATGATGTCGCCATTTCCTTTGATATTTAGCCTGGCTCAGCCATCGATGAACTCAACAAACCTAATGAGTAAGAAGCTTGCAGCTCTTCAGAAAGAGCAGTTTGACCCAGCTCTGGCAATCGCTGAAGAAATTGAACAATCTGAGACTACAAGAGTGATTTTCGGAGAAAAAGTTGCTCAGGCTGTCAACGTGAAGAAAGGCAGTCACATCTATGCTGACTTGATTCCTCTTGATGTCGAGGCTAAAGATGTGCTTGCCGAGTGTGCTTATCCAAAGGCTAGAAGTAGTTCAAAGAGTACCAAGCTTCTAACACAAGAACCAGAAATTATGGCTTTTTTCTCTGAGAATTTTGAGACACAAACGGCACATCTTGATTATGACTTGTTCTATCAGGGGGACCCTGTTAACGAGCCATCAGCAGCATCAATATCACATGTATTTGATTTACACAAACATATTCAATGTTGGCAAGAATAATTCTAATGTTAACAAAAAATGAACAAAAATAAACAAGTATAACCTTAATGATTTAATGGCAATTGAACCTTTCAATTTAAGAGTGCCTAATAGATCAATTTTGATATATGAAAATTCATTATTCCCTTCAGCCTCAGGGCCAAGTAAGAATGTTAATATATTGAAATTCCTCTATTCTAGGACACATTACTTGGAAGCTAATGTGAAGTGTCTTTTGTCCTTTTCTCCTCAATCTCAGAGCCAAACGTAGCCTAATTTCAAGCCTAGGGGGATGGGACGAGTCGGTTTATTATGGGGTAAACATGAGACCCACATAGAAGGTTACTGGTCATTTCACCCCGGTTACTTAGCCCCCTTTTCTAGAACGAGAAATATTATTTTTGAAGCATGCTTGTTTTGGTTTATGGCTTAAAGGACAAGGAATATTACATTTGAGCGCGCTTGTTTTGCTTTCTGGCTTATAGATCAAGAAATATTACATTTGAAGTGCTCTAAATGACTCGAAAATAGGGGGCTAAGTAACAGGGCAAAATGACCATTGAGGACATTGAGGTTGGCAACATTCTCAAATTTGGTTTTGATCGGGCCTATATTGAATGAGATTCAGCCATCAGAAAACTCCAAAATTTGATAAATATTGTCCAGACAGTGAGTCCAGAAACCAGTATATCTCTTATACATTTTCAAGTTTTTTATATAACTGTATCTTGTTCAATATTGGCCCGAAATTAGTGAGATTATTTTTTCCTTTACCTTCATGTGCTCTTTCTATGTGGGTCTCGTGTTTTTCCCATGATAAAGTGACTAGTACCCAGTCCTGCTCAGTTTGAAACTAGGATTTTGTTTTAAAATAATTTGGAACTGGACCGTTACTCTGTGTGCTGTGAGGGGGACTATCTTTGCTAATCCTCATGTGGGAGGGGGAAGCAAGACTTTGATGATGTAATTGACTTTCAGTTTGGAAGTACTTTTTTGGCATTTTTTTCTTTAGATGTTTCTCATCCTTTTCACACAAAGTGTGTAGCCTGCAAAGCAGGTGTATTTTGAAGCGAGATTAATGATTTGTTTTCTGAAATAATGTTATCCTGCCATCTTGGATGTTTAAAATACTAACAGAGGGTTGTATTAAGTTGTATTAAGAAAGAAATACATCTGGATTGAATGGATATCTAAAGATCTAGTAAAACAACCTAGGAAATGAAATGTCCAAAAAAAGGGAATCTGGTGAAGACTGCGTCTTAGGAGTTACTGAAGTCATCAAAAATTAAATGCCTGGTGTTAAGCTAAAGCTGGGCTCATGGGTGTTGCTTGCCAAAATACTAGCATCGTCATGCTGAGAATATTCACTTCAAGATTATTCCTTGTTATCGATTACTATCAATTCTGATCAACTGTTATCGGTTTTGTTAATCGATAATAATCAATACATAATTATTTTCCCTGTGACTTTGAATTCTATTGATTTCCGATATCAATCGATGTTAATCGGCGGATTAAATCGATTAATATCGATTGATTTCTGATAACGAGCTTTATTGATTAAGTAAAATAGAGGCAATTTGTTTACGCAAAAATTTTACACATGCATTTTCTTCTATATTTTTTTCGGGGATGACTGGGAATTTCTGAAGAGAGTGTGGGGTAACATTTTGAAAATCCAGAAAGCATGAGAACGGGGAGGCTTGTAAGGAAAATCCTATGAGTACTGGGGGAGGGGGGTTGGAAATTTTTTTTGGAACTATATCACTGCACTTTGGCCATCTTGCTTTTCCTTGCAAAATGTAACCCTCATAAAAAAGCTCAACTCTGGAGAACAACAACATATTTTATAATCAATGGATTTTCTTCTGTAACTACCAATGATACAGTTACAAAATTGTACACTGAATTCATGTATGGAAGGTTTGAAAATATTTTATAATTATACTAAATACACTAGACAAATGGCAAACTGTAATGCCAATGCTTTACAGTCCAAATAATTTAGTACGTTCAGTGGTAGGTACAATGTGAGAAGAAACTGTACAATATTCTCAGAGGACTATGAAAAATATTGCATTTTGCTAATTTACATATGTATCAAAACAGAAACCGACAAGGCCTGTAGTAAAGCGAGCCGTACTGCAAAATTGGCTAATGCTATCTCTTCTTCTTTGTGAGGTAATTATCTTCTATGGAGTCTGGAGAGAGTCTTTGCTGTAGCCTTGCAAGGTATAAATTGAGGTTTTCAACCAACAATTTCTTCTTGAACAGTTCTGCCTCCTCTATGATTTCATGAATTACCGAGCACTGAATTTCAAGTGAGCCCTTCAAGTTGGCTACTTGATTCAGGATAACTTCATCACCTACAACACAAAAACACAAGTGTCAGATATCCAGGGGAAACATAATTTTGCGCAGAAAGAATGAGAAAAAATAAAAACCAAACATGATAATAACAGGCTTTTCATTAACTTTTGAAGATTGGCAGAACTAGAAGCAATTTTATAACTTAACCCTACTCCTGTTGCCAAATTGACCCCAAAAAGAACCAGAGGTTTATGTTTTCTACACAAAGTTTGTAATCGTACTACTTAATTAAGGCAATTTACAGTGACTCTTCAATGAAGATTTACAGTACAGAGTGACTACCATCAATGGCTAGAGAGAAGAAATTCTTTCATTAAAATCATATATTAAAAAAAAGCATTTATGATATTGGTATGGCTTTCATGTCATTTATCCAAGTGGGAATGGGGGAGGACGGTATCTTGCACTGACATATAACTATTACAAGACAGTAAAATAACGTTTTTTCTTATCATAATCTTTCTTTGAACACACACTCTGTGATTGGTCAATTTTTTTCTTCAGATGAATGAAGATAAGAGAAGAAAAAACACTGTATATAACTTACAGAGCAGGTGCCAGCTGCTTAATAAGTGGATACTGCTATCTATCAATCTATTTATCTATCTATCTATCTATCTATCTATCTATCTGTCTGTCTGTCTGTCTGTCTGTCTGTCTGTCTGTCTGTCTATGTATCTATTGATCGACTTATCTAGCGATCTATCTATCAATCGATCAATCAATCAAAAGATTGATTCCCATTTATGAGCAACCAAGACGAGACCTCAACTTGTCTACGCAATGAAATCAAAGTTGCAATTACTTTTATGTGGTTGTCTGATTTCCCTGAATACTGTATTTTTTATCAGCCTGTTTTCTTCATATGCTTCTCTTGCAAGTTGTCTTTTCAGCAATCTTGGTGAAGGACCTTTTGAACCCCTTCCTTTAACATCTCCATCTACAAGTGGCTCAGGTAGCTCGGAGTTTGCCAGTCTATTTTTACTAAGTGTATTGTCATGAGAGTTTAATGGAGGCCCTCCTTGGCCAGAAAACGTCCTACTTTGAGAGGTCACTGCTTCCTTTAGAATTGATGAAACAAAATCATTCTTGGAAGAACTAACTGCATCACTCTTCCCTACTGTTGGCTGCTGCTTGCGATTTATTTTTCCTTTATTGCTGTGCAGTTGCTGAAGTCTTGCAAGCTGGGGTTTAATCAAACCCTTTGAAGCTTTATGCAACTTATTTTGTCCTTCGTTTCCTTCAGTATGTTTTCGTTTTAATCCATGGCCTGGAAACAAATTGTTTGTTTTGGCATCAGGAGATAACAAGCTTTTATCTGGTGATACTTTGCTGTTTGATGGTCCATGTGGTGGGCTTAGTCCACCATTTTGGTTTGTTTTGTTGGGCCACCGTACAGGGGGTGTCTCTTGCTGCTTCCTCCTGTCCCTGGGAGATCCTGGCGATCCTGGGGGTCTTTTACGTGAGGGTGGGCCAGCCATTGCCTCATTTACATCAGCCTCATCGACCATGACTCGCTGTTATGGAAATGACAAAGAAATCATTTTGTTGCTAAACAAAAAAGTGGTCACAATATTATGTCCTTGCCATTCATTCTTAAGTTTTCATACTAGTTTGAAAAGCTGCTTCTTTTCCTAAAAACAACTGCAGAGTATTAATTTTAATTCAGTATTTTAACTGTTTTGATGAATTGACAATACCATATCCAAGTCAAGGCCTTTTTGGTTTCATGTGTGGTAAATGCAAATGTGTTAGTAAATGTACAGTCCTGTTACAAGGGCGGATCTAGGGGGAGGGTGCAGGGGGTGCGCACCCCGCCCCCCTCCCGAGATGACCTGCGGTTTTCTAATACAACTGGTATTCTGCAAAAAAAAAACTATGTGGTTTATTGGTGTTAAAGTAGAGCAAGAGACGAGTGCACCCCCTCCTAACAAAAATCCTGGATCTGCCCGTGTTACTACTGAAACAAGTTAGGGTGGGGTAATTTGTCCCTCCTCGATATTTTAAAATCTGTGGATGATATGCTCAAGCCCCACTTATCGCAAGTAACCTCTTTAAAACAACTTTTGCATAGTGCTACTTATTTCTTATGATTTTACAGAAATAAAAATGCAATTTTGTAAAAAGAAATCTTTGCTTTAGCTTCTATTAGGAGTAGGTTGATGTGGATTAGTACAGGTAATATCATTACACAAAAAAATTATATAAGACTTTCCCTAACACATTCTTCCCCAGACCTTTGATTTTCCCTGACTTGTTCAGACTGTTAATCCCCTTAATTACCTGATCCTTGGCAAGTTTAAAGGGGTTCCCAAACATGTGAACTCTATTTTGGCCAGGATCAACTTCTCGCAGGGGGCTCATTTGCCTTAGCACTTCTTGGTAGTTACCCATATCTGCAATTGCCACGCTGTGTCGCGCATCTAATAAAGGTGAAATAACAGCAATATTATTATGTTATTGTTAGGGCTAACTAGCTACTGAGATCGTTTTGACTATCGCAAAAGCATTGTGATGTAGCTGAATACTATTGCCCTACTACTGAGACTGTAATGATAAGGTGAGAATCAACAACAATAAAAATAATGATAACTGCAACATTAAATTTGCACTGTTGCCAACCGTCTGGAGTGGTTAAACTTGTATTTAATGTTCTGCTATCAGTTTGCTTACAATCAGGGCAAATGTTATTACTATTTTGATGCATCATTACACAACAGTAAGTCTTAAAGTAACAGAGAAATACACGATTTGAATAGTGGGTATGTGTCATCATTTAGGT
Organism: Porites rus; assembly: GCA_964035705.1. Lineage (NCBI taxonomy): Eukaryota > Metazoa > Cnidaria > Anthozoa > Scleractinia > Poritidae > Porites > Porites rus. Next base: position 1,124,017 of record OZ038000.1, on the reverse strand, counting down.
GAGGGGTAGAAAGAAAAAAAGGTTACCTTCGTCTTGAAGTCTGGTTGTTGTTGCTGTTGTATGGAAGAAGTTGATTCTCATCCTAGAAACTTGATCTAAAAGCTCCTCTCTTGAAATGTCGAAAGGATTTTTGTAGCTTCGTGTTCTGACATTCTAGGGCAGAAAAATTGGAATAATACAATATCATCGCAAAACTACTACGCACTACAGTACAAGTGTAATTATGTAACATAAAATTAATAAAAAAGGTAGAAGACTACTTGCCAAACAAAATAAGGCCATAAAATAGTTAGGTGTCTTTCAATTTGATGGCTGTATCAGTGGAGATCATTGACACTGAAATGTGATGCCCTTTACAGACTGATACAAAATAATCTGGACAGCCCTTTGTGAAATAGATCTTACTATCATTGTGCTGAAATCATGGTAGTTATATAATGGGGTAGTAATAAAAAACTCTTTTACAACACAAAAGAAAAAAAATAATGCACAATGTAAAGCACATATCATAAGAAGCTTTTTTGACCAAATGATCTGGTTAATACACCCACCTGTTTTCCATTATGAAATCCGACATTTGGAATATTGATGTCTGCCTCACTATAATAATAATAATGATAATAACATAATCATTACTTAGGAGTGGTATTGGACACTTATCTGATACTCAATTTCTGTTCTCATAACTTTTAAAAGACGAGCAAGGAAAATAGTATATTATTTGGTGAGCTCAGCTACAGCTCCAAAGGTAAAATAGATTCTTCCACAGTTTTTTCAAGTTTTAACATGGATCATTTATGGAGCGCCTTAAAATAAGTAAAATTTCCAAGTTTGAAAGTGATACGTCTTACATGAGCGATGATATAGCCTCCCAAAGCTGCAAAAATTTACAGACGTTTGTATGGTGGGGGGCAAGTTTGTGTCCTTTACCATACAAAAATCTGTAAAATTAGTTAGTTCTCAACAAATCACTTTCAAACATGGCAATCTTACTAATTCAAAGGTGTGCTTTTCAGTGGAGTTGACGGAATTCCCTGACTTGTCCATGCCAAAAGTTGGAAAAAAGAAAACCATGGGAGGGTCTATTACTACATAAGGTGGCAGCATTCCATGTGGATGATGTCGATCAGGATCAGTGAAGTGAGATCACTCGGATGACAGCACATCAAAGGAACCAACAAATCCACCCTCGGATCACTGATTCTGATCATCCCCAAAGGAACCCACTTATGGTTAAATTTGATATCTGGACCCTTGACACTTAAATATTTAGTTCACCCAAACAGCAGCTCCTGTCAACTACATGATTCTTTCTGCAAAGTGATTATTTTGCAAAAAATCAAGGACTTCTATAATTCCTTCTGCAAAGTAATTACTAATGGAAAAACAATCAAGGACTACTATAACAGAACTACAGGCGACCATAAATCTAACTTGGACAAAGAACTGACCAAGTCTTTTTCCATTCATGGTAATTTACTCATTTCCTGGTATCAACAATGAAACACATTGACATTCTTTTGAGAACATAAATCCAGTGAATCACATTTTGGTTACATGGCCAGTAAATTCTATTACCTGGGTATCCTGTGATCATCATTGCTAGATGAAATATTGCTATTATGTAGAAGAGCATGGAAGTCCTTTTTCTTGGCTTTTGCTGGCTGTGGTGCTCTTACACTAAAATAAGTTGACAAAACAGGACAAAATGGAGTTAACCAGCTGCCTCTCTTAAGTGGAGGGTAGGTGCCTGGGATACCCAGGGGCTTCCACTGTGGCCAGCCAGCCCCTAGATAGAATACTGCCCCCATGGCTGGCAAATCCCTGCAACCCAGATATGAGCACCCATTCCAGGCACCCATCACACTGAAGAAACACTGGAAGTAAGAAAAATAAGGGATGAGAGGGGGGGCGAGGCGTGAAAGCAACTGCTCCACAGACCGCTGCACAAATGCTCAACAAAGAACTTGATTTATTCTACTACTTCTGTAACACAATGCTTAAAATTAGGCCTCAAAAGGGGCATAGTATCTCATCTATGAATACTAACATGCAGGTATTGATCAGTGAATATTTAATATGCAGCCTCCTAGACTACAAGTTATTTCAGTCTGGGTAACAGATTACTTCCAAACTAACTACACCTCTCTCAACTTAAATAAAACAAAATAATCAAGTGAAAAAACCACAAATTTTGAGCCTTCATTAATCTGTACCGATGCATTTGTCTCTAATTATAACATGAAAATGGACAAGTTGTTGACTAAAATACTTGTGATGAAACAATGGTTATGCTCACCTTGGAAGTGGACGTGGTACAACATCTCTTGCAGGATTTTTGCCCACCAAAGAAATAAGCCTCTCTGTTTCTATTTTACTCTAGAAAAAATTAATGTTTAGAATAAATAGCAAATAATACATGCTACAAGTCTATATATTATCCACTACATGGCAATAAAAGTTCAATAAATAGTGCAAACTGTTCAAGGTTTTCCATGCCCTAAATCAATTGGCTGCAACGTGTGTTATAAAACACCCTGGATTATTAAGTATGCAGTTTAACATGGAATCATCTGTATGGGTTGTTTAACAATTTACCTAAAGATGTAAGTCAATGCTTTGTTTATAGTGGAAGTGGACTTAGCTTCTCTTGTGAGATAATTTACAGGTATTCTACTCAAATAATTGCAAAAAAAGGAGAAAAAAAAATGTAATTGAGTATGCAAAGCAGTTTTCAGGCATGGCCAAAAACAAAACCACAGGTTAATCAGTTCAGAAATGCGGGGACAATCATAACTGTTATATGTCTATCATCATCTCATCTCCCTCGTTCTTACCTGTTGCTTGACTTTCTTTAAATAGTTGACCACGGTGTAACTCAGGAATGAATCCAAATGGTCTGGCACAAAAGATGGTGGAATACCCATACGTCGAAATGCATTGCGCAAGGGCTAATTTCAAGAAACAAAAACCAACAAAAAGAAATGAATAAAATGTAAATACAAATTAAAATAAAAACGTTCATAAAAAAATGATGAAATCAGCAGCAATATTATTGTGTGCCATAAGCATCTTAAAGAGCTTGTACTGCACAAATAAACATTTTTCCTGACATATTTACCAGAATAGAGAGCATCATTAGCAAAATAAAAAAAAAAGTAATGCAGTACAATGAACTCTCTCTAAGGAAAGCTACATGTGGCTTTTACTAGCACTATGTAGCTCTGTCCCAGAGGTGTGCACAACTATTATTATTAATATTATTATCATCATCATCATCATCGTTGTCAACAAAGGGAAACTCCTTTGATCTTTTATCAAATTGTCTCAAGTAACTTAGTAAGGAGATGTTTGGAGAATGTATATGTGGATATTGGGGCTTAAAGGGTTAAGAGAGAGTTGACTGTGGCACAAAGGACATTATTAATCAACAATTAGGGACTTTAAGCAACCACGACGGTGACGGCCATGAAAACGTTACTTAAAAAGTGAATTTGTGCTGTGTCACACTTTATTGCGCTTATTCCATCTCGTTTAATTTGTCAAATGCTAACCAAAGTTCTTTGGAGTTGAATTCTAAAGGATTGTATCAAAGTTCAGGAAAAGAAAAAGAAAATTGTTGTTTTGTGTTCCCGTCCTCGACAAAACGCGAAATTAGGCATTTTCATGTCGCAGTTGGGCAATGACATCTAAGAAAAGTACAAAAAAGCGTGATGCAAGTGCAAAGTTGTTATTTTGCCAATCTAAACCTACTGGGTTTTTTGCCGTTCTTATTGTCGTTGTTGTTTCTTAAGCTCCCTATTGACTGCAACACAGCTACAGCTACATACCCCTGCATAGTAGCTAGGCATTGTTGAGAGATAATTATCAAATCTCTCTTTCCACTTCTGTGGTGGTTTCATCTTGTGAACTTTCACTAATTCATCTATAAGAAAAAATAAAACTCTAGCTTTCGAGTCGTCTGATAAAGCTTTGCCAGATACTATTACACATACTACTTTTTTGTCTACACATTACTATGGTGCTGTTTATCATGGCTTGTTTTTCTAAATGAACTTCAGTAGATGACACTCCCAGCTGCCCAAACAAAGGACTTGCTACGAAAAAGTGGAATGACGACAAACCTTTGACCCTTTTAAAGGCCTCAAGAATTATAAGGACTTTTTTCACAGTTAATTGCTACAATATTTGCCACATTTGCTTTGTCATAACCTTAGTCATGTTATATCCTCGGCAATGTTGCTTTAAAAATCACATATTTTAAAAAGTGTGGGACTTTGGGCAAGGACAGATGGAGAGCAACTTTGAAACAAATGTGACAAATATTATAGTTCATAAATTCTTGACAATCACAACAGGAGACATGACTTGATCAGAAGGTTTAACTACATGTAACATCATGTTTACTAATGCTGACAAGAACATTACATGTCACACAAGTATGCACCAACCTCAAAGGTGCAGATGAAGTGCACTAGCTGAGTAACAACACCATCATTTGCAAGGAGAAGCTGTGAGCTTCCTGCAGAGGTTGGATTATGCTCGTAAAACATAAATATACTCATTAAATTAAAACTACTGTGTTTAATGTACAAGCTCGTGGCCGGGAGATTCTGGTTGTCAAAAATATGAGGACAAGCTTTTTTGGTAGAGACATATCTGGACAACACAAGAAATGCTCAAATCTTGGCTACTTTTCACGCCTACTTTAGAAATACTGCTACTAATTACTGCAGCACTGTCAAACTTGGCTGACAGCAAGCACTTTGCTTTCAATTATTGACAACTTGAATTTTCAGTTCCCCTCAAGAGGCAGAAACATTATTGTGTTAGTTTTACCCTTGGTAATAACTTTCCAAAGAAACAGTTACAGCCAACACTGACAAATTAACAGGAAATTATCTTACCTATGACTGGAAAGAGTGTAGGAAAATTGTATGGCATAACAAAGAGATTCACAGTTTGAAGATTGGAGCTTGCTTTCAGGTAACCAAAGGGGTATCCTATCTCTCCAACTTTTTTGCTACTACTCACAATAAATGTCTGAAAATGTACATTAAGAAAAAGAAAGAAAAAAAAAAATAAAACAAACACCATTTTCTAAGCTGTTTAACAGAATGGACTTAACAACACAAGATACAAATGAACCGGTAGGTGCAAGGAAAATTTGGGTTGCCAGTCTTTCTAACTTGAAAATTTCATGTTAAGCATATTAGGAAAACAATAATTATTCCAGTGAAATGAAAGGAAAAATAGGAAAGACATGACAGGAGTGATAAAAACAATTTATGTACGTGGCAAGCTTGATTCATTTTCCCTCTTGTCCTAAATTTTTATCCTGGCCAAAATTTTGTGCAGTGTAAGACACCCCAAAGTTGCTTCTTTTACAATATGACTATACACTAGCGTTGAACTATTCTACTTTGTTTAGTTAAGAGGATGGGCTAACAATAAAAAGCTTGTAGCTTTAAATAGTAGTTTTCAGTTTGGAATTTTTCTTTTCACAAAATGGGTAGAAGCCTTTCATTTCACTCCTCCCAAAAGCTACTTAAAGAAAAATTTACATGTACATTCTGAACTTTTTTTTCAAAAAAGGCAGGAAAAATAAAATAATTTACCTGCCAACATGTTGATGGTGATTTCCTCTCCAAGATGTACTGGGTAAGAGGTGATGGTTCAAGTTCATACTTGTCAAATGGTAAATTGTCAAGAACCAAGGGTTCAGAATTGTTGCATGAAAACATCACATTAGGGTGAGCCTCTCTTGATGGCTGGCAAACAAATTAAGACGAAATCCACAAGGAAAGTGAGTAATTTTGATTTTCAGTGGACAAAATTCTTGTACAAGAATAATTTAAACAATATTGCATTGTTTTTGGCATTTTTCAAGGGCTATAGATATAATTGGTTATCTGTAATGACACCAAAGACTATTTCTCATGGGAGCCTGAGAAAATAAATGTCAAATTTCACAAGAGGTGTGAAAACAAAGCTTAAATACTGAAAATTTCATGTGTAAAGTGTAATGTTGTGAAATTTGACATAAGCACGATCTCCGCTACCAACTACCAGCCCCATCTCTTCATTTAGACAGCTGCCATATGCCACTAGCCAGGGCATAGAAATTTTTGTTGATGTCTTTGACAAACATACATACCAGTGCTTGCATTGATGGGTCTGGCCAGAATGACTCCGGCACAGGCCAGTGTCCAGATGGAGGGTTGCTCTTGATGTAAATCATCCTTCGGCAGGTTATCCATGCTGTGGATTGCATGCTTGGTGGCACAGGTGAGCTTGTTGTTGACCTTGAAATTCCCATAGCTCCAATATTATCATCAGATAGAGAATGGTTCGATGACACAGAAGACGAACTAAACATAAAACAATAATATCTATCACCAAGTATTTCGAAAATTACCACCCACCCAAAACTTAACCCTCAGATGGTCAAGCAAACCATTCCACTCCACGGAGTACAAGGTTGGTTGCAACACCCATCTCATTGAATTTTTTTGCTGTGTATCAGACAGAAGTGTTCATATCAGTGGAAATCTTCTTGTGGTGGTCTTTTTTGCTATAGTCACTTTTCTTAATTTGGGAGCAGTGGAAATGAAGTGGATTAAACCTCAAATAAATCAAGTTGAGCATGTGTTCTGAAAGAACTGACCCAAAGCAATGATTATGGGTTGCTCCTTTTTCATGAGAATGAAGGCAAGCATTTTTCTTTTTGTTTTGGGACCAGTTTGTACATCAGCAAGTTTACATTCATAATTCAGAATCAACCCTTTAAGCACTAATATCCACATACAAATGCTCCCAACTGATGTCCATATGTTTCCTTGAAGAATTAGTTGAGAGAATTTAAAAAAAGATCAAAGCATTCTCCATTTGGTGATCATTAAATGAATTCTTATAACCTTTACTCTTAATTAAGTATTGATATTGTTACAAGTAAATTGATGTTGATCACTCTTGGGGCTTAAGGGTTAACTACAATGGGTATTGTCCCAACCCATGCACCAGAAGGTGCAGTGATTTTGTTACAAATAGTTATGGTGAGTCCTGGGACTTATCTTGTGAAAAATCATGAGTCCCAGTTAAAAAGAATGAATCTGAAATTGAAAATGCCTGGGCCATTATGTAACCAGACAATAAATTAATCTGAAGAGAGACTCCAAAACTCTCTATTACAGTATACTGAAATTACAATATAGTCCTTCTATTTTAAGGCACAACAATGGCTTAAAGAAATATGCATCATTAAACAACAGCCATAATAACTGCCATAGAAATTGCATGAACGGGATATTCTACAAATACACAAGTTCAGATCGATCAATGGATCTTTGTGTCCTATAGGATGCATGCCATGAATTATTTTGCGTCTTTGGGGATTTTTGTGTGTCAATTACTGCCAATTACGCAGGATGCAGAGGTAACAAAATCACTGTCAAAGTGTCAGGAATGTGATGTGATAAGTACACAGATAGTAAAATTTCGTTATTTCATAATTTTAAGAATACAGTACCTGGAGCCTTCATTTAAATGGTTTTCATCATTGAATGGATTCTTGTCTTTTACATCATCTTTGACATAATCCACATTATTCATTACATGGTTATTCACTGGAGGTGTTGGTGAGTCAGTCTCTCGTACTTCACTACCACTGACTTTAGACACTACAAGGCCAATAGAAATCAGCAGTCAGATCAGTTGCATATTTCGTTGTCCTGTTTTAATCATGGCATTCTCTCCAAGCTTTTTTCTTTTCTGTTTCACTATGCCTTTTCTAACAATATAGGTATATTTGTCTTGCAATGCAATTCTGCTCTAATAATGAACAAATCTAAACAAAGCACAACTAAAACCAACCAGGGCTTGGCTCTTAGGCCCAGCCTGTTTCGTACCTCATTACAACAACATGTAATGGGAAACACAAAAGAATTTGATTCCAAACAAAGCAATAAAACAACAACACAACTGATTTTCCTGGAAACTGTTTGGTGTCATGATGGTCATACATTGTCCAGTTGTTGGTATGTGTCTACCAAATAAAAGTAGTCTGCTGTTTCATTGTTACATTTGCCACTTTACCTTCAGGGGGTGGGGGAGGGGGATTATTGACTCCTCCTATCTTCTCAAAGTTGATGACAACACCACACTGAACTTTCTGTACGAGGGATTCCAATGCTTGTCCTAAAGACTTTGATGAGGTGACCTTATAACATCGCCCTAAAATACACAGACATCACAAAGCAATTAAATTTGTTTCAGTTGGGCATTAACTTGAATAGATGTCCTCAATTTTTTAAGGTTAAGAAAAATTCACTCCATACAAAAAAATCTACAATTTAATTTAGAATGACAATACCTCCTGTAACTTCACACATGGCAGCAATAGCTGGATCATTAGTCTGCACTCCAATCTTGCCTGGCATATGACTTCTTGTTCCAGGCATGCGCAGTATGATTGAAAACAATCTCTGATCCCAACGAAAGGGTTCTGCAGTAAGCTCATGTCCTGGTAGTGTAGTGTGCATGGGCAAGTGCAGCTGTAGTGTCAAAATAATATCAATTATGATTAGCCATTACAGAAAGTACATACACGTATAGGTCAGTTTGCACAATTGTTTTATGGCATTTTAAACCTCACTGAGAATTAATCACAAATGGAAAGAAAAACTTGAGTTGATGGTGTACCATAAACCCATGATACAAAACTTACTTTTACTAGCCCTGATGATAAAGGTCTGCACAAGTTTTCAAAACATCAGTCAATGTCACATTGCCTCTATCGTGGACTTCAGAGACAGTCCTGGGACTGGGGGAAATTTAGCCTCGCAATAACATTATATTTTGTTTCCGGCAAACAAAGTTAACAGTGTCTAAAAAGGAAAGATGTGGTGAGGAGGGGAGATTTGTAACACTGTGTGCCTTCCCTTACAATTCAGGATGACATACACCTAGATGATTATATTTATTGAGTACATACAAATAACTACAAGAGAAATGTGACAAGCATCTATTGTAAGATTTAAATACCTCATCTTCCACACCACCCTGGGAAGAAAGTTTGTTTCCATCTGTAATGCAAATTACCATAGCTGGCTCTACATAGAAAGGGTTTCTTCCCTAAAAATTAAGGATAAAAACATAGGTTAGCACATTATAGCCTAACATATTTAGGGCTAACTATAATGAGAAGGTATTTTCATTTTGACAAAGTATTACATTTTGAAATATTATTGCTTGTATGAGCTTTCTTGACAGATTTGTTTGCAAAGGATTTCAAAATTTCCTCATAAACTTAACATGACTATTATTTCATAGCCTAAAGAAAGATTGGCATAATTCAACTTGAGCATTTATTTATCCCTATTATTAAGGTTACTGCAATATTGAATGCTACTTTCAAAGTTAAAAATCTTACCATCCCATAGTTGTCTATCCCAGAGTGAAGACGATACAAATTTAAAAGGTCAAATGCTTCCTTCAAAGAAGTCCCCAGTGTTGACAGACCAGATGCTTGTAAATTCCTTAGTTCGTTCATAAATGTTGCTTGATTTTCTCTCCATCCAGCCTGAAGAATCATTCAGAGTTGCAAGCATTTAGTTATACACTGATTCTAAGGCCCATCTTGTTTAATATGTTTCCAAAAAACGTCAGTTTCTGAGAACTTGGTCCAAACTGACTGGAACAGGCAATGAAATTATTGGCAAAAAGCAAGGATTACATGATTGAGGCCAATTCAAAAACACTTTATAAGGTACATACACAATTTCAACTTGGAAACTACACTAAAATGTTGGTAAAAATGTCCCAATATCTTTGCCAGTCCCATGAAAGCTACTGCATACATATGGCCAATGTGCAGAAAAGGTTCATCAAACTTAAAAGTATGATTATACTAGTACTGTAATGCAGAGGTTTGCAACATTAAACAACGGCCCCCCACAACAGAATAATATACATGTACACCCTAACCAGAATGACGCTACTGTACCCCTCATGCCTTGAATAGGACACAAGTCAATCACAAGGTTGATTTTAATATTGCATGGTCTGTACTGATCTATAAAATATCTGGGTGGAAAAGATTAAAAGGTGCAAATGTTCTTATCTAGGGAAAACCATGATGAAACGTTGAACAGGTGATTACAAGATGTCTAATCTTTCTTGCAAACCATATGTTGCTTTTACACTCCCAACACCACCCCTACCTTCCCCTCCCACCATCCATCCCAAAAAAGTACACATCTTTACTGGAAGTCATAAAGAAAATATGGTATTAGTGATAAAAAACGGAAAGTTTTCTTCAACTTAGAAGTCCCAGCAAAGAAGATTATTTATTACATAAGACAGCAAAGAACTGTTGAAAACCTTTCTGTTCACACCCCTCCCCGGACACGAGTCTTAATTAGTTTAATAGCATGACAATCAATCATGAGTAAAAAATAATCACCAAGATTAATAATGATATGGGTACAGTTTTTCAAGCCAAATTCAATATAAACAAAGAATATTTAGTAAACACATCACTTCAAAACAATACCCATAATGCCTTTCGCGTGAAACAAACTAAACAAAAGTTACCGAAAAAATAAAAAAACTCCGTCACTTTCAAACAAAAACAAAGCACTGCTTTTGATACACATTTTCCTACATAGTAATGTTAAATTTTTGCGATTCCCGATCCCTGGCACAAATCCTCTATGGTACAAAGCTATTCGACGATCCAGTCGATAGGCGCTTTATTGGCACTCACAATAGGGCCTACCTTTATTGCTCCAGGCGGCTCCTCCAACGTCACCAGCATGTATCGGTCCGTTCTACTCGCTTGATCTCGTTGACGCAGCTAAAGCAGGCAAATTTTACAGGTCAGTCATATAAAGTAGGAACTGTTCTAAGCCTCCATTGGGATAATAGGACATACTTTACCTTCGTAAAGGTTTCCACCGCATTTTTCGCGACGTCAAGTAACGTAGTCCCAATAGACGTTCTCTGGTTCATAGACGCAGAGGTATCGACAACAAAAACAAATATCACCATGTTCGTGGGACAACTCTTATACATTGATTTATGGGTTTACATCAGACGGAACTTCTTTCGTTTACGAGAACGATGGCAGAAACTTTCCTTGATTATCATGGCGCCCGTACTCGAGCTGCTTCGGGGCGCAGCTCAAGCGCCACCACGATGTGATGGAACCACGTGACCTCAAATATACCATGATCCTCCACGAAAATTTGTAATCATAATGATGAACTATAAATAGCTGCCTTTGTTCGATTCGGAAAATTACGGAAAGGAAAAGACTTCTCTTTTGAGGTTTGAATTCATCGTTAACTTTGGTGCTAAATTAAAAAAAGACAATTTTACTTTAAGCATGAATTCGACGAGTTAGACCTACGCTTAATTGTTGAAACCATGTTGTACCGTATTTAGTTTTCAAGTTGAGTCTGGCAGGGACGGGTCAGATTTCAGTTTCAGGAACACGAGAGTTTTTTGATTTCCTTGAATCTTTGCTTTCGGTTCCTATTTTTTTTCTACGGAAAGACAAGGACAAAGCGAAAGAAAATGGAAGTCAAAAAAGAGCGCTGCTAAAAGCCGACCGGATCGAAGGTTAAATGTGGGACTTATTGATCGACATATAAGTTAAGCTTGACTTAATTAATTCATTAGGGCCATTTATACGAGGAAATATAAGACGCGTCTTATACGCGTCTTAAATAAGACGCGAACTGTACCATTTATACGAGCATGTCTTATCTAATAAGACGCGTCTTAGCTAAGCCGCGTCTTATTTTAGACGAAATGTGCCGTTTATACGGAAAGTTCGCATCTTATTTAAGACGCGTCTTATTTTTCCTCGTTTAAATGGCCCTAATGTCTCTCAATGGCCGGGCGTGTCACATTCATTTAAAAGATCAGGAAGAGGTTTGAAGGGAAAAGATCTTGCCACATATTGCCGAAGTTTACTTGTGAAACCTGCGCATAAGGGGTTGTTTATTTTATCCGCCACTGACCACCAAACCTTTTGAGGGCAATGAATATTTTATGGCAAACAATATTTTACTATCTGATCTAATGTGTAGTCTGTTAAAAGTGAACTGTCCGGTAAATCTTTAATGTCAGATTATTTCAAGTTTTTTTCAACAAAAATGTGCTCTAGCTTGGGAGTTAGGAATCTTTTGGCTACCCAATTTTTGTTATAACAGTCATGATCATATTTAGTCACAGGTAGCCCAGCCTCGCTGCACTAAGAAGCCAAGAGTAGTGTCAGTTACAAACAAACCTTTTGGAGGAAATGGTGTTGGTTTAGTATAGCAGCGTACAAAGAAAGTCAAGTAGTGTCTGATAACTAGGGGCTAGTGGATTTGCAATTAGTCTAGTGAACTTTGTTCTGAAGTATTTTGGGGAAATTATCCAAAATTTGAAAAGCCACAAACCATAAGCATAGTACAAGGGGTGCATGGACCAAAAGGACATAAGTGAATTGATAACTTTTCTCCTTAAATTACCCTTTGTTTAATAATAAAACAAAGGGAGAATTTGACATAACATCAAAAATCACTTAGGATCTAATAATGTACTGCTTCATGTAAATGTCAAGGCAATAATAATAACTTCAACCAGCAGTGAATGATACTTTAATAAAATGCTAGTTCTTTTATTATGATAAATACTAGTGTGTATCAAAAACTTTATTATATATTACACATATCCTTTTGCTGTAAAATAGCATATGACCCTGAATAAATCATGGGACTAGAAATATGCACAAGGAAACAATATTTTTTAAATAAATCATAATATGTAAAACATCTTTTTCAGACCAAATTGCACTCCACTCAGTTCAATTACCATTATATACCACCTAAATTAGGTAAATTACTGGCTAATACATGTAACTAAATTAAAATAACACATTCATCATTTCTATTTCTAGCTAAATTTTTCCAGCTTGCCATTACTAGCGACAAAAATATTTATAGAAATTAAAATACATCCTTTCAGACTAATAAAAAAGTCTATTCATTTACTTATCTGTAGATAAAATGTCTGTTATTGTTGTTATAGTTGTTTTTACATTTTAGACCTTGTAAAACCACTTCAATGACAACGTATTTGTTTTCTTTGTTTTGTAGCTCTACAGAAATTGCAGTATTTATCAAAAAGTTTGTAAATTGAGCATAGAATAAATAAATAACTTAATTAATTAATAAAATTAATAATATTAAGCAGTTCCTTGTTTTCCTTTATAGGGATAGAAGAGTGAGCCACAAATGCAGAGGTATATGAAGCTTGCCACTTGTGTGATGTGTCACCTCTGTTATAAAAGGCAATATCACTGGTTTAATACATGCTCATATTTTTTCCTTGCTCTCTTAATGTATGCTCATATTTTTTCCACACTCTTATAATATCCCTGTAGAAAAATAGCATAATTTTTCTACTGTTAAATCAAGACTGTCTTGCAGTTCTTCTATCTGTTCTACTCTGGTTGTTCTATTGAAGAGATCAACTCCTATCTTAAAGAAGCTCTGATTGACCTCTTGTTTTGTTAGGAGTTCTTTTTCTAAAAAACATCTTTAATGCTCTGTTGCGATTTTACGAGGTGCATTTCTTGGTTTCTTCTTGATGTAAAACTCCCACTCTGACCAGCCTCCAATAAAATTATTGGCCCTTTAAAAAAATCAATAAAATGAATGGTTTATGAGAGCTGCATAAGCCTCTGTTTATTATGATGTACAGTTCTACAACATCTTATCTGCCAGTACAGTATAGGTGGCAGATCAATGATTAATCTAACATTTATAGCATTGTAAAAAATTTTACCTAAATACTCATTTGATAACAGGATTTAAATTTGCCTTGGAGTTGATATTGTTAACAACAATTATTTATTCCAAAAATAGCATACCTTTCATAGCCAAGTTGTTGAACTTCTTCTACAGCTTTCTTAGCTCTTCGTCCCGATTGACAATGAAATATAAGATTTTCATCTGTGACTTTGGGCTTTCGAATTCCATACTTTGCTTTGAATTCTTCTGGGCTCAGCAGAAATGCTGTGTGAATTTCACTCACTGAAATAAGAGTCAAAACAAAAAAAAATTGGTTTATTGTGTTTGAAATTTTTACGGCAAACTTCATCTTTATAGCGAGGTCTAGATCCTGAACAATGGAAATAAATAATATTATTTAAAATTGTTTGTGTCTTTTTGAGGCCTCAATATCAAATTGAAGCGTCAAATTGCTCACGCTTTTGAGTTATACATGTCACTGAGGCACGTGGTTCCGAACCTTGACCTTGTAGCAGTCTTTGTCTCGTCACGTAACGCTTACGTAACGAGACAAAAACGGCTGCGAGGGAGACTAGAACGTATGCAGTCTTATTCGTTACTTGGTTAAAGGAATTGATTATACCAAATCAGTCGGCCTTGCAAAAAACAAACTTTGGGTAAAATTCTCAATACATAAACACTTCCAAACAGCCTCTTATTTGAGTCGACCAAAACGGGGGTCTTTTTAAATTACGAATACAGTATCCATCAGATACTTTTATACTAATATTTTCAAGTAGATGGTTTCCCCAAGCTTCTTTCATTTTCTGGTATATTTTCATATGAAAATTTTGGTAATTTCGGGGTATATTAATTTGTTTCGGGTTTGCTACCCTGGACGATCCTATCGCGTCAGTCTAAAAAAATATATGTTCAACGGGCTTATAAAACGAGCTGAATCGCGCTAAATGACCCGAAAATAGGCGGCTACTAAAGTAACCAGGGCGAAATGACCGGCTACCTATTCAACAAAACAGAAAAAAAAGAGGTATCTCGCTTGAGACTTACAAGGTATGTTGGTAGATTTTGGTATTCGTCCAGAAGAAGCGAGTTCGTGCGGTTCTCGGACATCAAACAATTGAATGTCACCATCCACTAACATATCTTTGAGACAGTCCAATCTTACTTCTCCTTCTGTTTCTTTAGAACAATTCCATATTCGTTTTCTCGGACCGGCATTTGCAGAAAGCGTTCTGACGACAGCCAAACGTGATACAGCGCTTTGTGACAATAATTTTCCAACCGCTCGAAGGGCCATGTCTATTTTAAAATGTTTCTCGGTCGTTTATCTTTCTCCTGTGCTTTTCTCCAAATTAGTCAGTAGAATACTGATTGGACGGTGCTGACCGTATTTATGTAGAGCTGTAGACATTACGAGATTGAAATGACATGGATTTGACGCTCTTGTGACGTCACGAACTAAATTGGTTGTTTGGTCAAGGTGTTTCAAGAAAAGAAATGTTAAAATGCACGATTTTAAACATTTGTGCCTTGAACTTTTTACTTCCCCTAATCAGGCCCATTTATACTTAAAGCTACCCAATTAACTCTTTCTTCAACATAAAAAGTTCGTCTTTATTGTAGACTTCGGAGTGTGACCGAAAGTAACGCAATTCTGGAACGTGAGAAATCACGCACAAATTAGAAATGCCGGTGAGGAGCTGCACGTACATCACCGCTCCAGGACCGGTGATGTGCACTCGCAAATACAGATTTCCTGTTGATTTAAGAAAAACTCGCATAAAAATGACGCAATAGTTTCATCTAATGATCAGTTCTGAGATCGTTACGAAACTTTGTAATCTTTATTTTTCTAGTTCTTTTTCTTTCGCTCTTTTTTCTCATTTCAGGAGATTGTCCATGACTGATGCTGAGGCTAACAACTTCCTGTGGTCTACAGAATTGAGCAACAGTCAGTTATAAAGTATCAGTTCCTCAAATCTTCCTCGGAAATACTTATCAATTTACCTTGACTTTATTTTTTAGAGGAAATTAATTTAGTACATATTACATGCACGCCCCAAGTTGTTTAAATTGTTGTTGGGTGTAGTTCAAAAACCTCTGCTCTCGAGTAATTGTGTCTTTTACATTGCCAAACTGTTCTTAGCTCAGTAGTACATAACAGAAACTGAGAAAGAACGAAAGTTGCCATTTTTGGAAAAGAAATTTCAAAAAAATTCTTTGAAAGTTTGAAAACAATAATGCCTGATTCGTCAAATTTTCCGTTATAAAAAGCTCAAGAAAATACTGCAGATTATTTTTTCTGAAAAAGCAATATTTTGATCGTGAAAATTAAACAGAAAAAAGCGCAACCTCCGCTGGAGTTGCATTTATCGAGATTTAGTTTCTTAACCTTACGAGTGGAAGTCTCTATAAGGTTTCCTGCAGAGAACGGACTCAAAAAACCCCAACCCTTTCTAACTCTGGAGTTCCCAGAAATGGACAGAAATAAAAAATATCCCGGGTCAAATCTCTTTATGGCTGAGATATTTCAATATGCGGAAGTAACTCACTGTAAAATCTCCAAGCTGCGAAGGAAAATTAAGTGGGGTGAATTTTAGAAGACATTCGTTGTCTCTGCATGAGAATATGAATGTGAGTATCAGGCGTTTCTGGGGTGAAAAGGAGAAGAAAGAAGCGAAAGACAATATGAGAAACTTGGTTGAGAGATCATGAATTGGCATATTGATCGATCTGTGAGTTGTCTTTGTCAAAGAAAGCCTCCGTTCACTATTAAAAAGGTCGAAGGCTTACTTCCTTTACAGCTGACTCGTAAATTGACGAGGGAAACGGGAAAACGCCACTGAGCAATTGGGATAAAGACTTATAACAGATAAACGTTTCTTGTATTTCCGATAAACTTTCTTTATCGCATTGTGCTAACGCAAAGTTGTACAAGATGTCTTTAACTGTATTTCAGCAATTCGGCTAAAAGGCAACTTTCCTCCCACTTTGGTTCTTTGAAACGCAAACGGTAAAAACTGTAACCCACTAGAATATTATTAATGTTCTATGACACGTTTTGAGAGGGAGGACTTAATTGTCCTTCCGAGCACTGACACGTTTGATATCATGAGCTTTTGCAGTGGGTAAGTTAACCTAACCGCTTGACAATTAACAATACTTTTGGACACGTAGAGGAATTCACAGGAAACGCTTTAACCGCGCTGCGTAATTAGAACATTATATACCCAGTTGGAGGAATATTTTATGTGAAAGTAGTTTTCACATTTAATTTTGCAAATTGTGTCAGAAAATAGTAAAAACAAACAAACTCAAACAAGTACTAAACTCAGTCTATATTTTTTAAAATTTCTGATTAACAGAGAACCAGGTTGAATGTTTCACATCATGATACACCAATACCTAAGTGCTAAGGGTTTGCTTTCAATGCTGACTATTTCCTGGTACTAAGACAGTCATTTCTGAGTTCTAGAATCTCTTACTTTCAAACCCAGGTTACGTGAAAAACCTTTCTTGTGAAAATGAGTTTTATTTGCATGCGAATGAAAAATGATTTTCATTTCAACAGCTTTGCACTTAGTCTCGCTTTAGAACAGAGCCTTGGGGTAGCCTAAAAAAGGCCTATTACATTTACAATCCTGCAAAATTTGTGAACAACTGAGTCAATTAGGATAAAAATAACTTAATTTTGACCATAAAATGAAGTCCTACATCCTTTTAAGCTTTAGATCTCTCTGAGTTGTGAAGTTTTGCCCATTCTTCAAAACCTCCTGGATAATGTCTTGCTCTAAAAGAAGAATTAAGAGATAAAATGTTAACATCAAATTACCTGAATTTTTTACCCTTTCACCTGTTCAAGTGTCATACTAAAACTTCAAGACATCTTGAGACCTGAAAATTTGAAATTTCCAGCACTCTAGGTGTCAAGTACAATGCTGTTAACAACAATATATTTTTTTGTTAAAACAATATTATTCCTCACATGAAGAATGGAGCATAATAACATGTTTTCCTTCTTTCATATACCTTATTAGCCTGCCTTGCAGATGTAATCTTACTCCAGTTAGTAACGTCTGCGAAGCAGTGCTCAATATCCTTGTTCCAGGTCCCAAGTGGATTCAACAAATTACCAGAAATGCATTTTTTGAATTTCCCTCAAACCTGATTGGCAAATTGACAATGGCATTTGTAACCCGCCAATCATGGTGCATACTTAAATCCTGGTACACAGGCGGGGGACCAGAAAGGACAAGGTTTTCGGTGCTGTTTCGCAGACGAACTTAACCAGGGCTTTAGTTTTGTCTGTGGCTCAGGCTAATACCTTATAAAACATAAGAGGTCTTCTAGGTGGTGATAGACCACCAGCAATTATTGGCTTTTACTGATTAACACAGGTCATAAAGATTTCTTACTTAGTGTAACCAATTTGATGCACTGCTTCCATCGCTGCTCTACTTCGCACTCCCGCCAGGCAGTGAAATACAATATTAATGTCATTCTTTTTTGGCATTTTTACATTGTACTGCTCCTCAAACTCATCAGGATCCATTGTAAAGGCCTCTGGAACTTTTCTTACTGAAAACATAAACAAATTAAACATTACTTTTCAATGCTGAAATTAAATTGTAAAATATATAAACACAGCTTTGACTGCTGAGGGAAATCTTGAATCAAGCAAGAAATTTCATCCACCCAAGCATACACATAACCAGTGTAATGTGTACTTGTTTTATATTGTTCATCTTGGATAGCCTAGGACCAGGCTTGGCATTGGGGGAAAAGGAGAAAAAAACCTGGCAGGTGAAAAAAATAATTGGTGAGCGAAGTGAGCTGCAAGAGGTAGTCTGGGGGAGAGGAAAGGGTGGAGGAGCCTGGAGACATGCCTTTGATGCTGTTGATCCACCCTCCAGCAATTAACTTGTCATTGAAATGTCAACACGTCAAGTTCTCATCACCCATGTCAGTGTGAGCTTATTATTCGAATTCAAGATGAAGTAAGAGTGCAAGCAAACAGATCTACTTAGCTCCGATCAGCAACTGGAGTAACACCAGCTTTGGCAAAGGGAAATAAAGACTCTTGGAGTGAAAATTCTCCCAAAAAATTTACTATTGGTTGCTCAAAAAAACGTTTCTCACTAGGAGTGTGATATTGAATGAGTGCTATACTGTCAACAGCACTGCGCATCTGTCAACGTGAAGACATTTGACCAATCAGAGCATCATACCAGAATCTAGTATCATGGAATGGTGGCATCAAAGGCATGTCTCCAGGCTCCTGCACCTTTTCCCCTCCCCAGGCCACTGCTAGACTCTCTTTAATTTGCTCGCCCATATTTTTCCTATTTAACCCCATTTTTGCCTTTTTCCCCCACTGCTGAGCCTGGTCCCAGGCTAATCTTGGATGACACATTAAGTTTCCTTCAGACATCTTCACTGATCTCACACAGATAATGCAATATTTGTAGTACAGGCGTAGCTCTATTTGTGGTCACTCTTCTCTCGCGAAAAAACAAAAAAACACCTGACAAAAAAAGAATAAAAAATCTTCAAAACAATGGCGGAAATCCCAAAACCTAGGTTTATGCATAATTAATATATGAAGTTGAGCGGAAATATTGCCAAATCCTACATACATGGTATGTTTGTGGCACAAGCAATCTTTCCCATTTCAACCAGTTCGTAAGGTTCCCGGACGTCAAATAGTTGAATGTTATTTGATGACAACATGGCCTTTAGCTCTGAAATACTTATATCAGTCCAGTGTTCCAAAGGAGTTGTTGATGTGTTCCTTTTTGTACACTGTACGCTCACAGCAGGCTTTGTTATTCCCACGCGGTGAAGAAATGCCCTGGACGTATACTCTGTACAAGCTTTCTTTGGTGGTACAGAATGAACGCAAGTGCGACTTGAAGCCGCGATGAATCGCGCCAACACCATCATTGCGATGATGGCGAAATTCCTTACCACTTCTACTTTCTTGAAACGAATTGATTTTAACATAACACGGAGAATGAAAGCAACAATCGAGACGGTTCACGAATTAGAACAACCTCTAAATACGTGAATTGTTGCATGGTTGCTCGCTTTTTCCACTTTCCCCCCACAAACCCGAGGAACACTGGGAAGGAGCTACCAAATGCCCGCGATACAAACCACTGACCTTTGCGTTCAAGACGTCCGCCATTTTAAAGAGGGCTGGGATATTAGTACGCTTGAAAGGTCTGCTTTTTCTTTCTAAAGATGTGGTACGAAGCGTTACCTCCGTTTATTATCATGGCAGGGTGTATAACCATTACTGGTTATGGTTTGAAGATTATTGATAAGCTGTTTTTGGAGGGCAAGGTAAGCAGGCATAGCCGATAGGTCTTGCGTTTATTTTTGTTTTAAGTACAGTCGACTCTCTCTTAACGGACACCTCTATAAGACGGACACCTCCGTAAAACGGACACCTAGAGTTGGTCCCTGCCTTTCTTTGCTCCCTCTATTTGACTTTCTATGGGACGGACACCTCTCTAAGACGAACAGCTAGTACCGGTCCCTAAGGTGTCCGTCTCAGAGAGAGTTGACTGTAGACCCTTTTGAAATCTCCATCTCAGAGATCTGTGTTATTATCAGCTAATAGAGCGGTTTTCATTTGAGTGTCGAAAAGTAATTGGTTTTACACTTTCTACACGATGCGATTGGCTTAAAAGATTCGCGCCACCTTTTCATCCAATCAGAAATAAAACCAAAGCCAATTGTGACGCGCTCGCATGCATTTTCCCGCGCTTTGCGTCAGCCACATGTAATTACTTCGAGTTTTGACTGGTTCAATGTATTGTCTGTGTCCTATGTGATTGGCCAGAGTAATTACTTTGGTTTTGGTTTTACGACACTCAAACGAAAACCACTCTATCGATATAAATATTAAGCGTATATGTTCGGGTTCTTCCCAATAACTGCTGACATCTCTGATTTGTTTTAGCCAAGAAGATACAATTTAGATGACTTTGATAGGAGAATGATTGAAAGAGATGAGCAGATCACAGGCTCGAAAAATAGGCAAAAGGTACAAAGTCCGTCATATATCTGTCAGTTTTAAAGGTTGAATTCACTATCAACTGGGCTGGGCTCGTAATCAAAGATTTGCAGCAGCGAACAAATAAACGAATCACAGTGTATTGTTCCACTTCTGCATGCGACCCGTCTGTTATTTTCTCAGTGCACTAACCCCCCCCCAAACCAACAACCTTTATTTCTTGCATTTTTTGAACAGAGTATGAGGAGTCATGAATAAAGTAGCAAACTATGTTTTGCTGTAAGGAAATTTGTACAGAGCCCACTGAACAATGAAACTATGAAATCCAGGGTGTACAGAGAGAGGAACTGTCCGTTTTTCCCTTTATCCTCCTGTTAATATTTCTTAACATAACTTTTTTCAGCTCTTTCAAAAATATTATCAGTTTAGAACCACCACAAAACTGTAGAGAGTTTTGACGGTTTTCTTGTTATTTTTATTTGGCAGACATTGTAGAAGACGAAGCTGTACAGGATGCTGCAATCTTGTGGTTACTTTGTAGTTCCTGACTTGTTAACAACTTAAGCTGAATACAGATGCCTATTATCTGAATACACTTGAGAGTTTGTAAATAAAAATGTTCTACAATTCTTATATTTGTCTTTCGTTAATCATGGGATCTTTTTGCTAATTTATGTGGTTTTCTTGTATTTCTATTTTAGAAATGGTGAATGCTCAACGTGTTAGCATTAAGTTATGGATGCATATGTGAGGTTGCTAAGTATGAAAACAAAAAAGCTTGTTGAGTGCTCAGCTAATCTCCCATCTGTATCTTGATTGGTACCCAGCTGCGGCATTTACCATTTTATTTTAACATCACCATTTGCTTCTGGAAATTTCGCCAAAAAACATGTGTTGAAGCTAGTCGAGCTGTTTTCTGGTCACTGTCCTGCTATAAAGAGCTAAAACTTACCATAAACCCATTTGCAGGTCATATACTTTGTGGCCTTCTGATCCAGATGTAAAATATTAGCTTGTGAAGTTTGGGCATGCGCAGAAAGCAAATTTTCGTTTTGGGGTTTAAAAGTGACACAGCAGTCTTGTCTTTTACTTTTTGCTTTCTTTCCTCCACTCGTTTTTCACTTTTCTTGCCTCATTTTTTTTTTCTTTTGCTTGGCAATTAGGCGTTTCTTATTTTGTAGGAAAAGATTTTAGGCAAGCTTTTAGGATCTTAGAATTACACGACAGGAAAGGTAGGTGGGTAGTGGAAAAAGATGTTCATGGGAATTTTCAGGTCAATGTCACATGGTTTTTTGCCTTCTTCTTAGGTGCCCTTGCCTGAATTGTGCTCATTGTGGTATGGTTTGAAAGATATCTTCACTCTGTTCACGTTAGCGGACAAAGTTGTCCTTGACCGTTAAAACTGATGACATCACAAGCGGTAGAAGGGACGTGGATCCGCACGGGCGGTTACGGGCGGCTCGAGGGCGAATGGGTTAATTAATCAAGAGAAAAATGCCGTCACTTACCTACAGGTTTTAGGGGACTGACACGCGTGACGTGTACAAATCATTTTGCTGAATAAGTAGTTTGTTGTTCTAGTGTGGACTGTAAGAACCTTAACGATTTCTACCAAAAGAGATATGAACAAGAGAAGAACCTTAACAAACTCGGCCGTTCACGCATATTAAAGTCGTGAAAAAAAAACTGACGAGTACTACTTTACTTCAATCAAGCTAGTGACAGGAAAGAATATCTGCCCACCTTCATCCAAAGGGCTTTGTTTTGTTTGAAAAGGTTACTTTATTCAGCTTTGTAACTTGATGGAATTTAAACTGTAATCAACAACGAACTGAACTGCGACATTTCAAATTACTCTGCAGTTTATCACAGTAATGAAAGAGCTTGTATGCACTGTCCAAAGAAATGGCTTAACCCTGGGCTTAACCCTAACCCTAAACCATAAACCCTGCCCCAAATTTTGCAGCCTCGCTTCCAGGTGTGCCTCCTTATTCTTTATAATGCGCGCATTGCGTCTTGGGAAGGATGCACTGTAGCCCCGCTGCTCTCTGTCTCGTATCAGATATAAAGATGGCTGTTGCGCTTTGAAGAGGTTTTACTTGGGTTTGGTCGATCACTACATGCAATCTTACTGATAAATGTTCTTTACAAAAAAATCAATACAGTAAATCAATATGTTAAAAAGATAATCTTTAATACATTCCTAATAAATAACTTCACTCTTGAAGAGAAAACTGCACGCCATTGTTAAGGCATAACGTTCTTTTTTGGTTGTTTTGGTTCACGCATGAATATGATTAAAAACG
Source organism: Porites rus (assembly GCA_964035705.1). NCBI lineage: Eukaryota > Metazoa > Cnidaria > Anthozoa > Scleractinia > Poritidae > Porites > Porites rus. The sequence goes on along the minus strand of OZ038000.1, from coordinate 1,100,885 downwards.
CTTTATTTTTTGTAGTTCATACAGTTCGTATTGCTGAACTGAGTAGAAATCTGAGCGAATGAATATATTTACAAACACTCTTTAAAATTTACAATTACCATTAACAGTTTCTAGTGAACGTTCTTTGTAAACAAATTCGCCCTACATAAAAGTCAAATAACTGTGCATTACGCGAACAGCGAGTTCTTTCAAAAACCGCTAAACATCAGTAGTCAAGACTCATAAGGAGCGCTGTGCCACGTTTGATCCAGTGGTCTGACGTCATAGCTCCTGCCTTTAGATCCACGGCCACTACAAAGGACGCTCGACCGGAAGTGCCGGCTCGGTTAGGGTAGTAGTAACACGGGCAGGCATATACACCTAAAAAGTATTAAACAAGGATGAGTGAGTTTATTGAGCTTACTTTTTTTACTGACAGGGTAAGTAACACTATGAGTTGAGGTCTTTATATCAGTTTTTTCAGTACTTTCTCGTGTTGCTGTCCATTGTACAGTGGACACCCACTTATTACGGACACCCCTATATAACGGACAGTTTCGTTTGTCCCGGCGAAAAGCTCACATATTTCTTTAAAATTAACCCGCTTAATACGGACACCAGTTAAAACGGACAACGGACACTTTTATGAGTCCCGGGTCACAAATTCCCATATTTCATCAACCTTGCTTTACGGACAATGGATGTCTGCGCTCTGTTTATGACTGTGACTGAATATCTTACCAATGAAAAACTAAAAGAAACAGTGAATGAGCTTTGAAAGGTTCTGTTTAATGTTCAGTCTTCCGGGCCTTGTCGCAAACTAAAAACGTCAGTGCAAAGTCAAGTCATGGATTCCATCGTTGTATTTAAAGACAGACACTTGGAAAGGAAGTGTGCCTAGTCCCTAGGTCTCATTATTCCGCGCGGCCAATGCGTTTTGGGTCACGTGGTCCGAGCGAAGAGGCCCGTGCGCCTCGGATACGTCACCGAAGTGATTTGACCGAGAAGCGCCGTACAGGGTCGACTGGGTAAAGCTTAAGTCTGAGACTATTATAAATCATCGTTAGATCCTTTAGGATGAACTTGTTACAGTTACTGCTGAGAAATTAAACAACATTTCGGCGTAAAAATGTCTGCTTAAGACTTAAGATCGATAATTAATGTGTCCGATTCATTTTTTTTTCTGGGAGCTCTCTTAATACGACTGCCGGATAATACGGACACTAGGGCTTGTCCCGTTGGTGTCCGTATTTACCGGGTTCCACTGTAATAATAAAAAATAACTTCTAAATTTAATAAGAGACTTTTTGTGGATAACTCCTGGTGTGAAAGCACTGAGAAAGTAAAACAAACCTTTTCCACTTTTCTTCTTGTTCTCAACAGGCTTGAAATGGATTGTGGGTATGGCACTAACTAGTTGCATGGGCTCGGCTTCAATGAGGCATGAATTCTTCTTATCCCAGCCAGCTCCCTCTAAAAACAACCCACGGATCCACACACCATCCTTAAAATACCAAGAAAAGCAAATAATCCGGCTGTGAGTGGCTAGTTTAGTATTGCGCTTTGTTTAGCAACACGAGCTTGCTGAATAGGACGGGGAAGGCGTCGGAAAATGTGCCACGCCTAATTTTATAACCGGAGAGTCTTATTTTAAAATTTTCTCTAACATCACAACCCTACCTCCTTGGAGGTAACATGGAAACATGAGCTTGTAATGGCAAAACACAAGACAAATCAGTTATATCCCTAAACCGAAAATGCTCAAAAAAAAAATAAAACGAACAACGGGTTAAACAAACAACCAAAAAAAACCCAAAGACTTTGGAGTAGCACACACCATTAGAGGTGGTAGGTCCGCTTCAGAGTCTACCAAAACACGGATCACCGCGGACGACAAGTGTTTATTCCGAAAATGTACTATAATAGAGAGCGTTCTTTTGAATAAGTAGTTTTTACGCACAAAAGCGTGTTTTCCATGATTTGTAACACGTAAATCATTCATGAAAATTTGAGGTGCTAAGCTCCTAAAACCGCCCGCCCCCTCCCGCAAAGAAACCAAGTTCACCTTTGGTTGTTGAGTAATGTTGCTGTCATCCACAGTAGACACAACAAACTCCCACGATAACGAGTCCACGGATATGTTGTTTTGTCGTGCGCATGTCTGAAGGACAGCAGTCAGGAAGCCTGTCGGGAAGGTAAAGCCAGACATCCAGAATATGACTGGTTGATGAGCTGTTGTAGCCCACTTGGCGAACTGCTCTACACGAAGGACAAGGTCACGTGTCCAGTTACCCAGCGGCTTGTTGGAAGGGTAAGCCTGGGAAGAAGATTTAACGTTAGTGAGATACATTTTGGATTCCTTCAATACAATTAATTCATAAGATAATTTTGTAACTTTAACAAAATAGCTATGCGTTTTTCACGCAGTCCTTCGTTGCTAGACTGTTTTTCATGTTTAGGAAACATGGCACTAATATAAAGGGTTTTAACCAAATGCCATTTAATAAGAGGAAATTTATGTGCCAACACTAGGAAATGTATCAACAAAACGCAGGAACCTTTTGACAGGCTGATCATCAACAAATCTTTCATGAAGAAGTGGTTTTACTAAAAGGAAGAGTCTTTAAAAACTGACAACAAAATTCAACTTTGCCTTTCTCCCGCCAAGAAACTGTAAAGCATCTTACTTTAATGCAAGTTCTCAGAAAATGAAGAAACAAGTTGATATTGAAAAGCACAATTACATCAAACATTTGATACGAAAATGTTATCTTTAACTCATTACAAGAGCCCAAGTATTAACGGAAATCATTGTATAAAAATATGAAAACTCACCTTTCCCCAAAGAGGAGGTACCTTAGCATCAAAAATACAGTTGAATGTCTCCTCCAAATCAGATGACATAACAACAAGACCTTTGATTCCCTTTTCCAGGTCGATAAGAGACGATTTTATGATTCGCAACAACGCGTTATAACGTTCAATCTGATAACGAGAAAATAAAACAAAGATTAGGTATGCATTGAGGAAAATATGTAATTCATAATGTCCCGAGCGTGAGAGAAACAAAAATTAAGTCCTAGACGGCGGGATTTGAACTCACGACTTCTTAGAATATCAGTAGGTTAACAACAATTTCACTGAGAAAAGAAAATTAAACATAATTTGCGTCACTAGCTGCCTCAGCATCAGCACCAGTCAACAAGTAAAAGCATTTGCTTCAAGTACTATTAATCAAGGTTACACCCAAGGGAGCTCATTCTCTCTTGCTTAATCTCGTGTGACAAGCCAGATTAGTGTTGCAATTGTAAAACAATTTTATTCTGTCGTTGAAATCTATCCTTTTATCACTTTGGTCTCACCTCTTGTAGGAGAACAACGTTCAGAGGGCTTGGATCATCCGACATGATCTTGGCCGTCTGTTCATAATCGATTTCTTCAGGAACTCTCTTTAGCACATCAGCTGCAAGCTCCAGGACCTGACAAGAAACAAAGTTGCTTAGATTGTGGCGTTACTGAGAAAAACAGTGGTACAAACTTTACTCACTTTTTCCTCTCTGCTCTCGCCATGTCCAGCTGATGGGATCTGAGGTTGAAGCGACAGCAGCGTACCGAACAGATTTCTGTACAAAATGATGAATGTGACATATGTGAGTTCTCAAGTAGTAGCAGGGCTCGTAGAAAGTCCTGTCCAGTGGTCCCGCCGGGACAAGTAGATTTTCTTGCTGGGCAAGTAACTTTAAAAGAATACTTGCCCAATGGGCAAGGACCCAGGCAAGTCACCCTCTAGCAAAATCATTAACTAAGATATACATGTAAGCAAGAAGTTGTCCTAGGCAAGCAAAATGTGAGCGCTGCTTGACCAAAGGACAAGCTGGAATTCTAGTATTTTTTGAGCAATGAGCAGTAGCAATAGCCCGCTAATATGGCTCTAACTTTTGTGTTTGTGGATAACCACTAAAGTGAGTACTAATATCCTTTGATGTAGTTCTCTAACTCATTTTTAGGTAGCCTGTAGAACAGGCGCTTTTTTGCGTTTTTCAGGCGAGCACGTCCGCTTCGCTGACTCGCCTGAAAAACGCGAAAAAATAGCGCCCGTTCTGCAGGCTATCTTTTAGTTTTGAAGTAAGCCATTGTAACAATTGTCTCCCTCGCTGCCTTTTTTGTCTCGTCACGCAACTCTCCTCCTCAACAATGGAGGGGAAGAGAGAAAAAGACTACTGTAACAAGTAAGAGTATACTGAAGCTGACCTTGTTTCAATGATCTGACTGGCAATGTCTGCATTGGGATGCTGACCGAATGCCTCTGGATGATCCACATTGGGCAACATGCTAATGTACTCCTATCAACAAAATTATGATCAAGGTCGATATTTTTGAAGTTACACAAAATTACTTGAAATCCAAGTTAATTGTCTAAGTAAACGTTACCAAGTCCAAGCTAGCCGTATCTTAATTACAACATACTGTACTTCACATTCCAACTCACTAAGTAACTCAGTGCGGTAACAAGATGATATTACTGAAAAAGCAAACAGGAAAAAATCCCAGGGGAGGAGGACTCCGCATATGAAAGGGGTGGGGATGCTCGTCGGAAATTTTGAATTAAACCCCTAAAGGAGACCGATCTGGGCGTGGCCGAAGCTTTTTTTGACCCCTAAGAGAGACCCTGTTAAAACACAGACACGTGGATTATATGAATGGAGTAAATAAAACGAACTAAAAATATAGATATCAAATATATTTTTATATTTTTTCGCGTGCAACCCTAAACGAGACCTTCGCGGCTAAATATGATGGCGTTTCGCCTAGAACACCCTAAGTGAGACCAAAATCCGAAATTTACACCCCTAAGCGAGACGACGAGCATCCCCACCCCTTTTATATGCGGAGTCCCCCTGGGGGGGGGGGAAACCCACGCTACATGGAAACAGCGTTAATATTGTCTGAAGGTCCAACTGAAGTAAATTCCTAACCCCAACCCGAACCCAAACATCGGCAAAACAAAAAGACAAGGCAGGTTTATAATTAGCCGGCGTCCAGATACCTTACCCTGTATGTTGACAGAGGCCCATCTTTTGGTATGTAATAGGTTGGCAGAGAAGACATTCTAAAAGGAAAAAAAGCTTTTTAGGAAAGAAATAACAGAGGTGTTGTGGATAACGAGTGAGGTGTTTGAACCCGGCAGCGACTTACTTGTAGTAGGGTGTTTGAATGGCGACATCACAGAACAGTTCATTGATGTATGAATGAAGCAGGCGTCTGTCAAAATCATCTGTCACGTGACCACCATAATTCACACCTGCCACCTAAAAAATTGAAAGAGGAAAACAAGTTCCTTGTCATAGTCTCTCAGGAACCGTTATAAGTTTAAGTTTGCAAGATGGTTTTGAACTTTAAATATGCACTATATTAAAAAAAGACAACAACTTGTAGATCACATGATATGTAATCAAATTCAAGTTATAGCTATTTTTGATACACTAAACCGATCTCACTGGCTTGTTGAATTTTATGCCGTGGCAAGTCAGTCAGTTGGGTGTGTTAGCGGTTATTATCTGACTTAATTCAAACTCATCGCGACAGAAAGGCATCCATCTGTACTTCAGATCCATTCCGCAATCGATTTTCTAGCATTTGGCATAACTTACTGCAGTTGCTTCACGTTTTTAAACTGCTCATACAACTGTCTCAGTTCAGTGGGATTCGATTTTACAACTGAATAGGTAACCTGACTCAACAAAGACACTCTGTTCTTCAAGTTACCAAATACATACAGCATGAGGCCCGCCATCTTACCAAATACTTCAAAGCGTCCCAAGGCGTCTCTTCATACTCGTCTAAGTAAATGCTCAACAAGTTTTCGGACACTTCAAAATCAGAATCGTTAAATCCATACTGAATATTCCAACCCAGCATAAGAAACTTCCTTCTCTCCAACAACACGCTGTGAAAAAAACACAACGAAAAGAGAAGCTTCTTGTACTTCTCCTGTTTATGACAGCGGCTGAACTGCTGGTCTGTGATCAGTTGGTACAGACGCTTCATGTTTGCTTTCAGGCCCTGAAGAAAGATAGAGAGATAAATCTTCATAAGGTAACATCATATAATAGTGATCGTTACGTATTCCCACCGTTCAAACAAACTCTACATGGAAATATAGTACGCTTCTAAATTATGAAAGATCCAGAGAGATGGGATCGGACGTCAGCACATAAGATTGACCGCAAATGAGCGTTTTAACTCGGGTGAACGTCTGAAAAGGAGTGTTGGTGACAGAGACTGATGTTTCGACAACCCGTGCGGCAAATCATCAACATAGAGTGTGAGATACAAAGTGAAATGTACATCGTCAAAATTTGATTGTATTTAACTTAGGTTATAGACAGTTGAGCCGTGATGTTATTGGTTGTCTGACAGTTAAGCGCGATTTTATTGGCTGTGCAGACTAATCCGAGTGTTTACCAAGTAGTACCGACCTTCGGAGGTTCAGTTGTCATCTTGATGCCGACTTGTAGGATGGAGATTGGGAATTCTGGGTGCGGGCTGCTACTGAGCCAAAGTCTGAAGTCAGGGTGGGGCTCCTCAACCTGCAGCTGCTCAACAAGCTTGTCCAGCTGCGGCATCCAGCTCAACGACAAGTGACAGTTGGCTAAGAACACCCAGTTACCCTGAAAACAAGCAATAACAAATTGTCAAGCTGATTGGTTTATTTCAGTCACGTAACTTAAAATCCTGTGCTATGATTGGTTACTCCCTGTGGGGGCCCGTTTATAAGTGAAGAGTTGTAACAACTTTTTACCCCTCCCAGCTAACATGGATGCGGTGGGTTTCTTCATGAATGTTGTAGAAGCTACCCTTAGTTATGTTCTATAGCGTGGCTATATTTGTAGCCTGCGAGCGGACTCACTTGTGCGAGTTGTGCCAACTTGCATAAGTGAGCCTTCTCGCAGGCTACTATGTTTGGTGTCTTTAAATCTTCTGTATTTCATCCTTTGCTGATAAGAATAGACTGTCGGACGCTAGTCCATTGCAAACCTATGCGAGGAAGAAGTGTTTTTCAACTGCAACCTTTTATTGCCTTTGAAAGAATCTTCATTTCATGTTCTACGTAACATTAACTTACATCTTTTACTCCTTCTTTGATCATGCGCGTTGCTATAGGTGCCTGGCCTTGACCCAATGAGAGAGCATGGAAACGATTGGACATCCCAGAGTTCTCAGCAAGCTGTAACAATGCACTGGTCGGATCCTGCAGGTACGATATTGAATATCACAGCTTAGCATCGGACAAATCTTTCCTTTTCTGTCACCGCCTTTGAACAACATTCAGCATGGACAGCAACAAACAAAACCAGTAAACAGAAAGACAAGAAAGACGTGAAGACAACGAGGTGAGAAATACATGAGAACTCACACAATCAATTAATGGCATTTGTATTCTCATATCTAGAACGGATTCTATGCAATATAATCATTGTCTTCGCTCACAAAGTTTACCAGGAAGAAGGTGTTTCGTCTCATCACAAATGTCAGTTTTAAGGTATCAATCGATCGGGGAAGGTTTCAACGAATCAGTTTACATGATGTATCGTCGTTACACGATAAAGCGAAGTTGACAACAAAACTTTTATGTAGGGATGGGGCAAAATAAAGCGACAAAAGAAAAGGACTGTTCGCAAGCTAGAAAGGGCGTCAAAGCCAAGTAGTTTATGTGCGCGAAATTTGTTCGTTTTTGTATAAAAACCTACCACTCCAGGAGAAAGCACAAAAATTAGTGGAGTACGAGTTGAGGAATCTTCCACTACAGCAGCCATGTCCAACACGGGAGGCTCTACAAACCTGAATTTGAAAAATAAGATTTTGCGATTTAACTACTCCTCAAAAGGTATATAAATATCCCTTTTTTTTCAAAATAGGTTAGTTAGAAAAAGACTTCAACAAGTTCTTGGAAATGGAAAGGTTCATTTAGGTTGACAGACGTAGAAAGAAACTGTCTTTAACCAAACACTGGTCCCAAAATATCCCGAAACAAATTTTCAGCCTCTACAAGCCACCAGGCATTTTCATAATTTCTGAACTTACTCAGTGACGCAGCGCGAGGTTGTTAGAAATTTTATTTTGAGATATGAAATGCCGGCTGATCAGATGACTTACTTCGAGCCAAGGTTGTTAACAATAAAGGATGTAGCAGTAAAAGACACTCGATCAGGACGGAGTGATCGAACAACTAACATCCGTTGCAGCTCATTGCACGCGTTCTCCCATTCACCTGTAGAAGAAATAGACAGGGAAATTGAAAAGAAAGGGTAAGACCCTAAGAGTACAGCAAATTCCACAACGTTTGTCTAAGTTTTACAACTAAAAAATATACCAAATCACTGAAAAGTAGCGATCGTCATTCTGCTCAAAAGTTAGTTTTAGCAAATTTGATTCGCTGTAAACTCAAAGGATCTGTTTCAGTCCTAAAGCGCCGATTTGGACCTGGGAGTCCACTATAATTTCCTTTAGAATTGAACAATTTGGCCCTAAGTTAGCAAAGCCAAATAAGGCCATAAACTGCACTGTTTTTCAACTCAATTTCGGGTCTAATAAAGATCCGGACCAAGATCCACTGAATCCGCCGTTCACATATGAGGAAAAACCGACAAGAAGAAAGTGATTAACAGATAAACAGTTCTTGGTTACCTGGCAGTGGTGTGTTTTCCGGCTCAGAGCTTGTGTACCAAAGGTTCCAGTCTCTAGGATACTGCTCAAATGATGTAACAATTCCATGGAAATTTGGCAGCCTAACAATACAATAACGGCAAAAATGATCAAAGAACATTACTTGTGTACAGTAACGTCTCTCACAACAGACAGTTAAAAAGCAAACACCCTCTAACAAACATAGAATGCTAATCGTGAATAATAATTTCAATGGTGGCACATCTGCAAATTGGTACCTCTTCTACCATGTCACATCGAATTGGAAGTTGGAAATGTTGGTTTCTTAGGAGAGGAGAAAACCGAACCGCCCAACACCAAACTCAACCCTGCACATATGGCGGCGCTGGCATCGGCTGAGTGCTCTCACCAGTACGCCATGCTTGTATACCACCCTCCACCCCCCTCCCCATGGTGCTTGATGAGATCCTGGTGCGAAGTTTCAAATCAAAACTAGTGGGCATCACATCTTACGTGAATGATGGATGATGCCTCACTCACTTTTCGCATTTTGCGCATGACGGTGCTACACTGTGTCTAAAAACGTACTTATCAAGCTCCGTGATGTTATCCCAGGAACTTTCATTCAGCCACTGAGTACAGGGGTTATCCATCTGACCTTCCCTGTCCAATACCTACAAAATAAATAAACAGTCTTCATGATTAACTGTATTGGCTGCATATTAAATACATTCTTGGTGTATGACTCTATCAAAATGACTTCAGGACTCAACGTGTACCAAAATCATTGCTATAGTTACTCTACACAACTCTAGATATTGTGTTCGCTCTTTTATGAATTCTAGTAACAGATCAAAGAAAAGATAGCCTGAGACAAGGCTCCGCAGTGGAGGGAAAGACAAAAAAACGGAGTGAAACAGAACAAAAAATTAGAGACCGCTCAGCTCGCTTCGCTCGCCGTTTTTTTCTCGCCCTCACCATTTTTTCCCGCCTATTTTCCTCACTGCGGCGTCTGGTCCCAAGCTAAGAAAAGCCTACGTTAAAGTAAGGGAGATAACAAACGAGCAGAAATAACTAAACATTTCTTGCATGAATCAAAGCCGGCTAAGTCCACTAAAATGGGCTCGTGTTCCACTTACCACTCCTCCCCGAAGGAAGAAATTGTATTCGTCCATATTGAGCTTTCCTGCAGCTTCCAGTATTTTAGAGCACATTTGGAAAGAGAACAGCAGCTTGTGGCGTTCAAACAGACCACGGCATGTAAACCTGAACAAGCATTAAAAAATTTAAATTAATCCGCAAAAGGACTGTAACTACGGAATACACCCAACTCAACCCAAGTGATCAGAAAAGGTTGTGATTATTATATAAATAAAAAAAAAATTTTGTCTTTGCAACAAAACCTCTTTTCATCTAAGAGATTCATTAGCGCTTATAAGTATAATGGATTCTAGTAAAATCCAACAAGTGGTCTATTATCAATGCTGCGTTCTGATTGGTTGAGCTACTACTAGGCTATATGTTATAGCCCACTAGTAGCGAAAAGCGCCGGCTTTTTTGCTGTAGAAAGGATTAAAGTCTAGCTTTAACTAGCTAAAGTTGTCTTGTCTCTACATTTTTTACCAACTAGTTGCATTTTACTAAAACAATTATTCCTCTCGCCCTCATGGCCCCTGAGTCAATAACCCACAGAGCTCACAGTTCGGGCTCGAGGAATAATTGTTAATTATTTTTCTGTCCTTCAATCAGACCCCTTGGAACTATGTAGCTGAGTTTGGACAAGTTCATTAGCGACCTTTTCAGACTAAAGCTAAAGTTTGAAGAATGGTCTTATTACACTCACTTGTACACTGCATAAGTGTGGAAATCATTCAGATTCTGAATTCGAATCTCGAGGTTGGGACTCCGCTGGCTCTTGTCAATGGAGTTGTTAAACAGATCGATGTAGGAGTCTAGAGAGAACTGGTACATAGGATCGATCTTACCCATGTCATTTAGAACGAAGAAAAGAATAGAAGCGCGTTGTGCGCATGGCCGGTAACCCTAGCAACAAGAAATGGAGGAATATGGTTAGAAAACAAACATACGATCAACATATATTGACACCGGACATCAGTATCACCAATAAATCTGCTTTTGCAAAAATATTCAAATGGTCACGTCTGGGACACAAGCAGCGTTCAGCTCTGAAGAGAGACTAGCGCTCAAACGCCAGCTCTTGAATGTCTCCACACGGTCTCAGTTAACTTAACTCAGTAGACAAATCCAATTCTTGTGCCTCACTAGCTTGCGCGCACGGCGTTGAAACGCGGAGGGCGCGCGAGGGAGGAACTAGCTCGTAGCACCACAGTCGTAGGGACAGGATATCTAGAACATTACAGTACCAATGAACAAGACGTTTGGAGTTTAGAATAAAACGAAGATTGGAGGTCTTCATTAAAAGGAAAAGCAATTACCTCTCTGGCAGCATCAATTTTGATCTCGGTTTGTTCGCTGACCTGCAGCTGCTCAGCTACATCTTGTGAAGTGGTTTTTGATGAATTCAACGTGTTCACAAGTTGCTCATCATCCAACAAGGAGCCTTGAGCTGTCTGCAGTAATCTGGTTCATAAAACAACTAACTCAGTTCAAGCAGCATTTAAAAGATATTTTACAAGAACAAGAAATCATATATGAAGGGCAGAAATACCCCAACGTCCGTGCAGTGCGAGAAAGTAAAAACCAGAGTTTACTCGTGGAAAAAGCAAAAATAATAAAGGCGCAGGCAAACAAATTCAAATCGAGCCAAGAAAGCATCGATATTGGTCATTTGAGATCGCGCGGGAGACTGGGTGCGACTGTTTTATGGACGCCCGCAGTACTTCCTTTATTCGCTATTACGAGTATGGTTATTAGATCTTTGCCTGTAGTCCCATGTTAAAATCAACACAACAGTAACTCAGCCTCAAACGCAACTTTAACATGGCCAAATACTTGACTAGAAAAATTCGGCATGTGGCACTGATTAGTTAAAGTTTTCCGCAGACTTGTTTAAACCGCTCATACCGGAGTGTTATTGAAAAGGAAATTCAAAATGAATCAATAAAGAAGATTGTTTACCTTAATATCTCGTCTTCTAACTCCTCGAGTTTCTTTTTATTTGCAGCAATGTTGATGACAAGCGTATCTTTTTGTTCTTCAAGCTCGGGTCTTTCTTTACGGACCACGATACCAAGTAACTGTGCTTCAAGACCTGGAGCGGAGTAAACAAGCACAAACATTTATCAAATAACTGTATTAAAATTAAGTATATTAAAGATGAAACAACAACAACATGATATTAATTTTGAGTCCTCCTCAAAATTAATATCATGTTGTTGTTGTTTCATCTTTAATATACTCACTTTGGAGGTTGGTTGGCCGCATCTTGGATATGCTTTAAGGTGACAGCGCGATGCTGTTAGTGAGTTCTTGTGTGCCAGTCATTACTTGGCTGTGTAGCCGCGTGATGCGGTTCCAGTCGAGACCCACAAATTGGCCCTTGCTCACCATAGAGTCTCCAGTAGCTCAAGTGGTTAGAGCATCCGACTAGATCACGGAGGGTCGTGGGTTCAAATCCCATCTGGGACTCGGATTTTTTTCCGAGTCCTCCTCAAAATTAATATCATATTAAAATTAAGACCAAAAGAAATAGGTTATCTTTTGGAGTGAACTGAAGGTGTTCGGTTTCGGGCATAATCAACATTTCTGTCTTTTTGTAGCATTTTTCTTCGCCACAATGTTTCCCGCCTTGCAAATTACTAAGGGCCTGTTTACACGGAGGTGGGGGACCCCAGGTAGGTGAGGTAACCCGCTTAGGTGGGGTAACCCGCCTGTCCATATAATCTCTCATTTTTATTTGATCACGTTTACATGTCAGGTGGGGTGACCTCCCACATGTTACCTCACCTACCTGGGGTCCCCCACCTCCATGTAAACAGGCCCTAAGAAAAGCGTGGTAATTTCTGTGTTCTGCATCCCGTCACTAAAAGAACTAGTCATCATTCTAGTTTGTCTGTTCCTGAAAGAGGGTCATATTCAGCGTGCGTAGGCTACCGTTGCACGAATACGACCGTAATTTTACCTGTGGTGATGATAAAGCAACGACACTGACCGTTTGGTAAATGATTTTCTTCTACGCACCTTGCTCTTTGACCGCGAAGTTGACAATAGTGGTCTTGGTGGAGATTTCTGGAGTATAGTGTGGATTACTGAGTTTCGTTGTTATGTAGAAACGGAATTCAGGGCTGTACTCTACTTCCTTGTCACCAAGGCGAATCAACAAACGACCACCTACAGACAAAACAATGTAAAACATAAAAACAGTTCGTATATCTGATAACAACACTGACGAGTTTAAGCGTGAAAAATCCAAGTATTTCATCTACATCGTATATTTCATCAATGAACAGGAATGTTTGCCATTAGATATGGCTTTTTTCATAACAGAAGTAGAGGAATCTCTATCATTTGTTTGGGGGGAGTATTTATTCTAAGTTCTAAGTTGCTTTGGGTATCGCTCTTTCAAACATTACAAAGAAGAGTCACGTGAAGGCAATCGAAGCTCAAGCTGACGTCACATTAATTTGCCAACCAGAAGCGCATTGGTTTTTGAATTAAAAAATTCTTTTTTTTTTTCACTCACTACAAATTTGAATAACAAAAACAGTACTGTCTCCTATATGGCGTACTACTGTTGAGTTTGATTCTGTCGGGGACACAGTAATGTCTGTCTGTTCTATATTTTTGTGATATGCCTCGAGCGGGACAAAGATCCAGTTGCACTGAAACCATGATAAACAACAACACTGGAAATAGGGACGCATGTATTTCACTTTCACTGTCCGTTTTACGATTATATTAATTTTACAGACTTAAAAGCTTAAAAAGGTTCGTGATTGAACACTTCCGTCTCTGACTAGAAGCTCTGGTATTTAATCCAATAACGTCAGTGGTATGATCAGAGAGTACAAACCTGATTTGATGATTGACTTGTTCAGGATGGGGGCCAAAGATGGGTCTAATTCTTCCTGTAATATACAAATAAAAACAAGTGCAGATAAGGTCTGCTCTACGATCCTCAATGTCAAGAGTAGTAAACAAACTAACCAACTGACTAACAAATGTTTGAATTGGGTACTAAGCTCGCAGACTATTTAGTATGGCCTATAACTAGAGTTAACTCGTTAGCCTTATACTACCAATAACTGAGCCGGGAACCTAGATAACATATAGCATCTTCACCAGCCCATAATCCTTCAATATAGAAAAAGGCGAGGAGAGGGGGAAGGGGGGAGAGGGGCGGACAGGCCATAACTTGTAAGCCATGTATTCTACTCCACGACTGTAAAACTAGCACAGTTGAACTTACTTGCACATTTTGCAGTAAAACTGGATTACCAAACTGAATCGAGTTTTCTAATGTCCTGAGATAGTCCGATTGCTGCAAATCAATTATCTTCAGACCCTAAAAAGAAAAAAAATGAAAATATTAAAAAAAAAATATGATGTCTCTTTATCAAATAAGAAATGCTCGTTGGAGTGAACAAGGTCTTGTACTGACCTTCTTATTTTCCATGTTCTTGATCCATTTGATAGCTTGTCCTTGTGGATCGACCATGAGTGGCCATCTACAAGGCAATTAAAATTAACCTTAAGTTCATATTCATTAAATACTGTTAGAGGGCTTTATTATCAGTTCAATATTTTGAACTTGCTTTAGTTCTTTATTCCCAATTGATTCAGAAAACAAGCAAATTTCTCAAACAATCGTAAATACAGCCCCAGCAAAACCTCCCTGCAGAAGGCAACTTGACTTCAACATCAGCAAAACTTTGAGAGCTATTGAAACAGTATGGAGAGAACCGTATCTTTTTCTCCACATTCACGCCAGAAAGAGAGTTGAATGAACAGCTACGACCCGAAGGCTAGCAGTACATATCGGTAGCTCTTTCAAGAGCCTTTTAGTCTCCTGTCCTGTATATTATTTTAAAAGAAGTAATTTAGTACCTGTTTCCTCGTGTCACCATAACACCGTTCTCTGTTGAAAACGAATCTGACGGCAACCCCTGTAGGAAAATAAATGATGTAACAATCACACAAAAAGGTATACATTTACCCAGTAAAGAAATTAAGCTTTAGAGCGCTGCGTCAGCTCCTGTCATGTTTCTTTTATTAGGAGTTGGCCGCGGCAAAGACAAAGCAAAATAACTTGCACAAGAAACACACAAACCTGGATATTCCATTCCCTGACGGTGGTCGGTTTTGCCAGAAAGTTGGAAAATGAGAAGTTTGGATTGCATGCAACATTCAACTGACGAACCTATAAGACAAACAGGTGACAAGGACTAAATTACGCCGTACCGAATACTTCCTTACAGTTTCGTGTTAAAAAAAATTCAGTGAAATATACCCTGACAGTGATAATGACGATGACGGCGACGATGAGAGATGAGAGGATTAATCAGGATTAGAAGCTCACGAAAAAAGAATGAATAAAAACAGTTAAGGAAGGTGTCTCTTCATTTTAGTGACAGGCAGCTCGGAAAGAAAATCAGAGTTCTCCCAGCGAGGGACAAACCTATAACCAGATGCTGTACCACTGAGCTACAGGGGGTTGGTGGAAGCCGAGGCCATTAAACGAGGTTTATGTGTGACAAAAATGCTGCATACTGCTAGGACTGAAGAGACGACAGGTGACATGTGCGTATGATTTAAATATGATGAAGAATTTTAGGCATGATGAATATATGAGAGTGATGTTTCTTCAGTCAGTGGCTCATACTACTCGGGAAAAAAATATGAGTTCAACAGAAGTCGAATAGTTCCTCGTTTTCGTACCCTATTAATAAACTAAAAAAAAAACACGAGTTCGACAGAAGTCGAATAGTTCCCCTTATTACGTTATTAATACAACAATGAGAGTTTTGTCTCTTACCTGTGCCAGCCACGTTTTCTCGACGAGTTCGTCTCTGTAATTAGACAGGAACGGTCCAGCATAAGATAAAAACGCAGCGGCAATCAGACAATCTCCCACTAAATAGCCGATGTTCTCCTCCAAAATCTGAAATTAAAGGTGAAAATCTGTTTGTTCGTAAAAGAGAAACGAGGGTTTTCTTATCCAACAACTTCCTGCAAGGTGGCCATTTGAATGAAACCTCTTCAGCAAAACTTTCAAATCACACGATTTATATATCAGGCTTTTTTTAAGGGGTAATTCTTCTTAATATTGATACTTCTATACTTCTAATGATCTGCGGGGATCAAACAAACTTATTGTTCCCTGTGTTAAGACAACCACTCATAGTTTATATTCATTTAGATATGCATCACCAACTAGGTGGAATGGACTCATTGAGGACCTGGCCCCCGTTGTTCAAAAGGTGATTAACGCTATCCACCGGATATATCTCTATCCACTGGATAGCACAATTCGTTTCCCAAATACTTATCCGCCGGATAGGGAGTTTTCCGGTGGATAGCGCTATCCATCTTTCGCACAACCCGGACCTGAGGATTATGACATTCTTGAAGGAGTTCAAATTCAAAGTACGGCAAATTCCGTTTCATCAAATATAATAGAGAGATAAAGCATCGCGTTTACGGCAAACGGCAACGTGAGATTCAAGTTGAGAAATTTTCAAAATGAGAAATGAGCAGACAAAAACGGCTTAAAACAATTCTTATGGACAGAATTGACGTCAATCTACTGATTTTCGTGTAGTTATAATAAACAGTACACGATATGTAAGGGGGAACTTGGTCACGTGGTACAATTCACGTTTGCCGTTCAGGCCGTAAACGCGATGCTTAATCTCTCTAATAATACAAGTAATGCTACGTTATGTGTTACTTGGCATATTCGCTGAACCACTAGAGCAATGTTTGACAAAAAGTTTTTATTTTACTTGCACTTACATTTGCAGAGGCCCTGGATTTTGAGAGAGATTTTAAAAGAATAGCTATCTGTACATACAGCTGCATGTAAGATGAAGAGTCTGGCGCGGCTTACCGTGACGCTAGCTTCCCAGCGGTCTCTTTCCCCTGCCAAACCAGACACTAATTTACCAGCTCTTTCAAGCTTAAGCTCAGTGATCTCAGCCTTTTTTCTCAACTCTTCCTTCTGAGCAGATTTTTCATCATACTGCCTCTTTAGCTCCTCCATTCGATCCGTTACCTACAAATTAACATTTATCAATCAGCATTTTGCTTTCTGGCTTCTCTTTGAGGGTTTGGCAAACTACTGGAGAATGTATCACTTTAAAGACAAATAGGCTCTTTACTTAGTAATCTGGGAAGTGATCTGTCCAAACGAATAGCAGCACCCTTCTGTGGTGGATGTAGATAGAACAAAACTTCACTGATGAGGATTCTTTGATTTCATTCGTCATGGCCGATGCCCAGGGAGGGGAGCGGAGCGGAGGGGGGGGGGGGGAATGAACACCACACGACTGTACCCCGCAGGGTGGACTACACGAATCATAAGCGTAAGCACTGCCAGTAGTGCCCCTTACATACATAAACTAAATTGCACGGGAAAGCTACAGAAAACCAAACAGACAGGGGGATGGACGTGGATCTCTTCAGACTACAGAATTTTCCTACCTCCTTAAGCTTTGCCTTGGCTTCTGCAAGAACAGCCTGTTTCTCTTGAAGCTGTGATGTGGCTTGTGCCAGTCTCTGTTTCTTGGGTTCCACTACTCTGTATATTCGTCCATACACTTCCATCGCCCTGACCCACATACACAGAGACTTAGCAGCAAGTGACACGCGGCCAATGATCTCAGGCTGGAAATCAGCTTGAGAACAGTACGTGCCGATTTTCTTCAGAATTCGATCAGTCATGTTGTCTTTGTCGTAGTTAACTAGCTGCTTGATGAAATTTTGATCGCCTGGTAAATAACCAAAAGAACAAATAATCATGAATCTAATTTATTCCATGGCTAAGTATGACAAGGGTCAAACGTCGCGATATGAAAATCCGTCATTGATGAGAAATTCTACGAAGAATTTCCAAAAATCAAGCTGAGGTAAATTACAGTAAAACTGAAGCTTTCAAATAGCTTTTGAAAGTTATTTAGAGAAAATAGGTCAGGATGGCATATTCGTTAAGGAAGAAGGGTAAAATGTAATTTCTTTCTTTCAGTCGTTCGGATTTCACAATGCGTTCCCAAATTTTTTTGATAGACACAGTTTTCTGACGACTAAAGGTGAGGAGAAATTATCCGAGATTGACGATCAATGTCATAAAAATCACAAAGCTGAAAGGGCGATACAGTTTTTTTTTTTATAGGAACCTTTTTTATAAGAACGTTCAGCCTAAAATTTGCCAAAATGTTAAGAACATGCTGAGAACCTACTCGAGGCTCAGAGAAGAACAATTTATTTTTCACGACTTTTATTTTCCTAAATCCAGAAAATCTGAATTACAAAAAATGTCCTACATGAGATCAGAGTGCAAGTAAAATTTTGCTGTTTCAACACATTCCCAAAAAGGGCAAGGCTTGGCGTGAGATAGAGGCTTTAGAGGTATCGAAGATGTGCTTGAACTTTGTGTAGTCTCATGTACAGTATGATGCATGGAGCGATGCCACGTTTAAGACTCAGTGTATGAATGCGATACATTGAAAACTACAACGAGCTTCCTGTCTTCAGATCTATATGTAGCTCAGAAGTTGTCGGATTTCCGTTATTGAAATTTAAGAACATCCGTAAGAACATTTCCAGGCGGAAACAGCCCAAAAAATAAGAACGGTCCAGGCTCAACTCGAAAAATAGAGAGGCTGTTATATAGAAATAAAAAAGGAGTGTATACCATGGTATCGTCATGTATGCACTCACCCAACTGTCTCTTGGCCTCGGCCCATGTTGGCTCCCCTCCTCTGAGTATCATAACAGCCTCCATGACTTTTTCAACCAAAGCTGGCGGCTTAGCGTACGATTTGATCTCTGTCATGTCTTTCTTGTTCAACGATTCCAAAGCTTTAGTGGCTTCAGCAAGGGCCGGTAAAGCCTCATCCAGGTCATGTTGAGCATTGTCTGCCATTACTCGACATTTGTCCTCTTCTTCGGCGATTTTCTCACTCCTGGCTTGCACAATCTACAGAGTACAAGAGACAAAAGGCTTGTGTTAAGGTGCCAGGACAAAAATTGCTTTCACTGCTGCTGGCGACATTGGGCTGCAGGGTCTAATATTTTCTATTCTGAGTGTATGGCTAGTACTAACTACTCCTATCCGGAGAAACAGAAAGATAGAGATAGAGGTGACAGCATTCGGAGATCAAGATAGATATCCCAGGGGAGGGGGGAGCACTCCAGAGTTAAAAAGTCAAATGAGGGGTTGGAAAACTAATGCAATGCCTTCTGAGTAATCCATCAGCCATTTTGGGTTTTTTCGACGCCACAGACAGCCCAATAATTAACCTGAGGAGTGAAGTTATAGAATAAAACAGAATTTCTACCTTTTGCTGCTCATCAGCGTCTCTTTTCTGTTGTACAATCACGACAAGATATTCTTCACATTGCTTTTGAAACTGTGCTACCTTTGTCTTTGCGTCCTCCAACTCAATTGACATGGACTCCACCTGAAGACAAATAAATACACAGTTCTCTAGCCTGAGCGGTAGCCAGCGTTTCATAGGGCAAAGGAGATGAGCGAAAAGAAGGGACAGCTTTCTCTCTTCCTGCCTCCCCTCCCTAAAATCTCCTCTACCCTCACCCCTAAGGAAGGCCTGATAACCAGGCTATCAATTTCCCGAATCACTTGCTGGATTGCACGTAACGTCATGGCGGACATGTTGCTGGTCAAGAACAAAAGCGTTTCTCTCCTCTGGGAACTAAACTCTACTTTCATGTAAATTCTTTGAGAAATATTCTATTGTATTGACCACCAAGATGGCCGCCTTGTCACGTGGCTGCAAACCAAGAATAGACGAGCAGCACAATTTACCTTGATTCCCCGCAACAAAACTTACTCAGAAAAAATATCAATCTTATTAGGTGTAAATTCCGATACATTACGCCGTTTTGTAGCTGCACACTTTTTGTTCTCTTATTTTTCCATACTGAAATATTTGACAATGTTTCCCCATAAAAGAATAAATCCACTTTCATGTACTGTAAGATAAAATTGTACAACAAATGACCATACCTTAGCTCTGGTGTCGTCGATTTTGTCCAAGCCGTTTCTCAGTTTGCTTGCTGCATCTCCCAGTTCTTTTCTCTTCTCGTGAAGCAAACTTATCGAAGCAAGGATAAAGTGCAATGTTAACAAAAAGGAAAGGCAAAAAAACGAAAGAGAAGAGGATAAAAAATGAAAGAAACTGAAAATAACTACAGTGAAAAAAAAAAACACTGTGCACAGTGGCAAAGAGGTTTTTGATCCTGCTGGTTCGGAAGAAAAAAAAACGAGTTCTCCCAAAATGAGTCAATCCAATGACCTTTAGTCCAGATGCTCTGCGCTGTGCACAGTGTTTCTTGGTCAGAATGTTTAGAGATTGTAATAATCAAGTACCAGTAATAAGTGACGAGAGTACTTACGTCTTGTAACCAGATACAAGCTCAAGATAGTTGGTAGGAGTGACGTAGTTATGACGTTTAACTTCCAGTAACATTCGCTTGCTTGTATCCACCACTGATTTGTGAACTGTTACAAATATGTTGGCCACATTACCCTTAGTCTGTAAAATATTGAACACAAGAGTTTGACATTTAAAATCTACCTGAGTAATGTAGAGTGAATGTAGGAATGACGGATACCGAGATGTACTTTATTGCAGAGGTGCTAATCGGGGTATGAAATCAAGTGCTATTTTAAAAGTGTTGTAGTAAGATAGGGGGCATTATTTCTTACCTCATCATCACTCAGGTCCATACTCTCCAAGTATTTCTCAGCCACCTCTAAAAGAGCATCTTGAGGCCACTCACTGAACCAGTCAATTGTGGTACAGTTGACAAACGCTGGGTACATACGGATCCGGTTCCTTATGAAAAAACACAAGGTTAGGAAAATTACGCTACGACAACTAATACCACAGTTTGTTAATAACTTAACTCAGCCTAAAAACGGTTTTTATTGAAGCCTTCAAAAGTGCAACTATTTTGAAAAACTTTTCAAAACCTACAACAACCACTGCATGCGGTTATCAACGGCTAGTTCTGACTACAGGTCCGACTGGCTCTTGGATTTTCTGCTTGGGTATAACTACTAGCAGCAATTACTTTTTGGTTTTTGGAAAGTTTAAGAATCGTCTTCCTTACCTGAATGGATCCCCTACTGGACTCATGCACAAGATGATATGAAGATTGCTTCTAACTCGTTCAATAAAGAAGTTGAACATGTTCTCTGGTGTATCAAAGATACCTTCCTTACGAGCCTCCTCCGAAAGAGCTGTGCGGACCTAAAAAAAAACAAAATAACTGTTCGAAATCCGTTCAAAAGATGATTGAATTCTCAAAGTAACGAAACCATGTACCTTGTTTATTCAGAACAAAAAAGGAGAACGTTAAACGCGTTAAGATAATCATCCTATTCCAACGCAGGAAAATTGGTAGACTTTATCTACGTTGGAATTAATAGTCTTGGTCAGTAACTAACTTTTGTAGTCCTTAGGGATCTTCGTGATGTGAATTCTCCAGGAAAGTCTGACCTATTCGACAGTACTTGTGTAAGGAGAGTGAGGTGCACGTTTTAGGCCGTCATTAGCAACTGCTTTACCTCACGAAGAAAGTGCGCACCGCCTCCTTTGCAACTGAATTTGAAGGAAGTTTTACCAAATTATGACGCATTTACTGTCCATAAAACGCGTTAACAATGTTCCATTCTCGTGTGTTAGGGCTAGCTCCTTTTTCCCTCATTTATGACCGCCAAGAAAAAATAACCTGGAGCCATGGACAACAAATACGCCAATGACATACCTGCATAAATAAGGAGTACAACATGCGTCCTATACTACTCGCGTAATTATCAATTATCTCCAACACTCAAAAGGCAATGACTCTTCACATACCTCTTCAAATTCTTCGGGTTTGTAAAGATTTGGGACCTCTCCACTGCTGAGGATGTTGCCGATGTCTTCTAGAAATGATTCATCCAAGGCTTGAGTGTCATTGAACAGAAACACTGTGGGTTTGTTATCTACACCAGCCAGACTGTAAAGACGCTTCAAATCTTTGAAAAAAAAAGATCAGTTTGAATCAAAGGCTGTGCTTATTATTGTCAGTTTTCCATTGAAGAGTTAGTTCACTGTAAAGCTCATCTCGTAGAAAGAGGATATGATTAGATTGTTCCTCAGAAAAGGAATAAAAAGTAGCGATTTGTTTGGATGGAGAGACGAGGTAAAAGTCGGCTAATGCATTTGAAGATTTTAGGAATTTTCAGGCCTCTATTTAAAACCTTTCTTGACTCGCGCACAGTGAGAGACATCTCGCCGTCATCAAGGCGTATATTTTTTCTCTAAGACTTTGAGCCTGCCCTAAGATACGCCTGGTTTCAAAAATCTCTCTAACAATCAAATAAAGATTTAAGAGGTAGTGATAAAGAATCATCTGGATACAAGCGACACGTTCTCAAGATTACTTCAAGCGAAGGTGAAGTAAGAAGGGTCTTGTTGTATGTGCTTTTTTTCGGAGTTGAAATCTTAGGGAACGCAGCCAAGTTTAGAGAGAAGAATTTATCGTCGTCTGTCCACGTCTTCCATTAAACATGGAATGTCATGAAGAGAACGGCATGAACGACAAAAAGATGCACGAAAAAGTGATGCACGCGCAGAGTTGCTGTTTTGCTTATAAGCCGATTGATGTTGTCGTTGCTATAACTCTCTACTATCAAAAGTTACCGCGGATAATAGTACAAACCTTCCCTGAACTCAGTCTTCCTGTAGTGTTTAGTAACCTCAATCTGGAACACTTTGAAGCCAATAATGTAGGCTGATAACCGACTCAGACTCTGACGGCCACTTCCACCAATACCGATCAACAGCATGTTACCACGAGGCTGACCGATCACACGGATTATGCGAGTCACTAGAAGGAAGGAGAAAAACACATCAAGAACTGCTGAGCTTTATTTGTTTTGGACAGTGCGCTGATGCAGTTTTCGTAGCATAACTCACTTATTTAGTTGTTCACAGCTTAAGCAAGGTAAAGTGACGGTCACATTTCTTAGCTTAAACTTAGATGATACCAAAGGTAGGTCTGGAAATTTGTAAATCAATGATATTTTTCTAAAGCACCTTCAAATCATCGACCCTCACTTATTGCTAAGCATTTAAAAATAACGAGGTACCAGAGAGGAAACACGTGCTCTCAACTACTGTTGGAATTAAAGAGACTAACAACTTAACGTGTACGTTTTAACGTGAGCTGAGAGGTTGACATTTGTGCAGTAAGCACAAAATAAGGACTAGTCTGTTAGAGCGGTTTTCACTTGACTGTCGTAAAACCAAAACCAAAGTAAATACACTAGCCAACCAAAGGGCGTAGTAAAACCAAAACCAAAACCAAAACCAATCCCAATTCGACAGTCAAGTGAAAACCGCTCTAAGAGAGCGGTATGTTCCCCAAATACCTGAGGCAAAAACTACCAAATATTTCGATCAATTTATTTAGTAGCACATGTTTACAAAGCAGTGAAGAACATTGGAGAAATCTATAAGTATGATAACCGACAATGAGTCTCCCCAACAGATCTAACATACCATGCTCAATAGCATCTCTGAAGAGAACAAGATCCATGGCAATGACTCCAGGCTCCATGTTGTAATCTTCCAGCTGATCTTCCATATACTTCTTCAAGGCTTTGAAGTCCATCAAGTCTTCATACACTGCGCCATCTTTCATGAAATCACCTACAGAATTCGTTAATGTTGATTATGTTAATCTAAAGCCCGTGATATGCAGTTCAATCTTTGTTGCTCAACAAACGGTGAGCGATGTTGTTTAAATCGTTGTAACTTGTTGGACGGAATAGAGCTCATCTCATTTCTTGTTAAACAATATTTTACATGTTTACATGTTGAATGTTAGGTCATGCTCCTGATTTACTCGCATTTTTGTCGCGCATTTTTTTTCGGCGCAGGTTACACGTAGTAAATCCTAAAGTCTCAGACGAAAAAAGTTGGGACACTTCCACCTAACGCTGTTTTTTCACTTCTGGCCCGTCTCCTTCCAATGCTGTTTATCACAGTTAAATCGCCAAATCTTGCGCACAAACATTGGGAGGGCAAGAAGACAGTAAAGTGTCTGTTGTTCTGATTGGTTCACACGATAGTCTGCGCCACTGTCATTGGCCAAACTAACAGTTTTGCATTTTTTTCGGCGCAGGTACATGTATTTACTCCCAGTTTTGATTGGTTCACAAGATTGTCTGCGCCACGGTGATTGGCCAAGCTAAAAGTATTTCTCCCGGGCTTATGACAATAACTTACCGAAGATTGGTGGCTGTTTGTTGGGGCAGAGATTGTGAAAAGTGAGATCAAACATGGTGCCAAGCTTGTCACTCAACAATGCTACAAATGCTTCATGGTCATTAGCATCTATTAGGCGGTCGGAGAAAACTCTGAAGACAAAACAACGGACACAATTTATCACCACACAGTATGATGCTATGGATATATGCTGATGCTATCAATATACTCGATTTCTGCAACATATGAAGCTATTAAACGAATGGCCTTGGTCAACACAATTACCGGTATCTCACCTGAAGCACTCATGTACCCACAGCCTGGAGATGGCCGTCTTTGTGTCATGAAAGTCTTTGTTGGCACGAAGCAAACCTTGGAATACCTATTGCAATATACAAATCGTAAATAATTTACTAGCATTAAACAAAGAAAATCTAATGCCTAATACAATAACGTACTAGCAATAACGATTTTCGCAACTTCAATCTTTTATTTTATGGCCATATTTGTCGCGCAAATTGATCACAGCCTCAAGAGCCTGCCTCAAAATAGAAATTCATAGACGCCCAACTAGCTCGGCCGCAAACGATGCTTCGGAATAAAGAGGCTTTCATTTTTTAGCCTCTTCTTAGTGTTTAAAATCTAAGTGGCTGGCATATATGAAGTTAATAGATACTAAGAAACTGATCTTCAGCAGTACCACATAGTAAATAACTTACCCTGGAAATGTCTCTGAGGTTAAACAAGTAATGGATCTTGGTTGGTGTCGGTAGCATTTTGGCGATGATCGTGTTGTAAATGTCGATGGTTGCCTAAAACAGAACATTCAAAATTAAATGCCATGGTAAACACAGCGAACCTCACTTAACGACTATAAAACTATATTTTAGCCAGAGGCGAGCGTTCTACGTGTCGGTAAAATTTCTAGCACGGAAGCAAGCCCAGCAAGTTTCTTCAACTTCGTCACATTGGAAATTTAATTGTTAGAATTGTACAGCCAATTGCAAACGGTTTTGCCCCGAAACGTTGCGGGCCCTTTCCAAAACGGACCAAGGTGGTATGTTCGTGAAGACAAGCCAATTCACACAAGGTGGCTTTCTGAAAACATTTCGGATCAGAGGCAGTTTTGCCTGATGGGGGGAGGGGAGGGGCCTGTTCTGTAACATATATTCAGCTCATGACCGGCATCAGGTTAAATATGCGTGAAAATTAACCTGCGTCATAAGATCACCCAGAGGCTTCACGTCTTCTTCAAAGTCTTGCAACTTCTGGTTAATCATGGTGCCAAATATGCGCTTGATCTGACTTTCCTGACAATTAACAAAGATAAAAAAGGCCTTTAGTTAACTGTGACACACGAATACCGTTACAATTCTCAAGTTAAATCATGACTCGTGTTATGGCGGCTGCAGTGTTTAGGCCTGTGCATTTTTTTAACTGTAGAACAAAGACCTCTGTGAAATAAAAGCCAAAATCTTTAGATAACGCCAGTAGAGCGACCAACCAGAGAAAAGTCTTAAATTGTGAAAAATCGACTTATACTATTCTAGGAAATAACGTTCGGTGGTGATTTGGGTATCTATTTTCACAAATAAACACTATTCAACTAACCGTTACTTGAAGCATTGTTTATTGAGCTCTAAAAGGTGAGTGAGATCTTTTGGTGTGAACATTCCAGTGAAGGCAATGGATCAAGCATACATATCCTTTATAGCGAGCACTACTTACCTGCGGGAAAGTCATGTTGATGAGATTGAACCTGCTCTGCAGTCGTTTGGAGATCACCATCCTGCCTCCACCAGGTGGACCCATGGATGCCAATACATGCATGTCCTGATATTTAAACAAGACGTATATGGTTCTATATTGAACTCAAATTCACCGTTAACCCTTTAAGTCCCAATGGTGACCAACATCAATTTTCTCCCAACAATATTCATACCTTGTCAAGAGATAAGGTTATGAGAATTTATTAAATGATCACTAAAGAGAAAATGCTTGATCTGCTATCAAATTCTCTAAACTAATTCTTGAAGGAAATGTATGAAGATCAGTTTGGAGAATTTGTATGTAGATATTGGGACTAATAAAGGGTTAACAAAACATTAAAAAACAAAAAGGAAACGGATGAAAAAAAAAAACACGATAAAGCAAATTTAAGATAAAAACGATAGTTTTGACATTAACATGGCTTGCGCAAAGGAGTGTTGCTCATTGCGAAAGGAAAGCACTACATACGGATTTCAAGGAAGAGAGTTTATGCTTGTAACAGCTCCACTGCTGGACTGTTCTACTGTACTACCTCTATAAATAAAGCTGTTTCTTAAGAGATGAACTTGGCTCGGGGTAGTGGAACAGTTGGCTTGCTCTTACAGTCTCTCACATTGACCGTACTATTTACTTGGATAAACAAAGTCAATGTCCCGGCTGACAGTGATCTGACTAACCTTGATGTACTTTACAGTCTGTTTCTGTCGGTCATACCAGAAGCCATAGTCCAGCCACAGGCGGATGAGTTCCAGTGGTGGCTGCGAGCCAAATGTGTCTTTAGCAGGCATGTTGAAGTCATCCATGAAGTTTATCAGCTGCTTGCCACCGACTGGTACATACACACCTTGATGCAAAGAACAGCACATTAGTAGTTTGCCCGGAACATAAGTCCAATTTTATGGTCAAGTAAATGAATGGCCATTTTAAGCTGCTTTTATCTCCGGGACATGAGTTTATTCATTATGACAAAACTCTGAATGAGTTTGAAAAACGAACTTAACATGAAGGTTGCTATTTACTAGATCTGCAGGCCACGTAGCAAAGCCTTAAGGTATAGTCGCCCAAGAGTCATCTCGGCCAAACAAGGTTTACCTTCACTGGCAGCCATGCAGTCACTGTCTTTTTCCGCTTACTAATATTTTTAGGTTTAACGAACGACAAATTGACATTTTTCAAAGTGTCTTCTGGGCTTAGCGGCTATAATGTATCTATGTGTAAATTAATTCCGGGGTTCGGGCGAGATAACTATCGAGCTACTTAACCAGTTACCGCAGCAACATTACCTTTAGTTCGTTTCTCAACTTTGCTCTCGATGATTTCTTGAACATTGTTGGAAGACGTCTAAAAGAGAAAAAAAACACAAGTGCCGTCTGTCTTTCTCCCCAAACACAAGAAATTGAATAAGGTCAGCTCAACAGAACATAGTTTTGCATGTTTTAGTCTCGTATTTGCTGATCAGACACGGCTGAATTCGACAAAACACGTCTAATATGGTGACCCTCAAACAAATCAAGTATAAGGTATCCAGTTAAGGTCGTGAGTTCACTTTAACATTTGGCAAATGCTGAATACGCTTTTTATTTGAAAAGTTGGTGTAGTGGTAAAAGCACTCCACAACAGTCGGGTTGGAATCCTGGAAGTGACGCTAAACGTAGGTTGAAATTGTTACTGGTTCTCTCCGTTTCTCCGAGAGAATTTTCGCCAGAGGTTACTCCAGCGAAAACCCTTGCCTTCCCCTTCGAATTCTGAAGAGCTCCTAAGTATTTTGGGGTTAACCAAACATCAAGTACATTTTTGTACGTTTGTTCCAACTGGCTCATAACACCACAGAAAAAGAAATTAAAGTTTGTTTTATGTGAAGTCATAAAAAAGTCAACTGAAGATGAGTCCGTTTTCTAACCTACCTGTGCTGACAAATTGATTACTAAAAGACTGTAGATTTTAGGGTCCAATCTCTGCAACACTTTCTGGGCCAAGGAAGTCTTGCCAGTCCCCACAGGTCCCGTAAGAAGGACAGGTCGCTTAGCTTGAAGCAAGCTATACACCAAGAAGTCATATCTTACAGTGTCCACAGTGGGCACCATGATTTTGTAGAATGGTGTACTACAACGAAAACAAAGAAAATCGTTGGAAAATTTGATTGACTTTTAGTCAAAATTCATTACCCATAACATAACACCCTGTTAATTGATCGTTGTCAACACCCTACTTGAAAAAGGACGAGGTTTAGTGACACAGGAATTTTAGGCAGATCGAAAGCCAAATTTCTCTTTGTACTAAGATCTACGGCGGAACGCGGGGTTAAGAAATTTTTAAAATTGGTATTTCCTTAGCATATTTTTGCTCGAGGTCTAACCAACCTCATCAAACCCGAGATTAAATTAAGCTTCATTCATTCTTTTGAGTTAAAGTTACCATGATTTAAGGCAATATTACAAAAGAACATTGTTGAAAGCGCTTATAGGAAGAGTTGTTTGTTAGAGACAATAAAACTCCAACCACCCACCGTGAGATCAACCCCAATCTAGACAATAGATCAATCAAGGTGAATAAAAAGCACAACAAAGGAGCCCTGAATGTGTGATCACTGCCACAAATAAACGTTATACCATGTAACGCAGAGTTAGTAATCAATAATCATGAACGTACTTTGGCGTGTAACGCCATCCACTTCTCAGCTTATCTTCCCACAATGCCCAGGCCTTTTGTTTGGTGTCCACGTGATATTCATACACAGTGTCCTGACAAAAGAAAAAATAGTTGCATAAGTACAGTTACGTTGAATGAGACGAAACCTTCCAGCACAGCAAACTTGTTACAGTTAACTTAGTTTCAATCTCACATAACAGCCTTGAGCCTAACCCTTACGCTCTTAACAACCAACCAGCCCTGAAGCACTATTATGTTCGGTATTTTCATCTCTTAATTTGATGGCCTTTATGAAAGACAAATAAGGGCTGTGTAAGAATTCTTGCACCACAGGACTACTCTCCATGCTTCCAGCCAATTGCATAACAGCACCCTCCGTTTCACCAATCTCCTCAGCATCTCGCTGACGTCACTAGTTTAGCCTGCGTAGAAAGCGTTTCCTTGCAGGATCGGAGCGAAGAAGGTAGAACGAGAATCCCGTTCCTCGGTCTTTTTTTGCTCCGAAACCAAACGGAAACACTTGCTACGCAGGCTATCACCAGTTGAGCTTCAGCTATTTCTGATATTTAAACAAAGAACGCAACACCAAAACAAGGGTACAGACGCCTCATCCTGGAAGAAATTGGGCGGGAATGTTTTCTATTTACCTTAGCAGGGAATTGGCCTTCAATTTCTCGAAGAAAGTTGTCCATTTTCTTCCTGCTGTCTTCGTCCACTGATGCGCAAATGGACCAGATTAAGGAGAACAAGAACCACAGCTCAATCATGCGGGGGAAACTGTCTTCATGTGGATGAACCTGTAAGATAAACCACAAAGAAAATGAGAAAAACTGTTTTAAGCATTTGATAAAAAAGTGCTAGCGGGACAGAATATTTGTGCCAGCAAATAGCGCTGTTGTAAGTACAAGAATCACTAAAACAGTGAGGTGGTTAGAGTTGCTTAGCGCGACTATCGTATTGTAAACAAGAATATTATGATAATGTGTAATATCAGGATCATTTGAAACAGTATGGCCTACACGTAGTTTAAACGACTTTCTAAATTAGAGCAAGACATTTTGAGCCTTACTCCATTCTCCTCTGTTGCCAGGGCGTCAAACAAAACACACAAAGAAGCCACAGAGTTCAGTTCTGACGTGGGAATCAGTTCCTTGCAATGGTGTCTTCGGAAATCCAGCACTTTAGGAACAAACTTCTCAAACAGTCTCTGCAGGTGCTCCACAGATTGCTGGAAAAAAAGAAACGAGAAAAAACCGTGATGAGGTTGTTTATTATATATTATACAATTAACCAAATAGCAGCAAAGAGCGGTGTAGCGATCAGCGTTGGGAGACATCAGGGCACGTTCACAAGCATTATTCAAGTTGTAGCAAGCTTAATGCAGCTTCGTCAGCCATTTTGTGCTGTTTTGGTGAAATGTCTTTTTCTTTTTGTCAACTCCTCGGCCCCTCCCTTTATTTACTGTCCAGTTAGTATGTCATTCGCCTGCCCATAATGAGTATTACCATGGGAGTGGTACTCGGTCTGGGGTGGGCCGGCCGCTAGGAAAAGCCCCCGGTCTTCCCACGCACCCAAACCCCTTAGACAATGCAGTTGTTAACCAAGTAAACTCATGCAAAAAACGTTCTCAGCGTCAAAACAATCAAATGGAATGTTCTAGTACCATACCTTATCTTGTCTCTTTTCTAGCCAGCAGTCCACGTAAGGCTGCCATCCAAGGTCTCGATAGTCTGTAAACACCATACCACAGCGACTGACTGTAGCAGGTGAAGCTACAGCTAAGTCTTCTACCTCAAACAACAGGGAAACCTAAAAATGACAGTCCAACACAGGATTAGTGATCATGGTTGACACTGGTTAGTTAAGTGGGAAGCACGACGTTGATATTTATTTTGGAGAAAATACAATGTAAATAGAGGAGGTGCTTTAGATGGTATTGCAAACAATAGGGAGTTTTTCGAAATAGGACAGCAGGAAGAAGAGGACGGCAAAACGCTTGTGGGTGACAAACGCGACAGGGCTATTACTTGCGTGTTTTGTCGTGATCTTCACTTAACATTAATGTTTTGTGATCTTTTAGGAAAGGATCTGTTTAAAGGAAGGTGAAGTTCGGCGGAAAGTTTTTTCAAACAAAATTATTGTCACGCTTGTCACACAGGGCTTGCCGTCTACTTTCCTCTCCCGTCCTGTTGCATAAGTTCACTGATAGGGAGTTTTAGCAAGGACGACGGCTACGGCAGCGAAAACGTCACTTTTAAAATGAATTAGCGTTTTTCAAACTTTATCGCGTTTATTCCAATTTGCTGAAAATGTCTTATGTAGGCAAATTTCCCTGGAGCTGATTTCTTGGGGACCACCCTCAAGTTTAGAAAGAGAAAGAAAATGTTGACGTCGCTTGTTTGCGTCCTCCATACAAAGTAAAATTAGGCATTTTCACGTCGTAGTCGTGCAGCAACGGCAAAGAAATGTACAAAAAAGCTTGATGCACGTGTGCAAACTTGTTGTTTTGCTTAATAAATCCTGTTTTGACGTTCTCGTTGCTGTCGCCGTCGTCGTTGCTAAAAATATATAAAGCCAAAATATATAAAGCAGCTGAAAGCACTACCAGTACCACAGTCACCTCAGACCAGGCCAAAAACTGAAATGGAAACTTTGTAAACTTCAGAGGATGAGCCAAAAACAATGGAGACGATCGTTACAAAAGACATTTAAATCACAAACGCGTTTCACTCGATGGGTAGATCCATCAGAAAGAGTTAACTGACCTGGTCCGGCATAGCGATTCGTTCACCATTGATGAGTGTTAGAACTTTATTGTCGTCCATAACGGAATTCATGGATTCGATCCACAAAGTGTCCACTGGAGCGTCGAATAAAATCCATTTTTCATCTGGACGCTCATCTAACGAAGAAGATTACGACGAAATATTTAAGTACTCATATTAAATTCTATTATTTATTTATTCTAACAGTCAGAGTCTAAAGGAACAGCTCAACAGGAGGGTACGGCTCTGTAAATATGATTTGAATGGTCACACTTTTCACACAATAACGCCGTGCACAGCATAAAAAAACAGTGCCCCGGGAAAGTGCTGCTCTCAATCATCTTGGGTTTTGTTTAAAGTGTAGAAAAAAATAAACAAACTACCTAACTAACAGGGAGTTATTCCGTCCCAAGGGCACACTCCTAATTGTGTATTGTGTTTCTCATCGAAGTTTTCTCTGTTTTAGACGTCACTTAAAATGCCCCCTTACAGTATTTCTTGTTTTTTTTTCTGGGGCTTTCTCTCGGCCAGGAACTGGGAGCTATTTTATGCCTTGCTAGACCACGAGAGTTATCAAACAGCAAAATCACTTCCCAACTCCACTTACGATAAGTTTACGTTTTATGCTAAAATATGCTGGGTGCCTTATTTCCTTTCAAACGCATAAAAACTTAAATAACCTGAAATTCAATGGAAAGATAAACATTTTACATCCTAGCTTGCAAAGTCTTAAAAACATGAACAGTGGATAACAGCTTACCTGCACATGTCTGCCTCATGACACTAGATAATACTCCATCTGTCCACTCGTTTGTATTGAGATCAAACTCGCCATACAGTTCACCAAGAGAAAGCGCCTTTGGGTTAATAGGATACTCCTATAAAGTGAGACACAGAAAAAGAAAATCAACACACTGGGTCACTAACACACGACAACCACCTGAATAGCAAATGATACGAAAAGAGTACGTTGAAGGAATTGAAACAGTTCGTTTGCCACATATGTCTTCTGTGTAGATTCTTAGACGTACCCTGACAATGTTAAAACTGGAGTCTCCATCTCTCTTTAACCGTGTCATGGAGGCCTGCAGGATCTTCCAACTCACACTCTTCCCTGAGCCTGTTTGGCCCACTAACATGGTCGAGTGCCTGGCAAAATAACAGTTTGTCAACAACGAAGTTTTGTCACACAATGTTAGCTACATAATTCTAAGAGAAACGAGTATGTTTCAACACGGGGCAGAAATTTTTTGGGGTGAAAACGCTCCGATGTTTCCTCACTTGCAAAAACATTCACAGGTCAACTCTTTCAAAACGGAATCTAAAGAAAGGTGGACAGCTCGCGATAATTTACATCAATTAATGACTGCTCCCTATAAAAATGTACTTTTCTGTTTGCAATTTAATTGTCCGCACAAACACAGGGAGAGATGTCTTTATTTTACAGTAGAAGCTCAACTTGAACTTCTGCGAAATATATCTATGAAGAAATACTTCTCTTTTAATGGGAGGACTATTTTGGTTTATATATGTACTTTTTTACTATGTTAAATTATTAAAATAACAAGACACTCAACAACAACAATACCTGGAGTTCTTGGTCTCGTACAACTGAATCACTTTTAGCATGGTGGACGGGTGTGGCTTTAGACCAAACTCCTTGATGTCTTTTTCTATAGCTGTTCGCAGCTGATAAGAACCATAAAACGTATTTAACAGTGTACGAGGCCTACATCACCTTAGCAGTTTACTACACTTTAACTTACAAACTAGTTGGTCAAGAATTCGTCACGGTAGAAACGACAAGGAAACTGGGTCGAGTTATTTTTCGCAAAAACGTCTGGGACTGTTACTGGGAAAGGTAAAAAAACTGGCCAACAGCTGACCGGCTTGTCCCCAGTAACAATCCCAGAAACACTTGCGGGACGCATTTCGGCTCCAGTTCCCTCTTTGTTTCTAAAGTGGCGAATAGAAGCAAACAGAATAAATACCATTACATACATAGCAACCTATTCGACAACAAAATCTATGACAAATGTCTCCTTGTGGCGGCGACGACAACGAGAACGTCAAAAAACAATTGACTCCAACTCCAGGAGAGTTTGCCTGTATAAGCATGGTGAGCGAGTTGGGATAATCGTGCTTTCGTGGCTGTCGTTATCGTGGTATCTTAAACTCCCTAATTTTGTAGAAAAGGTAAGGATACTGTAAATTAACTATCATACTTAATATATCTTACCTTGCCATAGTCTATAGTTGGAGCCTCCACGCCAGGAAACAGATCAGATACAATGCCGTTGAACAAAGGTAGATCCTGAGAGGTTAATTTGGCAATGTTCATGTCCTTCATAGACAGCAGCAGAATCTGATGATCAAGACAGAAAAACAGAAAGAAGCATATAAGAGTGCCTATTAAGTGACTTGATTATTTTTAAACTAACTTGGGTGATTTAAAGTGATACCTGTGTTTAATTTACTGAATTAGAAAGAACAAATGCCTCTGATACTTGGCCACTTAGACCTGCTTTCTTTATCATCAAGCAACCTTGGAGCACTGTTGTATTACAAAATGTGTGGACAGCTCATTCAAGGGGCCTCGCTAGTCTCCTATTTGGCACAGTTATGAAGATGGGTGATAACAGCTTATTTTGTATTTTGTTCTTTTGTCTTTTCGTTCTCTACCCGTCCTATACTCCAAACAGAAAAAAAGATGCTTAAATTACAGGAATTTGGTGGTAGACCAATACAGGCTCCAGAGGTTGCAGACTGTTATTGATGTCGCAAGAATAAATAATTGTAATTATATGACCTCACCTCTTCGTCTGACATGTCAGGATTGGCTCTTTTCTTTTTGCCAGCATATCGTAGTACAGACGTGAGAGCTCGCAGACCAAAGTCATAGTGATCCTGTTTGGACAACTGCTGCACTGCTAAGGAGTACAGGGTGTGGACCTTCCTGGCAAGCACCTGGTAACAGAGGGGATTGTGGCACGACGATTTACATATAATTTGGTTCAAAAAAGGTTCATGTAATAATCAATTTAGGGTTGCCTTTATCAGGTAAATACCTTTGTGTTGTTGAATCCCTCGGCAAACAGAATGATCTCGGCTATCATGGCCGAATCTGGTACAACCATGGAAATAGGTCTAAACATGCTCTTTAAGTTGTCTGGTAATTCGGTTCGACCAGCATATCCTGCGAGATAACAGATTGAATTTCAACTCACAATTAAAGTAAAATAATAAGCGGACTAAATTTAAGAGAAACAAAAGACACAAAGATGACGAGGAACGAAAAAACAAACAAACAATAAAACAAAAAGGAAGGAAAAAGAAAAGGATGATAAGTCACATAGGTTGAAATGACAGTGCTGAACATGTTAGTAATATGAGTACAAACAAAATTACCAGGATTCATGGTGATGAAGATACCGCATGACCAAACAAGGTTGATTTCTCGTCCTTCAAATACAAACCGAGTTGCACCAGCTGACAGAGCAGAGAGAATGGACAGAATCTGTTGCGCCACCACTGACAACACTTCAATGTTGATACGATTAAACTCATCAAAACAGCCCCATGCTCCAGTCTGCAATGTGAAATATTACTATGAAGAGAATATAAAAAATACTATTATGGAGTACTTCACAAATTTGCTCTTGCAGACCACCAAACTAGGCGGTTTTAAGCTCACTTTGGTTTGTTTGTTTGTTTTTTTTTTAAACTTTTCGCTCATTAGCAGGGCCCCTCGTGTACTGTACTGGACGTGCATGGGGGCGTTCAATACTTGAGCATCCATGTAACAACCTCTTTTATTGCCCCCGCAGGGTTCCGGCCCAGAGGCCGGAACCCGAGGAGGCACGCTTATGTCCCCCGCGTAAAGAAGAAGTATCGTATTACTGTTAGGTCTAGTATATATGCGAAGCTTTCCCGAGTTGATGAAACTAGGCGCGCACGGTGGTCCCGGTTAATTTTCAGCATGTGCGCCTGGCTCAGCAACTGCGCAAACTGGGTTTGTCAACGAGTCGCATTCGCCGAATTGTGTCGCACACAAGCACAACAAGTGGCTCCAAATCCTCGTCCGGGAAGATTTTCCACCGAAACTCCTCTAGAGCGAGAACGCCGACTTCAAATTCAGCGTGAACAACGAAGGAGAAGACGTCAACAAGAAACCGCGGAGTAGAAGGAACATCGATGAGCACAGCGAAGGCAACGCCGACAACAACAGACAGAGGAACAGGAAATTGGAATCAAAGGAATTATGATCGTTTTACACTGTCGAAAACCCAGATTTCTTAGTTTGCCGGTTTCCCCGCAGATATATAGATCAAAGTCTGCAAAGTTTCAGTTCCGTATTACGGCCCGAATAATAATAATTTTCAGGCGAACTGCACCGGGCCATATTTATTCTTTGTTTTTGTCTTTTTCTAAATGCGGGCGGCGAAATAATGCTAAATGTGCTTTTCAATACACTGTTAACAATAACACTACATAATATGCAAAAAAGAAGAAGAAGAAAAAAAAGAACAACGTATGGACCTTTAACACGATATTCGCGGTTGGTCACCCGTCCAGTTCGTAACCCCGACCGACAGGGCTTAACTTGAGTGCCGTTGCCAAACCGAGTTTCGCGAAGGTTATTGCGAGATACATATTTCTATAGAGTTAAAAAGTTATTCAGCAGTACTGCAATTGTTTGGTATTAAAGAACTTGATTTGTCAGACACAAATCAGCAACGTGGATCGACAGAACTTTGAACTGGTTTTGTCGACGTGGATCGACAAACTCGATTCAAACCACATCAGGAATAGCTCAAATTTCTCAAAACCCAGTCAAAGACAAGAAAGGTGCTTTCGTGAAATAACCGGGTTTTGTTCTATATTAAGGTATTCAGGGTTTAATAAACAGTGGTCCATGTGTTTTTAGGGTTAGTTTATTGCGAAATCCCGATTATTTTATTTGATACAAGGACATGCCAGAAAAAATGAACTGGGAAATATCTCAAAGGTGAGAAACTTGAAACAGTGGTCCATGTTTTTGTAGGGTTGGTTTATTGCGAAATCATTTATATCAGTTGCGTTCGACGTTGCGTTCAAGAATGTCACACTCGAAGCCAAAGCATCCGTTCGACACATTAGTTATAGGAAATTTAGTTACAAATAGATAATTAAAGATGGTTTTGCTGTTTAACACGCGTTCTATTACATTTGCAGTGTTGGTTGAACTCATTATGAGATGTATAAAAAACAATTGTCCATCCTAGGCATGTCATGTATGAGGATTTTCATTAACCCAGGAAACAAAGTGTAATAATTGAGAAAACACAGAAGAGAACAAAAGAATTACACTCAGAAACTCTAATACGAAAACTGCATTTCAAACGTTCATGGCAAATACATGGACAACCACAAGGAGTCTTCATTCGGGTTTTAAAAGGTCGGGGGCAGATTTAGTGACAACTATAACTAGTATTTTGAAATGGTTCATAATGCCTCCTAGCCAGATTAGCTTTTTAGCTACTTTGAAGGTGGCTTTATACCTTACATAAGTAGTATTGTCTTTTTTTCACTTTTTTTGTTTCTTCGGATGGTTTAAAATAAAGTTCGTGTCTTGTCTTGTCCCTCAGGATTCCAGCTTTCAAGCTGAATGGGCTACCAACGCTTAAATACATGTGAAGATACCTCCCTAGCGTCCTACCAGCCCACTTACCATTAGCAAACGAGCTAGGAATGATCTCGATATACATGCGTTATTGACCAAGCGTGAGGTCAAGATGGTTGTATATTGCCGGAGTTCTCTTACGTCTAGGTCAATAAAAGTCATATAATAGAAATATATATTATATAATTTCCATACCTGTGCCAATCCACTGTACATGCGCCCCATTGATTTGTAATCTAGACCCTCAGAACAGTTCACCACAATGACGTAATTACCAAGGGCCTTCCCAAGATCCTTGACCGTCTCTGTTTTGCCTGTACCAGCAGGTCCTTTAGGACTGCCTCCTCGATGAAGGTGAAGAGCTGTTGTCAGTGTCATATAGCAC
This sequence comes from Porites rus, assembly GCA_964035705.1. Taxonomy (NCBI): domain Eukaryota; kingdom Metazoa; phylum Cnidaria; class Anthozoa; order Scleractinia; family Poritidae; genus Porites; species Porites rus. Next base: position 1,063,586 of record OZ038000.1, on the reverse strand, counting down.
CTATATAAAGACAACATAATAGACTTGAATCCCTTGTTTAACAACCGTTAAAAGAGCAATAGTGTACGTCGTACGTTGACCACGTGAAAATGTCGCACAGAAAGGAAGTTTAAGTTAAAACACCTCCACAGAGAAGCCTTCTTGACGAAAACGTGTATGTTCATGTTCATGCCCTTACATCCGCGGAAGGGCATTGTATGTGTATTTGCTTGACCGACAAAGGGAGACAAATGCAAATGTCACACTGAGAGAGGTCTGTGGTAATCCAAACAAATATCCATATCACACCAAAAATTACTGAGAGAAAAAATCACAAGGGGGTCGAAAAGAACGTATGACATGGGAAAAGTACATAATCTTGTTGGCGTGAAAATTAAGTTTACAGACCTGTCTGTGAGAGGAGTGATAACAAGTCGACCAGAATTCCCGAGGTACTCATAACCATATTGGAATTGAGTGTTAGTTTGTCGTACCACACAGTCATCAATATCCTGAAATCAAAACATAAAAAAAACAAAAACAAATCAGAGACAGGAATACAATGTTAATGTTAACATACCAAAACACAAATGTGATTAACAATCATAAAAATAATGAGCTCGTTACGTTTTGCAGAATTGAACGTTTGTCATTCATGCAGTCTACGAAACATCTGGAAACAGAAAAACCTGTATTTGCTAAATGTCAAGAAATCGTTACTCTTAATTATTATCTATTCTATATTAACTACCTTCCATAAGGCAATCACTTCTATTAAGGGATCTCAGTCACCCTTTCCTAAATCCCAACTTTATTGTCTTCACCTAAACTAAAAAGTCACTTTGTAAGGAGGTCCTTTTTATACCAGTAAACTAAATACATTTGTATACGGTTTGTAATATGGTTTTTCCATTTGGCACACAGAAGTAAAGAACTCTTTGTGGCTAACGGCGCCTTATGACAGACACTTTTTCCAGTCACCGTCTTTCAAAAATTAACCTCCATTAAGCCGTCGGTTTGCAATTCCCTAAGGGTGACTACATAATACAGATTTGACTGCATTGAGTTAAGCAGACAACAGAACAGTAATAAGTAAACCATGCCACTGTAATACCTTGTCCCAATAGAGCCTTAGCTGGCTAAGCCATTCGAACGCAGATACATCTCCACAGCCAGACTTGATCATCTTCTCAATCACATCCCTGGCGTGCACCTCAATCGTAACCAAAGCAACAATCTTCTGTCGCTGAATCTTAGTCAAGTTACCACGAATCATCTCGGAAAATTTGTTCAGCATGGAGATCTGTCAGAAAAGTGTGTATGGTTGATTACCATTTGAACGAACATTTTATTTACACGAATGAGAAATTGCAAATGAGAAAGAGCAAATGGAATAACAGAGACTACGCACAATTGAACAACAGCATCAGCAGAAATACAAAGGCAAAAATCGTCCAGTAAAGGACCAGATACCCATATCCGCAACAAGCCACGTCACAGAATTGGGAAAAATTAAAACTGCAGACTGCAGTGGGTGTAGTAACTCGTGAGTTTAATTTTTAGTACCTGTTTCTTTTTCAAACTCTTCAGCGCCTTCTTGTCGCCTCTTTCTTTAGTGCTGGCTAATGCCTTGGTGCAGTCGCTGGTCCACTGCATTTGACTAGATGTAATCGTCAGCTGAAACCATAATAGACGTTTATGAGCATTCTTTGCCGAGCATTTCAATAAATAATCAACGCACTGAAGATTAAAGATTTAATGTCAATACAGCCATGGACGCAGAAAGTTAATTCCTTGGATGCAAATGCTGAGCCTGTTCACTCTGATTTCTAGAATACGGTCTAAACAGCCTTACACCAGATGGGTGATCAATCCCACTAGGTATTCCCGTCAAACCTGGTAGACATGGTTACCAGTTATGGCCAGAAGTGGCAAGGATCAACCACAGTAACCCCAGTGAACCTGCTTGACATGGAACAGGCCCAGTAGTAAAAATTAACCCTGGTAGGCCTGGATTTAGACTTCTAAAAGTAATTTAATTTTTTTTCCTGGTTCGCTCGGCGGCTGCGCGACCTCGTTGAAGCTCGCTTCTCTCGCTTTTTCTCGCTCGCTAAGAAGTGATGAGAGGATGAGAGGTCGACTTGTAGCAAGTCTAACCTGGATTACATCATGGTGACTAACATCGACACAGGTTAAACAGGCTTCAACTCTGTAAGGGAGCGTGCGAGCGCAGTGCATTAAAAGACGTCCCTTTTAAATATGTACAAAGAACATTGATCGACCAAGATTTCATCACTGACCTGACCAGCCCACTCCTTGACCCACTTGTCGCGTTTACTAGTGTTCTTCTTAAGAGCTAGTCTGCACTGTTTCAGTAGTTCCTTTAGGGTCCACCGCATGCTTCTCTCAACATCACACAGCCATGCCTAACAAACAAGGAAGAACATATCATATATCCTAGCTACCACACAACATTTACAGACGTGAGTGTCGTGCATGATCATATTAAATACTCATAACAGGAACAACAACTAGGAATAACCTTCTTGGGTGGTTAAATCCTCTGCGTATCCTTCGTAGTATTATTCATTACTAAGTAGCACGTTACGTTAGCACCAGAATTTGACTGTGCCTTTCCCTTACCATCATAGCTAACAGCATGAATGAAAACATACCTCGACAGGGCCTTCCAAAAGAACAGAATGGCCAAACTCTACGAATTCTCCCTCAGCAGAGTACATGCCAACTGCCTCGGTTTTCTGTGTGATACCCATCTATACAAAGAAAGGCACGGATTAAGGTTTGATGTCTCAAAAGATATTTCGGACGTCTTTTTTCCGCAAAGAAAATTAATTACCTTCGCCATCTTGAGGGACTTGATGTTATCAAAGCACTTCTTCAAGTGAGGTTGAACCTAAGAGAGTAAAAACATTCGCGGTTTATTCACTGGTCCTCTGTTACTTGTTAAATTTTCAACAAGGGTAGAGTAATATGCCTTGTATAAATATTCTTTAAGGTAAATGACGATGAAATTCACTTTTAGGGGCATTCGTCATGAATTTCGATGGTAGGTGGCTATCTAAGTCAGAGAAGGTAACGAAAACGTTAGAAAGCTTGCCAAGACTGAAATCAATTGCCAGTTCCCACTGAACCATAAGGAAAATATTTGTCTTAAGGTCATTTGCAACTCTGAAAACATTGCCGGGGATCTCTACAAAGTTGGTTACCAGCAGGTTTAATAACCTAAATGATGAAACTCTCTCTAAAAAGGACAATCACTTCTGGGATAACGTTTTAACTACAACTGCTACTTACAGCTTCAGGATTTTTGGACTGGCCGAGTATTTCCAAGAGATCATCATTAGAAAGAAAGTAGAAGCGAGGGAAAATCTGCCTCTTGGTCTCCAGGTACATGTCGAGTGACTTTTGAATCTCCTCCAGTTTCAAATTCATGTCATTTAGTGTGTCGAGAAGGCCTGCAAAATTTAATCAAATAACATAATTGAATATTCAATGCATAAAGCGTTTTTCTTGTTCTTACTGAGTTAGGCCACCAAAAATAAAATATTTCTCAGAAATGGTGGAAGTTAAAGAAGCTAAATACAAGTAAGTTCTGGAACATTACTTCAAAAGCTTTTATCTCTTCTATCTTTGCCAAAAAAGAGATTGGCTGTTGATAAAAGGCAAGAAAAACAAAAACGTGTAACACATCACCTGGATGATGAGTTCCCCTTAGTGCGTTGTTATCTTTGTTTAGTCTCTGCATGATTACCTGCATCGAAACCAAAAACAGTGTTAAAAAAACTGCAAATAAACTATCAAGACCAATTCTAAAATAAAATTTTACCTTCCAGTTGGCATTGACACCATCGAACTCTGCTGATTCTCTGGGAAGCTGTTTACGAATGTCCTCACCGAGGAAAATATTCTGACAAAAATTAGAGCACACCATGTTAAGTGAGGCAAGTAAATAACACATTATGTAAATGCTGTTGGGTGTGAGAAAGGGTTGCTGATGGACGTAAAATGTTGTCTTACTGTAAGAACTGTCTTCAACTTTGCCAGTCTGCTGTGTAGCAACGTGGCTACAAATTATCAATGATAGAGAATGTTCACCAGCCTGAAAAGGTCACTTAACCAACTGCCTCGCTTAAGTGGAAGGTGGGTGCCTAGGATACCCTGGGGCTCCCACTGTGACCAGCCAGCCCTGGATAGAATACTTCCCCCATGGCTGGCAAATCCCCACAACCTACCCATGAGCCCTCATTCCAGGTACCCGTCACACTGATGAAACAGTGGAAGGAAGAAAAATAAGGGATAGCAGGTAGGGGGGAAGATGCTAAAGATGTCAACGGTCATTTTCTGGATGAGAAAAAAGAGAGTACGGTTTCAGATAACACCGTTAACTGCAAATAACAAACCTCTAAGTACATCCACTGTCTTTGTACAGTCAGGATCATTTCAGTGACTTCCAAAATGAGGGACAAAGTTCTTTCCCATTTATCAACCTGGTAAATACAAAACAACGATGAGTGCTTTACTATCATCATGTCTAGATGAAAAGCTCCACCACATAGGTGCAAGTAAATGAGTGAACCCCGTTAAATCAGTCATAATCGTAAGAACAGTGACTCGCCATTTTCATCAAAGCTGGCTAGGAGGCCCAATGAACTGATGATACAGAAATCTTTGGTCCCTTCCGCCGCTGGTACACATTACCTTGTAAGGAAATTTAGCTTTACTTTCCAGACATAAGTATTGCTTCATGTTTTACAAAGTTCTCACCTCAGCTTCAAACGCTTTGACATATCGTGACGCTTTCATGGTGGACAAGGTAACCTGGTTGTCTTCCAACTGCTGGAAAACGTCATCAGTTGCTCTGGAAATAAAAAAAAAGAAAATTCCTTTAATGTTGCTTAATAGTTCACGTCAATGGCTTTCCACCATAAACATACAAAAGCCTGGGAATGTTGACAAGTCCTTGATGACAAGCATTTTGAGTGATGACAAAAAAAATCCAAGGTTGCTCGATATTTCACGTAAATGGCCTGTCAACATATACTAAGAAAGTTGACAAGCCCTTGGTGACAAGCATTTTGACTGAGAACAAAACAAATCTAATGTTGCTTGATAATTCATTCAATGACTTGCCGGCATGTTTTTGCTTAAGCCTAGGAAAGTTGACATGCCCTTGACGACAAGCATTTTGACTAACAACAACAAAAGAGTGCTGAAAAGCGAGAAACTGTGACGAACACTTGAGTTTTACTTTATGGTCAAGTCGAACTGTACACTTGAGTACCAGTAGAGTCATTCAGTACATTGTTAGAAAACATAACATCCATCCAATAACACCAAAGATATTCTGAAATTACACAAAGAACTGATGGAAACCTGTTCTTATTTCCTGAAGAGTAAAGCAAATGTCCGGGAAACAAACAATAATAATAGAGGTTTAAACACTTAAGTAAATCACCAATTCAAATTTTAATTACAAAATGAGAATGCAACAAATGTCTCATCCACTCAACTCTACAAATTGATAACTAAAAACAATTTTGAATATTCCCACTTTAGTCTGAAGTGTCCACGGTCCTTGTAGGGTCCAATGTCCAGGGTAATCTGTTCCCAACTTTCTGCGATGCTTACAATGGCCTGAAAACCAACAAAAAGTATTATCGTTACGAAGTGATTTTTCTTCCTCTCAAATAAAAGAACCGTTAATTAAGATGAACGCATCCAGAGAAAGTTAACATGGCAGCACTTTTGCAAGTCTACTAATAGAGAAGCCTGTTTGTTTAACCTGACTGCCGAAGAAACATCAAGTTAACACACCATTAGCAGAAACAGTTCTAATGTAACCAAGCAAAGGACCGAATATAAGTGTGCAACCCTTCATCGCCCTTTTCTTTAATCACCAAAAATGACGTCTTCTAGGACTGACAGAAAAATGAAGACCATGAGTGGCATACTTGTTCGATGGACAGCTCTTTGCTAGCAGCGCCAGACACTTCACTGATTTGCTCCGCAAACTGATCCAAGCCAAGCTCAATGATCTTTTCGAGAGTAAAATCGTCAGCTGAGAAATAGAAAAATAAGTTAGTCAGCAACAATGTTAAATGTTTTCACGCGGCTCGATTCTCAATTTTGTTTGCGCCTAGGGCTTGGAGACAAAAAAAGGTTAAGAACGAAGCCAGGTTGAATCAATATTGACCTGACTGACGCGTCATATCTTCATAGACTGAAACAGTCTGCCAAACCATCTCTTCACTGACGAATCATAGTAGTAACGTTAACAAATTTTAAAGAGGCTTAAAAAGATGGACGAAGATTTATTGCACAGTAGCTCATATTTTAATTGTGCGTGTGTTTTTTTTTTCACTTTAAATATCATTCTTACTATACCATTTTGTACCCGCACTAATGATTTTTACGCGCGTTTTTTATAATTTTTTAATATTTTTAAAGTTCAGTTATGGAACTTTTTATAGGGATAACCTCGCGGTCCACCTTTTCAAATATGTATCATGTATCATGTTTATATGCATATATGTATTTGAATAAAATATTTTCATTATCTTCTAAGCATGATACAGTCTATAGACTAAAAATACTATCAATATTTCTTTTCTGCAAATCAGTAGTTAAACAGCAAACCCAACAGCCTTATTGCTGAAACTAAGTTTACACATGTAGAAGTTATGTATAACCAAAACATATTCACCATTGTGGTCAAAAGGCTTCTGAACCTCAGACTTAATCTGCGCCCAGTGCCTGTCCCTCATAGCTGGATTTTTCAAGTCTTGGATCAGAGGCATGGTACGCTTGAACTGCTCAATACGCGACTTGATGGAATCACAGATCTCCCAATTTTTATCCTTCAAAAGCAAGTTCAAACCAATATTGGTTAACTACATAGCAAAGTGCAATCACTTCTTATAAGTCGCCAAAGGTTCAGTTGATTCAATTCTTTTTTCCCCGAAGATCGGAGTAAACCTTAAAGCAAAAAATACTGATATCCAATGTCTCCTTAACCTTGTGGGGGCCACTTAGAACAGTTTACAAGATTGAAACCATCTTGGAAGCTAATTTAGAATTCCCATGGTTAAATGTTATGGCCCAACTGTTGAATAGTATTTCAATGTAACTGGTTGGTCCAAAATAGTTTCATTCAAAAGGCAAGATAAGAATTCCAAAATCATACTAAGAGGTTTTGATAAGCTTATCAGCAGTTCGTGTATTTTGGAAAGGATTGTATAGTCTATTGATAACAATTGATTTACCCTGAATGAATGTAACCTCCGTACCTTGACTTCTCTAACCAACTTGTTCAATCTCTTGAAAAGCAGCTGTGATGTTGTCTCCATTTCTGTGGTAACCAGTTCCTGAAACTTGCCGACCTTCCAGGCATCCCAGAGTTCTTCCCATTCCTTGGTGATTGTCCAAACTTGCTCCAGATATTCCAAATCCTTCTCTATTCCTTGCAAGTCCTTTGACGGTGGCTGCTCGATCTTAAAGATGTTTAGTCCTCGTCTAAGCTTAGTTTCTTGAGACTTGAGATTGGTGACTTGTTCCTGGTAAGTTCGTACCTCCTCTAAGGCCTAAACAAGACAAACAATAGTGATTCAAAGTAAGGGTTTTACTTTTCTAAACTACTAGCAAACATACGGCACAAAAGAGATACGCTACATAAGGCAGTGAAATGCACAAAAAATACCATGGGATAGGAATTGGCTATGCAATTCACGGGCTGTCAGGGATCAAAACTGATCAAACCTCTTTTCAAGAACTTCCGAGACACTTCCGAGAGAACACACATTTACAAACCTCTTTAACAGATATAGAGCTGCTATAAGGTCCCTTGTTCTGAAATTCATCAAACAGTGTAGTCACTGTTTTCTTAAAGTCTTCAGAAGAATGGATTAGCCCAGTCTTGAACTTGTCCTTGCTCTTCTTCAGCATAGCATCGCTGTCAATCAGACACTGTTGAAAGGCCACCCATTCACCGTTCAACTGGTCCAACATCTGCTGTACCTGTTACAAAATTAAAGTCACCTGCACTTAACAAGACAAAGTCATTACGATGCGTTGATAGTCATTCCAAGTGAGGAGTTTTCTGGGAAAATTTTTCTTTGATTAGCCACTATCTCTAGTTACGACCAGCATTGTTAAACCCTCTTTGAGCGCTAAGAAAGCTCTCGTAAGCAACCGCAGACAGTTTTGTGAATTATTGGGAGGTCTTTTCCTTTTTTCGTACGTTCCCTTAAGCAACCACTCAGAATAAAAGTATTAACTTCTTGATAAAAAAAACTAGCTTAATACATATCACATTAAGCACTAGCGGCTCTCAGGTGTTAACTCTTAATGTAATGAAGAAAAGAAGAGACTACAGGAATTTAATATTAGTTGTACCTGAGTATATTGGTCATTAACAACACATACTAAGCGCTAGTAAGCGACCGTCCTAAATATTACGTTTTTTTAAAGCTGGTTTCTCCTAGCCTCAGGGATAAAACAAGTCGGGAACACAGACAACTGTTTTTTGGTGGAGGTGGGGGAGTGAGGTACAGTGGTACAAAAATAATATAGTACTTTTTTGTCATTACTTCTTTCATAGTATCTCAACTACACACCTCTTCAGGGATAGCAACCTCGTACTTCTCAAGAATAGCAAACTGCTGATGTAGAGGCGGGAATTTCGCTTCAATGTTGGACAAGTCTTGTTGAAGTTGCTCTAAGAGAGCCAGACTATCACCAAGCTCGTCAAGAGTTTCTGGAGGAGCACTGAGTCTGTAAAGATCACAAAGTTACTGTAAATTTCCTAATAACACGGGACAAGAAATATGACTTTTAATCCTAAATAATGTTAGCAGACAAGGAGTATTAAAAACGTCCATCTTTTTACATTGCTCGAACTATTCTTCTTCGTGACTTTGCTGTTCTTGTTTAGCTGGTTGAAGTTTTAACTCATCTGTTGCTGTGGCATATCAAATCCCTCCTTTATCTCAAGTATCAAACACCTTACCAAGTTTATGAACTCAGCTCAACCCAACACTATGCTTATCTCCAAAACTCTACTTGACACCCTTAAGAGCCAAAAAAATACACTAACAAGGTGGTTGTGCCAAACTAAGTGCAGCACTCATATCTAAGACCTTATGCTAGAAGTATAATTATATGAACCTTTAGATTATATAAATGACATGCAACGAAACTAGCCTTCTTCTGGAAGTTTGACACAAATTTTTATCACTAGGATATCCGTGACGTTATATAGAACAGAATGGAACGATAACCAATACGGGATTACCCATACCCGGACTGAAAAATACCCAATATTTTCTGTAACATCAAGAAATATTCATAACTAGTGATATCAATGTAGGAAACACTCTTACCATAGTACACTAGACTTCAACTTTACTTTATAACCAAGATGACGATTTTCAACATTATTAGTTTAAGACTGGCCATCGATGCTATTGTGAAGCAAAGTACTGATAAATAGAATTGAGTATCATGTAACCTCAGATCATGATACTGGAAAACTTACTTCTCTGCATTATTCTTCAGGAAGTTAGTCAACTCCAGCAGTTTCTGGCTGCCCATTTCCCGCAGCAGGGTTGTGAACTTGCTTTGCCATTCATTGCAGTGGCCCAAAAGTGCAAACTTTAGAGGTGAGTTGTCCAGAAGCACAAAGTCGATATTAAGTACTGTCTCTTCCTTCTGAAAATTGTTGGCAATTTCTGTATACCTGGAAAGAAAACACTGACATTCAGCATTGCTTGGGCTCAAACCAGGGGCAAACTTTTCCAAATTGTCAGTATTACTAACTGCAAATTTACTGTAATGTCGAATGATGCTAAAAAACTTATTGAATACGTAGAAAACGAATTACGTCACGCTTTAGAAACGAACAGGTTGCAACTTCTTTCATCAAAACTTTGAATCATGGTTTACTTCAAAATTGTACTGTTTAAAGCCAAAATTACACAAACCTGTAAATGTCAGCGTCAAAGGAGGATACTGGTGGGTTAAGTCTCTGATATCTCCTGATGAAAGCGTCTTTCTGTATTTCCCAGATTTCCCGGTAGCTAAAGAGTTAATGCTTCAGTAGTCATAAAATAATAATAATGATTATAATAATTTATGGGTATTTAAAAAGGTGTCAAATACTGCTGGGTTTACTTAAGCAAGGTTTCAGCTTGCATTTCCTTCATTGCTGGATAGATCCATGGTGAAATGAGGAGCAGAACCAGTCTGACTTACCTGTTAGACTGTAGTTTGTTTGTTCTGGGTTTATTCTAGAGCATGACATTGCGGAATTTTCGTTATTTTTAAAGATAATTGAAAGCTTCACAATCCTTTTGTGAATGGGGCAAATGAGGGATGAAAAAATCTAAAATTTTATAGACGATTCGATTCTAAATTAGAGTAGATAGGATAGTTTCCCTGACCAGTCTCCCACAAAGTGCACCCTTTAAAATGGAACAGATCCTCCAGACCTTCTTCGAAGTTGGTATCTTTAACGCTGATATCAGGATCTGACAGTGTGAACGGTCAGGTGGCAGATAATATTAATGATCTGTTAAAATGCCAGAAAAAATATTTGTTATCTCAACCTACCTATCCCAGGTGCTGAGGTATGACTGTAGATGAGAGGCATTAGCAGACATGCCAGCTTTGATACTTGCTTGAATCTTTTTCGTCTCATCATCTTTTTCAATGATCACGTACACAGGCTAAAAAATGAAACAGGAATGATTTAGGTTTGTTTTGAGCCCTTTTCATAATCTGAACAATTTTCTGTTGCGATAAATCTTAAAACAGATGAAATTACCTCTTTAGTTGACCTCTTCTTGGTCAGAAGATCTGGAAGTCGCTGGAAAATTGACAGACAGGCTGTCAGCTGAACTGCAATGTTGTCCATCATGCTGGCAAGTTTCTTCAGTGTTGGAGAAAATTCAACCTGGATATGAAGATAACAAACAGTGAGCAATATTTAGCTTATTCACGACACTGTGCATCCAAAAGTATTCTCCCGTAAAGTGAATAGTGAAGGATAAATTCTGCATGGATATGCAGTAACTAGAATTAAAGATTCTGAAAGAACCATAAACAGCTTACAGTGATCACAGTTCTCCTTAAAGATTACTCCATGATAATGATACCTCCCCATTATGCTATTAATTTTTTTTTTTTTGGGAGGGGGGGGGGGCGGTTGAGCGCAGATATGATTAACAGGGTTTCTTAGGTTAGTCTACTTGATATCTTTAAAAAGGTCTGTCTGTTTCTGGATTTGAACATCCTCCCTACATTACGCACTCACCTTATCACCCTCCAACACAACTTTAACCCTAAGAAGAGGATTTGGAGCACTCTTGCCATCCCCATTAATGGCTCTGGAAAGTTCCTGTAATGACCATTTTACATTTAGTCGAAATGCTTCCTCCACCATGCGATCCATTTTCTCTGTGTAACGTAGCCAGTGGGCTTGCACCTGAAATTTAAATAAGACAAACCATTAACTACAATGGTTAATCTTTTTTTAACAATAACTGAGCGATTTCTCAAGCGCTAATTGGTCGAGAGCTACATTTGATAAGAGTACAGACCGTGGAAATGGCGTGATGGTGGTGACATTTGTTTGTCCCTTTCTCGTGAACGAATTTTTCTGGAAAACTTCAACGAGACGTCAAAAGTGTGTTATTGTAGAAACAAACTTTGCAGTAAAACACTGTATAATTATCATTTCTTAACATACCTCTTGTCCATCATGCTTGAAAACCTCATAAGTCTGTTTCATGGTACCAACAATCTCCACATGGATGACTTGCAGTCTTGTTTGTACAATACTGCGATGGCTTTTCTGTAAACAAAATAAAGACATTAGAATAGTGTCAATATAATTACAGTACTCTTAGTGATTATTGGGTTGCTCACAAGATAAGTCAGAAAGCAGGTCCTTTAATTCGACTGTTTACAGTTCCCTATTTTTCAATTAAATTGTCCAGATCGAGCACTTTAACCGTTAAGGGCTGCCATCTTGTTTTCAAATGTACCAAGGGGGCGGGCCCTGGGGATTGTGGTGCAGGGGGATTTTCCTTGGCTACTCCTATCTGAAACCAAGATGCCCGTCCATATTTAAGCTAAGTGCTCTATCCGGACGATCTTCTGAGAAAACAGGGGACTGTGAATAGTCTAGTAGGTCCTGTTTGTTCAAACGTTGGATAGTACTTTCCACAAGATAAAACGTTAACCGGTCATTTCGCCCCGGTAAATTAACTCCTATTTTCGAGTCATTCAGCGCTCTTCAAATGTAGTCTTCCTTGTTCTATAAGCCAGAAAGCAGAACAAGCGCACTTCAAATTTAATATTCCTTGTTCTATAAGCCAGAAAGCAAAACAAGCGCACTTCAAATGTAACATTCCTTGCTCTAGAAAAGGGGGCTAAGTAACTGGAGCAAAATGACCGGTAACCGATAAAACAGTGGATAGATATGTATTAGGGAAACAACTTGCATTATCTCAGTGGATATATAGCAGTATCTAACCTTTGAGCAGCTGAACAGCAGATATCTGAGACAGCTCACCAATGAAAAACTCTAAATCTTGTCAACTGGGCAATTCATCATAGCACTAATGGTCCAGTTATTTAGGTAGCAAGAGGAGTGAGATAATGGAAAGATGAAGATACAAATAAAAAGCATAATGACTGTATTACCTGTTCCTCTTCGAATTCCAAGTTTTCATAGTGCTTCTTGCCATCAATCTTAACCAGTAGCATCTCACTGATCTTCTTACAGTTCTTAGAAATGGTCAAGTTTGCATTCTTGTAGTCATCAACAATTTCTTGTACCTACAAAACATGTAAAAAAAAAAAGAATTCAATGGTACCTCTCTGAACATTTTTCTCTGCCAGCCGATTATTAAATCTCTTACATTATTATCCTCTCAAATTGATGCCACTTAATAATACCAACCACATACACTGTAGACAGTGCTGGTAGCAAGAAAATTATAGACTTTTACTTCACTATACTAGTAGCGCCAGTTGTTATCAAAAGTAATTCAAAATCTTCAGTCCCAATAAAACTGTGATACTGAACTCTTGTCAACTTCAATTTTTCATTTGACAACGGATTAAATGCCAAGGATCAAGCTCAAGGCTGGTAATATTTATCCTTCAGAAATAAATAAATATACATTTCTGTTTTTTTAAGTCATTTCAGGGTGTGATTAGTGTCAGTGAGAGCCTTTTACCTTACTACAGTTATTTCTGCACTCTCCAATGAAGTAATCTGAGATTCCTTTAGATGCCCAAGTAAGCTTAGTCAAACCAGGATGGATTTTCTTGTCCAGTGATCGGATTCTCTCCCTGAACAATCCACGTTCTTCAGATGACAAAACAGCAATGATTCTGTTGATCAAGTAAAAACAAAGTAAGTAAGCACGTTTTTGTTGGCTTTCTCTTTGTCTGATAACTTGTAATTCCTATTACTATTTTGTCTGCGTTTGATGAAAGCTCACCAACTCTGTACACTGCTGAGCTTTCCTTCTAATGCCTTCAGTTGATTGACAGACATGGAGGCTGTTATAATTCCATTATTACTTCTAGACTCAAACAGTTTTCTTTTTTTCTTAAATGCCCATGTCAATTGTGACAATGCAAGCTCATGTACTGTTTCAGCACTAACCTGTTGTAGTCACGGACAACAAGAAGCACATTTTCTCTAAGAATACGTAGATCTTCCTTCTTCATGTACAGTTCAGACACATAGTGCGGTGTCTCAAACATCAGCTTTTCCCAGTAGTGGATTTCATTAAACAACTTCAGAAGAGTTCTGTAATAGAAAACAAAAATCCTTTAACCCTTTAAGCCCCAAGAGAGGGAGCAAAATCATTTTTTTCCTAATAATATCAATATATAATAAGTAATTAACTGAATGAAAAAAATGAAACGACAAAATGACGAAACGGTTCACTGTAATAACCTGTCAAAATTGAGATCAAGTGTTCCTGATCTATCAAGGCTGCGACGCATCAAGGGAATCTCCAGAAGTCTGGTAGCATCTTTGTCAACAGTAGACGTCCACTCATTAAATGTTTTCCTCACAAATTCATCAAGGGCCTGCAGATTGTGTAATGTAAGGGGAGGAACTTGAATATTTAGTACTTACAGACCCCCTAGAGCAGCATGACTTTAACATGGTATTAAGTATTATAAGAAACAAAAAATAATGAAGACAGACATTGACAAACAAATTACCAGAGTCTTCTAAGAATTTACGTTTTTTTCAATTTCATGACCATTCTCAGAGATCCAAGGGCAATTAGTTGGGTTAAGATAAAGGACTTAAATTTAAACGGAAAAATATCTTTCCACACATCTTGAGTTGAATTACATCAAAAAACTTTTTAAAATTGTAAATTTGGAGTGATGAATAGACTAGGAATTTAATATACATGTAATTATAGTAAAGATAATTTAATGCCATTATGCCCGGATTCAAAATGGTAGAAATGAAAGTGACACAGGTTATTTGCAGAGAGTATGTATATTTCTTGGTGTTACTGTTAAATATTAATTTTCATTTTTATACCTGAGCAAGCTGTTGATATTGTGACCTAATCTCCTCACCAGTTCCAATAAGAGGCAGAAAGAAGGCTTTATTCAAAACCTGTGTAAAACAGAAAAATATTGAGATTTTCCTCAGTTATGTGTGTTTATGATCAGACTTTTCTTGATCAGATCACAGAAACAATAAGTTAAAATGTCTGTGGAAGACATTGTTATAGGTTCGTTATTATATTTTGGAAGAAGGAGATTTGTAACACCAGGAAGCTCAGAAAAAATTCCGAGCTCTGGGTGAGAATCAGACTTACTGAATTTTTTTTCTTTTTGGAATCTGGACATTATCTGGTTTTCTTTGTTTATTACAAAAATTAATAATGTACGTTTAATTCACAGTAATCAGTTTTTTTCTTCTAATAAAACATAAAACTAATTATTTAGTATCATCCAGAAATGGGGACCTCCTTGGAAAAGCAGTGACATCTTGTTAACATCAAATCTTCACACTTCCACATTATTAAATCTTAAGGGAACTAAAATTTGAATGAAAGCACTGTAGGTGTTAAATATTTCGTATGGATCTAAAAAAATAATTACAACACCCACCCAAGGAGGGTCATTGGAAATCTGAGTGGAAGGGGGGTCATTTATGCCAAATCTTTTTAAAGGAAAAGGGCGGGGGAGGGGCTCAAAATAGAAAAGCCATTCATAAGGAAAGAATTGATACTTTCTGCAACAAAAAATTCGAGGTTAAAAAATCCTCTATTAATACTTACATTCATTGGTCGATCTATACGTCGTTTCAGCATCCTAGCCCATGCAGCAGATCCTGCATAATTTGGGTACATCGGTGGTAAATCTACAGTCTTGGTGTTGAACTCTTTCTTGACAAGATTTAGTTCTTCATTAAAGAGCTGGTACACCTCCACTGTTTTCTTGTCAATTGTTCTTTTTATGGCCTACAATTAACCCAAACAAAAACTCTTTGAGGATTCTTGCACTATATAAAATTACTTTATTGCCAAAGGTCAAATTCCTCTATGACTATCAGGAAAGTTGACTTAATATTTTATTTTTTGTATAAATGTCCCCATCATTTCCAGAATTTCATATTAAAGAAAACTTAAAACACAACATCTAACTCTAATTTAGAACATAAAATATATACCACCAGGGTCAGTTATAATAAAGCAGATTTGACAGAGAAAAGTTTAGGACTGATTTCTTTGTGATCACTCAGGATGAGAAAAGAAGTAGTCTTGGCAACTCCAGAGCTGTCACTAAGTGAAGGGGGCTGGCTGATGAGGATTTCATAAGCATGGCCTCCTTAAAAGGACACAACGTTGAACTAAAAGAACTTTCTGGAAGTTTAGTTCCCCACCTACTAATTGCATATTCCCAAAGACTTGAAATCTTAGAAACAGTCTTGTTGAACTCTCAAAATATTCAAAGACCACTCTTCCTAAAACCATCAAGAAGGAACACAGTCAGCAGTCACTTTGAAATTGTTTACACTGAAATGTGTTCTATAGTACCTCACGTGATGACAAATGTTGGAAGATATCCAAGATTTCCACACCCTCTTGAACAGTTGTTATTGTGTCAAATGCAGAGGAGATAAGATTTTGAACCATAACTTCTAAATCCTTCACACCAGCACGAAACCTTAAAAACAAACACATCAGTATTGAATTACCATGTACGGGAAAAAACTCATGATGTACAATCCAAAATTGAGCAAACTACAGTGTATAATCTCTAAAAAAATGACCATGAAGGTGTCTCGTCATCAATGATGAACATAATTATCAAAGTTAGCCCAAAATGTGAGTTAAATAAGGCAACAACAAACGCAACTTTGTTTTTACTACAGTGAGTCTTTCTTTTCATTCAATTTCACGAACACAATAATATTGACAATTATAACAACATTCAACAAACATCACATTGTCATTATTCAGGACCATGGCTATTTTCTGTTTCTTTTAAAGTAATTTGCTTTCACTTACCTGTTATAATCATCATGCCATGTAGTTGCCTAGTTAAAAAACAGAAATAGCTGAAAGTAATTTTATGACTAACAACTAATTTTTCTGGTAATTTTAATACAATCGCAATCATCTCCTGATAACTTAAACCCTTGCTAACTCAAACCAAAATAGATTTCACCTCGATTTCCTTCATACATTTACTGTAATTTTACCCTTGGTAACACAAACCCTGGATAACTCGAACCTTCCGCTAACTCAAAGTAATTTTTCTTTCCCTTCCGATCATTTCCATACAATTTTACCCTTGATAACTCCAACCATGATTTTAACTGCAGTGAACTACAGTTCATTAAACACTGAATTTATTTCAAACCAACCGTGTATAAATTCTTTGTCTTTACTTTTTTGTTAATCCAATTTAAATACAATGTTTAGCCCTGTACTGATTAATCAAGCTTTGTTGTTTAATTCCTCTTTTAAAACAGCAAAATTTTTCTTGCTGCCGGCCCTTGAAGTGCAGTGTGCATGCTACTTGCATTCCTCCCCCATCCCATACCCCTATTTCTAGTTATTTGCTTCGCACTCCCGATAACTCAAACTTTCTTCAATTTCCCTTGAAGGTTTGAGTTATCGGGAGTCAACCGTACAATAATATTGTACACCAGGCCCCAGTTGTTCAAAAGATAGCACTATCCAACAGATAAATCAGTATCTAGAAGTATAAGGAGAACTGATTTCGCTTTTAAGTGGATAAAGTGACTTATCCACTGGATAGCGTTATCCTTTGAAAATTCCCTTTTTAATTACAGTCTTTCTGTTCCTTTAAAATTTGGCCTTTAAGACACTTCTCCTCCGCCAATTTGTGAGTAAGGATATTTTCTGAAACTACACACACCATTTTTCTATTTTGCTGCTATAGTAAAGTAACTATTCATACCTTGACATCTAAAATGGTTTTCTTCACATCTTTTAAAATCTGCAGATTCTTTTCAAATGTAGCTTCAATCTCCAACAGACTCCTAACAACCTCCGGGCCTCTAACACCTTGAAAGCAGGGTAATGGACTCTTCTCTCCATCATACATTCTGGCAAAGTGGATTTGCCCCTCACACACCTAAAATCACAATATATGTAATTTATCCTTGTTATTAACATGCCCAGTTTATTGTAGCTCATCATTACAAACCAGGGAATCGCTAAAATGTTCCTGCAAGTACAGATAAAAGGGGTTATTACAAACAACTGGTACGCTGAGTATTATCACCCACCTGACAGGAGATCAAGTTACAAAAACAAACCATCAACTAATGATAACTTTGAAACAGCTTGCCATTCACTCATCTCACACCTGATTATGCAATTTTTTTAGTTTTTGAGATGCAAGAACATCCCAGTTCTCTTGAATAGTCCAAACAGAACAGAGTTTATATACCTCAAGAAGATCTTTGCATCGCTGCACAAAAGCATCAACTTGGGCAAAAATACTGCTCTGATCAAGAATCCATCTTTCACTTGACAGCTTAGAGTGCATCTTACTGATCTGCGTAACAGAGAAAGAGAAACTTTAAAACCCACTTACTTTTCACACAGAATATTAACATCATCTGACATGCTGGTAAAATGTATATCTGTATCCCTCATAAGTTACAGATGTACATTAGTTTTCAACAAAAATAAGGATGTTACTTTAATACAGAGCTGCTAGGGTAAAATTCCAACAAGCCACATGGCCTTAAAATAGCGAGATATGTCACATGAAATGGCAACAAATGAATTCAAACAAAGGTGGCCAGGTTGAAATGGTGACAAATGGTTATAAATTTTTATTTCTTGTATATTATGGGGTGAAATAAAGTGTTGTTGTTGTTGTTGTGACAGTGATGAATACAAGTGCAAATACAAAAGTATAAATACCTACAGGGACAATGGCTTCCTTGCCAACATGTGAAACCAATGGTTTTGAACTTCAGACTAGGGACCTAAATACCCTCTAAGATAGCCTCATTAATCGCTTTTGGTCATAAAAAATTAACCATATTGAATAATACAATTCAAAATTAATACATCAGCATCATACCTTGCTGTAAGTACTCTTCCAAGATTCACAGCACTCAATGCTCTCCTGCAAGCCTTGCATACTTGTCTTGATTCGACCCTCAAATATATCATCCAGTGATATCTTGGTGCTGCATCTCTTGATAATCTCATTACTCACCTATGCAAAGCCAATGATAACAGCTTAAAATCTACTTTCTATAGGTGAGGTACTCCCATAAATATAAGATAGGTGTGTCCTGCCCATAGGATCTTTAACCCTGACCCTAAAATAAGGCTGAGACAAACGAAAACTGATACCCTATATAAAACCCAAACCTGAAAAATGCAGCCTTAATTCAAGGGGGGAGTATTAAAAAGTACAGCAATGCAAAAACAGGGTTGTCATCAAGGGATTTTCCCCGGCTACTAAGAGAGTGGCCCCCGGCTACTTTTTTCATTGGAAAATAGAAGAAAAATAGAACTGAAAGAAATCCCTAGCCGTTTGATTCCCCGCCTACTTGTTGTATTTACCTGACAACTTCAAATCTTAGTGACAACCCTGCAAAAACCTTCATTAAATCACTTTCCTAATACTCTAGGGGATAGCTGAGTCGTAAAACATAATTTGTTTATCGTGTAGCGAAGCATTTTTACACACTTGAATTTTATAGCTGATACAATTTATGTACCCTATCTAAGGAATTACACACCGAGAACACAATGCAAAAACGGGTAAAAATGATCTATCCTTTTTAAGGATCAAGACCCTCAAAAACCATATGCTATCACCGGGACAAACCCCTGAGCTACTGTAAGTTCAGACAAGGCTTCACTTACTTTGCACCCTATTCCACCATACACTACTTTACCAAAAACTAAATCTACCTTTCTGAGAAGACCAGTGAGTCTCTCTCTACTCTTGTAATGTTCAGAGTTCATCCAGATCATACGAATGATGTTCAGTATTTTTGACAACATGCCAGGAATGTCTTTAGGTTGAGCCTGAGCAAGTTCCTCACAAGGTCCTTTGAGTGTTGACAGGAACTTTAAATTACTCTGTGCCTGTGCTGACCCATCCTGGTAGCAAACAAAACATTTGATAATCAGAGGCATTTTGCAGCTATTCATTCAAGTGGTACAAACCTTCTATCAAATGCTGGAGTGTAAGGGATGTACTGTAACAAGACAAACAAGAGGCTTACATAATTTAAAGTGGTTTCTAAGTTTCATCATTTGTCTTATCCCACTGCATCCATTGCTCTCTGGCAAGATGAATATTTATTGATCATTTTTTACGAAATAATTAAACAAAGGCCGGAAAAACATAGATTTTTTTTGTTATAATTTGTTTTGTTTTTTTTTTCATACAAGAACACCACAACTCATACACAAAGAGTTAACTATAGGGTTGCATACAAGTTTATTAGTCTAAGAAAAGCAAGGGGAGAAATTGTTAACAACAATTATGATTCATCAACAGTGTTCAAACATTAACCAAAACAGTATCATTCTATAGTCATCATTTTTCAATAGAGTGATTTTTATTATTACTGACCCCCACATATATAATCTGCCTTCTTAAGCTACTTAATATCATTAGTCACACATCAGACACATCAGGACTTTGAAATATCAGATTGCAATAAAGACACAAACCTGAATGAGCTTTGAGAGTTTGAGAAATGGTGCAACATAAGAACTCTTGGAATGCTCCAAAACAGACTGTATTCTTTGAACTCCTGGTTTGTCCAGCTGTTCACTAATACCTGAGAGATCGGCACAGCGACTACGCCAGAACTCAATCTCCTCTAGTGGCCCGGAATTCTCTGCTGCCTCAAAAGTGTCCTGACTACTTAGCACTTCCTTAATTTGCCGCGTCCAGTGAATCATTGCAGCTGAAAACCAAGCATTACATAAATTACACTGATGAAAATGTTGTATTTGAGAGCTACTAAATGATCAGCAGCTTGTCTCAGGAGCCATTCACACTTACCAATAGCATTCAGAAGGATCTATACTGTAAATGAGATCAAACTCCGACAGATCAAGGTGACACCACTTTCCAAGAATATTAAATTCAGTTTAATCTCCACAGAGTGTTTGGGAATGATTATGCTGTATGTTAAATCTGTTATCAGGTTAAACCAGGGGTCAATTCATAAAACGTTTACAAGGTTAGTGTTGTTTATAAGAGAAGCTATTGTTTCAGGGTCCGAAAACAATAGTTGACCCCAGTAGTCAACCTAGTTTGATTCACAGTCTCATTATTTTCCCAGCTTTACTTACCTCTAGGAGACATACGGAATTCTGGTTTAAATTGGAAATGGGTTTTACCTACAACATTTTATACTGGGGTTGCAAAATTGGATTAGTCAAAGTGGTAACAGTGTGTGGCCCCTGAGTTACAAAGCATAATGGTTCCAAAAAGAACATTATGATGAAATGTTTCTTACTTTCCAGACGTTGCACAAATTCTTTACTCTTGGCTGCCTCTTCGATAGGAAGCCTTGTTCCTTCATTGGGGACATATAATACTGTCTTTCCCTGCATCTTGTACCGAGTGTCTGTTAAATTGGCCATAAACTTGTGTAGCTGAGCTGAGAAATCATTTTTAATACCTTATTTGTGATTAAGGGTAATAATACTTCTTCCTTGAATAGAAAACATTGCTCTTTGATACCTAAGGCTGGTGGAAAATTTCATAAAGGTAGCATTATGTCTTATTAACATTTTAAAGGACAAGTTCACTCCAGAAGGGACACTTTTCTAATCAAAAATAGAAAGATTACAGCACCTCTAGTTACTGACCATTTTCTGAGTCTCCAAGTTCTATCAAATTATTATCCAAACATTGTCAAAAATTGTTCAGTATCATGAGGTGCTATTTTTATCATGCTGAGCAAACTGGTCCTCAGAGCTGTCATTAAGGCCTGTAAACTGTACCACCTGTTATGGCTGATCTCACTAATGCTTGTCTTGACGCTATGAGTGATCAAAGTGAAAAGCTTAAGATTACACTGTAAATTTTATGTAAGATCTTTCAGGTGAATTGTAATTGCTACAGCTGCTTCAAAACTTGTTGACAGCCCTCGGTCCTCCTATTCAGGAAGTCATTCTGCAAATTGGCGGAAAATTCAAGTGGCTGGACATTTAAGATTACAGTGTATGCAAGTAGCCACTAATGAGTTTCCTACCAAAAATAATTATTGTATAGATTCTTGTATTATGGATCAGGTCAATTATTGACCTGATCCATAATACAAGAATCTATACACCTCCAACATTAAGAATAATTTACTTGACCTTTCTTTACACATAAATTTTTAGTACTAATTAATATTATCAATTTTAAGATTAACATTAATTGTCACAAAGGATACTATCTGGCCAAGATTTATTTCCAAAAAACAAAGGGGCATACACATTTGTCATCAATCTCAGTAGACTTTCAATATGGTTAGCTTTGATTGTACCAAACTTCAATTTCTGTTCAATATTATCAGGCGTGATGACTGCATTTTCAAACCTGATCATGTACGTCATTTCTTCAACAGGATGGGGAGGGACAGACAGTGCCACTTGTAATCCAAGTAGCTTGTCAACATAAACCACTAACAGCCTGTGAGTGTAGTCCCTTAGGAACTTGATTATAGTAGCATCATGCTCTGCTGTCCACATGTCAGCTTTTAGCGCACTTAGGGTGACTCTTTCCTTAATCAATGGTACCTTAAAAAGGTAAATAATCATAATTCTTCATAAGTACAATAAAGATTAATGGATATGATTCTCATTAAACACATTTGCAGAATACCAAACTATACTTTCAAGCTGTATTCGTGAAAGAGGTGAATATGTGACAGGTCAAAATTAAGGAAGACAAAGGAAATTGAGAATCAAACTAGGTTAAAAAATTTGAACCTGAATATACATGTAATTTTAAACTGTAACATATCCACTCATTATTATACATTTGTACTCACTATCTATCTTCTCATTGGCTAAGAGCCTAAAGTTAATTTTGGAAATCAGTGCAACCTACAAATTAGTTAGTTATCTGCTAGCAGATAACTGACAAATCTGTAGGTTGAAGCACAATGCATGATTTCCAAGAGCAATGTCAAATCGGGTCCATGCAACAGTGTATTTGTATAATAAAAACAATGTATAATAAAACAATTATTGGATGAGGTTTTTAGGATATCTGGAATAATCAAGGTCGAGGTAAGTGTTATCAGCCGAGCCAAAAGGCCGAGGCTGATGACACTTACCTCGACCTTGATTATTCCTGATATTACAAAAACCTCATGCAATAATTGTTTATTATTACGAGTTGCTTCAACGTGGCACGAAAAGCACTGTCAAAACTAGAATTAAAGCTTTGTCTTAACTTAATGTATCTGTGTAAAGCTATGCCCATCAGACAAATCTGCAGCTGCGATCGGTGCACATAACCCATTTAGGCTGATCTGACGGTAGCTTAAACTATAGTAAGAGATTGAAGTACGAGTATAACGCGTACTTCAACCTAAAGCTCCCTTCCACGATCAAGCCATTTTTCTCTAGTTGCTAAGATCAAGATCAAGCCATTTTTCTCCAATTACTCTCACCATTTCTGCTGGTTCAAATTCTCTCTCGCCTTCCGATCCCCCACTGCCGTGACCAGGAGAGACCCGGTCAACTTCCAAACCATTCTCAGACGAAGAATTAGACACGCCATTTTTGTTTTCATCTGGGAGTGCTAGCGTGGAATCGGTCACTGTTACTGCTCCTGCAGCTTCAGAGGCAACATCTGAAGATCCACCTTGCAAGCTCGTTGCGTCTTCGCGGTCTAAATCCATAGTTTAAGCACAATTTTCTTGCAATAGTCAGTAAAATGAACAAAAATATTGCAAATGTACTCTGAATTCAGCCCTTGCAAATTCGTTACAATACAGTCTTCATCCCTTAAAAAGGTTTGTAAGCTTTCCGCTGAAATATTAGCCTGTTGTAGGTCTTCGTTTTCGCTCTGAATTATGAAAACAGTGGCCTTGATGTTGTTAGACAGACCAGACCGCCATTTTTACTCATAAATGTCATAGCAACAACTACCTCGTTTGTGTGTTGCAAGAGTTCCCTCACCAGGATAGGGTGTGCAACGGAAAATAAGCGAAATCGAAAGATAAAAAAGACCGTGAGGAAAAGACCCGTGCACGTGATCCGTGAAGAAAAGACCCGTCGAAATACTGGCAATGAAATTATATTCCTAACTGTAAAACCAGCCTTGCTTCTCTCTGTTGTTCGTAAATTTCCAAGCTGATTAGACCCTATTTGCACAAGGTCTCTTATTCCATTTTGTGCCGGCTTGGGTAACCTGTGGTTTCGATAAAAATAAAAAACCCGAGTAAAATTACTTGCGTGGGGTGGACCTGTGCATATAGCAGGGGTCAGGCCGCGTTGAATGGAATGATGAATGTCCTTACTTTTCAACTTTATTCTTAGCAAGTTAAGGCCACGTACTCCTTTTTAAAAATGCCCAAGAGTGAGTCGAGGTCTCGCTCTAGAAGTAAGAGCGGAAGCCCGCGCCGAAAACACAAAAAAGAACGCAGCTACCGGCGACGATCGCGAAGCGGCTCACCAAGCTCGTCTTCTTC
This sequence comes from Porites rus, assembly GCA_964035705.1. Taxonomy (NCBI): domain Eukaryota; kingdom Metazoa; phylum Cnidaria; class Anthozoa; order Scleractinia; family Poritidae; genus Porites; species Porites rus. The sequence continues at coordinate 1,039,375 of OZ038000.1, read as the reverse complement.
TAAGAAAAGAAGCCGTGATGGCTCTCCTCGCCGTCGCTCTCGATCACCAAGAAGGAAGAGGCGATATTCAAGAAGCAGGAGTCGTTCTCCAAGCGTTGATAGATTTGGTAGATCAATAGTAAAGAGGAAAGCGGACGACTCTGAATCCAAACGGAAAGAGGAAGAAGAAAGATTACTCGAAATGGAACGGCAAAGAAAAATGTGAGACTATATCTGCTTCGTTTAATTTCTCTTAGTTTTTTTTCACATTTCCTTTTTTCTTTCAAAGGGTTGCTGTAAAGAGTCTTTGTTGGAGTAGATTCTTTTTGAACGCCGAATGAATCAAGTTTAATGATTGGGGTACGGTTCCTAGAAAACTGAGTGAATCAATTTCCAATTCAATGACCCCAAATGAATTTGTTTCACTCAGTTTCCAAGCCCCACTTAAAGAGTCATTTGGCCTTCCGCAAAATACGCCTGTCGGTTTATCTGGAGTCACGTTGCACGATTGAATTTTCTTGTTCTGAGGTCCCTATTAAAAAAGGAAGTCCTCGTTAAAAGCCAAACATTTAAACACAAAAGCGAATGCATATTGGAATCCACCGTGGAGCACAACAACAGGGAAATCTAGTTCTTTTGACCCAGTTTCCCACAGATTTTTACCAACAATTATTTTTCAAGGCTAAATGATGTTGAAGCAGTGATTTTTCCCATCGATCAACCAAAACTGATTACCTAATAATGTAACCTCCAGATTTTTCAAACCACCGCATTATTCAATCATTTTTCCCAGGTGGTTTGAAAATACCAGGATTTCCTGTATAACCCGAAGAGAAGAACAATAGACGTTTTGAGCCTGTATACAACTGCCACCTTTGCAGCAATATGTGGTGGCATTTGTGTAGATGTCTCTGTTTAGTACATGTGCAGGTGGGGGTGTATAATTTAAATTTACCTTGCCAAGTCCAACTTTGATCTTAAGAGAGAAATCTATGGACAAGGTCATGAGCCTTTCTGTGAATATTGTGAAAATTGGTTTAGACTTGATTCTCCAAAATTTCACTACTGTTTTGGAAGTAAAGAACAATGGGGGTTTTTAATCTTGTGTACAGCACCTCTTCCAGGGCAACATTGATTTTTATGGCCTTTTTCGGCAGGTCATATTTGTTGAGGTTGGGCTGTATCATACTTGCTAACAGAAGAGTGAACCAATTTCAATGTGCGATATATGACATATGTATTTGCTGGTCCAATTATTTGTTCGAAAGAGATAAATCCGTGGAGAAGCTCATTACTGTTTGCAACTCAAATGTTGTAAAAATTTGGCTTTAGATTTGGTTTGCAAAATTTAAAGAAAATTGTCTGGAAGTAGGGACTGACAACTTACACTGAACAATATTATTTTTTTATTTATATTCTTTATGGCTATCTCTGATTTACTGCAGAGTTTAATCTGCTTTTTTTTGCCAACATGTTTTCATTCTAGTCGTGCAACAGAAAGAGAAAAGATGATGATAGAAGAAGAAACACAGAAACGAGTGGAGGAACTTGTAGCTAAAAGAGTTGAAGAACAGCTCGCAAAAAGAAAAGATGAGATTGATGCTGAAGTTATGAAACGAGTTGAAGAAGCTAAGACAGTAATGGAAAAACAAATGGTTGAAGAATTTGAAAAGCGGCAACAGGAGCAGCTCGAGGAACAACAAATGAAAGAGGTTAATGATATTCATTAGATAGTAATGTATCGGTTTGGGGTCAAAATTTGGGGAGAAGAAAATTATCAAGAGTGAATTGTATCTCCACTTCCCTTGTACACTAACCAAAATTGCCATCATTTTCTCATTCATAGGAACTACACGTACTTGTACACTCGTGAATTCCTCTTTATAGTCCCTTTCCCTTCCTTCTTTACTTTAAAGTTGTGTCATTTTTCTGCAAACACTCAGATTATTTCCACAGATGCGAGCAACCAGTCACTTGAGAAGGGAAACATTGCCAAGTACAGTCTGTCTTTTCAAGCATTTGGATTTAAGCCTTACTATTTTTTGTGCCATTATAGCCTTGAAGTTGACATTTGTGTCAGACATTTGCAAAAGACTTCAATTTTGCAAGAACTGTACATTTTTTGAACTTGCTGAAAGCTTAAGGAACTTTCATCTAATGGAAAAATTATTTAGCGCGCTTCTCATAGGAACATTGCATTAGTGGGAGAGAGTTCAAGTCTTCACAAACTCTAAAGAACACTGCAAGGAGCTGTTACCGGGAAGATTTCATAGGAAATGTTAGGCAGCCATGTGTATGTATGACTGGTAAAAAAAAGCTGCTCCTTTACATGTGCTTTTTGTGGGCTAAACCAGCTCGTAAGCTTTTATTTCAAGTGAAATGTAAACGTTTGTTTTTGGTGTTTATTGAGGTGGTTTCACTTTGCTTTAACTGGAAACTGAATTTAATATTTTATGTTGTCTTTGATTCTGCTTTAGTGGTAGTCTCTTAATGGGTAAATTGTACATGGGAAAAAGGCGTAGAAGTACATTTGTGCAAACAACTGGCACAAGTGGAAATTGTGCTTGGAATTTCACTTGTTTTCCATGCAAGGTTTGGATCCTTGTGTGAAAATAAATTTTTTATGGTAGTTTGTATGGTCAGAGCACATTCATAATAATTACCTGGAAAATATACATGTTGTATTGAGATGTTTATGTGTTTGTTTTAGGAAGAAGAACGTCGTAAGATTAGTCATCTTGAAAACAAAGTTCAGGAACTCCAAAGACTACTTGATGATGCCAATCAAAAACTGGTATGTTTTCTACCAAATGTCTTTGATTTGAACCATGTTTGGGTGGGCGTATTTTGGGGGCACGGGATGCAAAGGTCGGTTGCCTCAAGTGGGGTAGACTTAAGTCTACAGAGTATATCATTTGCATGTGGCTCCCATTTTCTTCATTTGAATAAATTTAAACCAGATTCGCTTGTATTTGTCTTGGTTTTAAATTCACCAATATGATAAAGGAATATAAAAATCTTACTGGTTTAAATGTTTTCAAACCAAAGAGAACCTGTTCATGAACATACTCTGTGTAGTCAGTCCTAGGGAGAAATGTGTGACTTTTTTATGTACATATCATAGCAGTAATCATCAGTAATGCCTTTGTTTACTAAAGCTGTATTTTGTCTTAAAACTAAAACAAATTGTACTTCTATTTCATCACACTGCAGGAAGAAATAATCTTGCAACGGTGGTCAAGTTTGGTTTGTTTTATTGATCTACAGTTATTTAGTAAAAGTAACCATGCATCCAAATAGCTGAATTGTTTTAGAGGACTTACTCATGGATTCATATTCATTCTGAAAATTCTGAGAGTAGACATACCATATATCATTTGGAGATAAGTATTCTTTTACTTTTCCGGCTACACTTGATCCATTTGTTCACCAAAAAGCACATCCCAGACTTGAGGGTTTTTTCTTTTTAGAAGACACCTCAATAACAATGTAATCCAATCTATAGTTCTTGAATGAAAAATTTTCCAAAAATGGGATGTGCATCAAAGCATGTAGAAGTGCATGGTCTTGCAGAATTCACGAAGGTGTGCCATGATTCAAGTGAAAACCCATGTATAAGAACCTTGTCATTAAGAACCTGCTAGGCTAAAATAGTAAAAACCAGTTAGAAGTAAAACTCTAGAGGATCTTGAAAATGTTACTTATTGTGTGTGTTTTTGCTTAGTGTGATTACATCATACATAAGTTTTTTAATACTAAAGAAGGTTACAGCCAAATTCATTAAAAGAGAGGCCACAAGATTGATATAAGAACCTATGTAAAGACCCAGTTTATTTATATCCTGCATTCTTAGTAGACGCCTAATTTGCAGGGTTCTCCCACAAATTGGGTTCTTACATGTGGGTTTTTTATCATACTACTAGCCACTGGTGGCTCTATTGTGTCAAGTTTATTAACAGGCTCAGGTAAGGGGATATGCTTCTTTACTGTACAGTTAAAGGTATCTGATTGCATGCACTTCTTTTTTTTCACTGGATATACAGGCAGAAGAGCGCTTGGCTATGGTGGAAGAAAGAAGGACATTGACTGAGCAGAAAATGGGTTTAGAGCGTGAAATTAAAAAGCAGGAAAAAGCTGCACAAGACATGATTCTCAACAAGAACAGGAATAACAGAGAAAAGCTTGTATTTGGATTTAAGAGCAAGGGAGCCCTGTAAGATGCCTTGATTCCTTAGAGGAATTTATTTGTCTGGCACAAGAAATAAACAATGGTTCTAGAAGCAGTTCTTACCATACACAGGTGCAGAACTTCTTCAAACCAATGGTGCAAGTATTTTTAAAATAATTATTGATAATTCGTCCTTCTCTAATCTCTTTTCTCCCCTTTCTCTTTGTCTCAATTATCCTACATCTTCCAGTTTTACTTCATACATGTATGGTTTTTTTTTTAGTTTTCAGCAACTTAACTCTATTTGCTAACACTGTATCTTTCACATTTAAAAGTCGCTTGTCCTTTTTCAATGCTTTCCTTGTAGAATTCTTGTAAATATTAACACATTAAAGTGATTTTCACTGTTTTATTGGCTGTTGTTTCATATTTGGTTGTGGTCTAGAATTACATAAGAGACCTTTAGATTCAAGGACAAGGATGATTACAAGTACAAGATTTGGAAAGCCTCATTTCACTATCCACATTTCCCGAGATCAATTGTCAATAAATATACTCTGCAAGTTTCAAGAACATAAGGCTGATTTAGCAACAGAACGGGAACGTCAGTCGACGATGGAGCGCGCAAATCAAACAACTGGCTTGACCAAAGGCAGAGCGACAAATTGGGCACCGGAAGTCGAGTTTAGTCGTTTTCGCGCGCTTTTCCGTCGTCAAATGACGTTCGCGTTATGTTGCTAAATCAGCCTATTGAAAACGGGGAAGGCTTTTAAATAGTCTCTCCAATATAACCAATCCCTCCCCCCACCCCCCAGATTTTGAGTTTACCAGTGAGCGTCCTCATTATTCACTGGCATTGTTTTTATCCATTTCATTGTTTTGCCATGGCGACTCCGATTGCAGTAAAATCCAGATAATGGGATATTTTCATTTTTACATAATGTAGTTGTGGTAACCTTTTTCCCATATCTTTACTCATGCCGATGTAGTTAATGCTCAAACTTGGGAGGTATTCTCTTTAAGAAATCCAGTCGAGCCACCTTGAGGAGTTTACATGTTATCTGACTCAATGGCCGGTAATACTTGACTTCACGAGTTATCAGTTTTAATAACCAGGTCACTCTAAATTGACTATAAGCATGTCCTTTTTTTACTTTTTTGCCGCGAGAGCGTTTTCATTGCAAATAGGATAATTATCATTTTATACAAGATCAATTAACCTACCATCGTTAAAAAGTTAGTAAACAAGCAGTGGACAATTTTCTATCGATTCGAATAAAAAAGTACCAACTAACTACAAAAGTGGAGTCCAGATGTCGCTTATCAACGCTGACCCTCTTGAAGCTTTAGGAACTACGGAGGAGGGTGGACTGGGGTGCCCTTCTTATGGTCGAAAAACAAAACCGTAAATGACCTAATATAATAAACGCCTCTTATCTAATAAACGCCCTCTCTACGCTGTTAAAATTGTATTAGACGCCCTGTCTAATAGACGCACCTTTTGAGAATTACTCCAAAATACTAGGAATTAGCAAAAAGGGGCACCTACCAGGGTTTGCATATTTCATCTTGTTCAATGTCAAGTTCAGGATAAGGGTACTGACTCGTCCCCAGTCGTCTCTCATTATTAGTAATTGGCGTGGAAGACTAGAACGGGCTCTTTAATGAAGGGGATGACGGGAAGGGAGAGACAGTCTCCCCTCCTCTCGCCTTCCCATCTTCCCCACGCGCATAACCCAAGCGCTTCCCTAGCAAATAATTAATGAGTAGAGACAACTTAGAGACGACTGGGGACGAGTCCGATAAGGGTAGACTAATATAATGATTGCAACACAGTAACGCTGAGCGAGAATTCTGACATCGATGTTGGGATTTGTAAGAGCGATATGGATCTCAAGACGTATCAATTGATGGAGTGAATTTTCCGCGCTATTTGTAAACTCTCTTGATATTTTTGTCGAAAGCGTTGTAGTTTAGCTGAGCTAGTTACAGTTATGAGAATAAACGCCTCTCTCTTTTAAATGCCTCCTATCTATTACGCGCCCCCACATGGACCCCTAACATTAAATAGACGCCCCGGGCGTTTATTAGTTCATTTACGGTATGTACTGATTTTGCGTGATATATTTTGCTTCATAAAATTTACAACTCACAAAAATAACCTAAGTTACATTTTTGAAGCTCATGCTGGCCTCTTTGTAATCTTTTCAACACTTTACCTGGTCGTTTTTATTCGTCTTACTTGTTGAAAGTTGGAAGGTTTTGCCAACTCCTCGTCAATCTGTCCGTTTCAAGATCTGTTTCTTAAAGAACGGTTGGACATTCAGACTGGTGAAATATTTGAAAGGGTAATTTGAAAGAACCAAAAATAGCGAAAACGTGAACAAGGAACCAGCTGATGCTTTTTGGCACAATGAAAAAACGGGACAAAAGTTCTGGAAACGTATTTTGCAAAATTGAAACTGCGCGGCTATATGACATAGCTTTCAAGCAATTCTGGCCGAAACCCAAGCGGTCGAAACGTGACAACGAGGCACAACTCGTCGACGAAGTCTGAAGCTATTTAACAATGCCATTTCAGAAATAATGAGATTGGAACAATTGTACCTTTTGGGCTTTTTCAATTTATTTATTTATTTTGAAGAATATTTAGTCAGGGGTGCCCAGTTCAGTCAGGCTGGTTTGAATGTGGGGCCCTGGTGAAAAGAAAAAACAACACAAAAAACAATAACAGCTGAAAAAAATGGAACAACTAAGCATAGCGAAAGTATTGAAGACTCAATTTGGCTTGGATCTAAAATACCTTTTCAGGCCAAACCCAAACTTATTTAAATCATGCTCGCTCCTCAGGGCCAGAGGAAGCGTGTTCCAGATCTTGGCTCCGCTGAACCTGGTACTTAGTTGTCCGAGCTAGCGGCAGACGGAGCAAATCTCTATGGCGCGTGTTATTTGAATGGAAATCGCGCGCGTGGCTAAATTCATTAAGTAAATATGCTGGAGCCAGGCCATGAAGGCTCTTAAACACTAGCATGCAATTCAAAGAGTTTCAGCTTCCAGAAATACACGGCAAGTAACACCAATGATTAAAAATCACTATCATTAAGACCGCGGTCCGATTTTGTTATTTTTGCTCACTAACAGTTGCTGGGTTTTATCAGTTTATTTAATTTGGGCCGGTAGGGTTAGAGTTATGGAACTTTGAGTAATACCTGCTGCGAACCTAAAAAATAAGCCTTACCCGCCCCACTACTGCACAGATTCGGAAATTCTTTCCAGTCAGCAAAGAAAGGCTTTTTACCATAGAGCTTATGATAACATGCACTTTTCATAACATGCACTTTTTCAGTTTAGTTCTAACGCAGACCAGCTTAGTCCTTTTCTGGGCTCAGAATCCAGCGTAGATCATCGCCCTCAAATTCATTACGTGGTATCGCCCCGGATACGTCACCGAAGTGAATTGACCGAGAAGGCCTGGGAAAACACCGGTCGAGTACCAGGCAAATCTACGGCTTCAGACAGATTTAGCAGAAACAACGTGACGAGAGACGAGAGCGCAGATTTGTAAAACCGAATTGACCAAATTGGTAGAGTGGCGCCCAAATTAAGCACCAGAAGTAATCTCCTACCCAGATCTCTTGTTGACGGAAGTCGAGTTCAGTCCCTCCCGCGCCCTTTTGACGTTGCGTTGTCTTGCTAGATCTGCCTATTGAGCACTTCATGTATGACCTCTGCCAGTTTCCTACCCCGGTATCACTAATGGGCAATCTACACTGCAGTATTTCCCGTCTGCAACTCACTGATAAACTCTTAGTGTGCATCGGAGGATGCCATGCAAGCTTAGTTTGATTTAATTCTTACAAATGCCTCCGTTCTGTATTGAAGGATGCTTTTTACTACTTCAAATTATCCAAAACCAGGAGTCCGTCACCCCTGCATCTTTCTCAAAAGTAGTAAAGTTGAACTTCTCAAGAATTCCTAAAAAATGTCCTGAAGTAGCATGGCAGCTGTAGCGGCTCAGTACTATGAAAATGACCGCTTTATGTTTGATCACTTCCCTCGCCAGAGAGAATGAGTGCTAGTGTTTTGTCCCGCATGGCTCCTTCGATAAATTCCGACAACGATAAAACACCATCCCTGTTTGTGTCAAAGTTCTGGAAAACCTTAAGCGTTCGTTCCTCAGGTGTAAGTTCGTCCCATTTCGGTATGCCCTTGACTTCCTCTGGTCTATCACCCATTGTTTTGTAGAGCGCATCGACGATGCGGAACATTTCTTGCTTTGTGATATGCCCGTCACCATTTACGTCGTAAATACTAAAGGCAAATCGAAGTTTCTGTTCCATTGTTCCTCGTGTCGACACCGATAGAGAACACATAAACTCACGAAAATCTGTGAAAGAAAATTTGCGGGGAGGCTGGTGAGTATGTAGGTATGTACCTTTGATAGACAGCGTCTTAGAGAGAGTAGCCTGCAAGCAGGTTTGGGGAAAATTTTCATTGGCGGAATCTAGCGCGCGAGAAAAATGGGGCGAGGAAAAGTGAACTAGAACTTTAGTAATAATTTGGTGTATGAACACGTTCGAGTTTTCAATTAAGCAATTGCTTGTAAATTTTTTCGCACCGTCATGTGCCATGTGTCACGAACAAAGCAAAATAACCGCCATTACTATTTTCCTATCACCCTTCCTCAAGCAAACAACCAGATCCAACCTTGTAATTAAGACTGTAAGTTACACCAATTTATTGGTAAATCATACTGTTTTAAATGTAGAGAACATAAACTGCTCGCATAATTTTCTCTAAAACTTTTAAAATGCATGGTGCGATTAATATAAGTTTGCCTTTGCTGTGCGTCATTCACTGCTAGGCAAGACGCGCGGCGCCAAGTTAAGTATTTGACACGCAGAAAACGAGAAGTTTTGTTTTTTTGGTAGTAAGCGCCTGGCATACAACCTTCGATTCGATTCTTATTTTTTGGCTTTCCTACACACCATGAATTCACGTAAGAGTGGTTTGTTTGTTTGTTACTGGTAAACAACTAAGTTTGTACTTCCTCCGGCTTCCTACCATTTAAAATGTTTGTTCTGTATTTGTGGCCGTTTTTCTAATTACGTTAGAAAAACCTCTTTCATTACACAAACCCAACTTCCTCAAAAACATTGCGGAAAAAATGATTTGCACAGGGGGACGGGTGGTGTAAGCTATGTCACTGCCCCCCCCCCCCCCCTCCCTTGCCACCATAAAAAGACAGTTCTCATTTGAAAAGTCCTCGCTAGTGAAAATAAGTATAATATTTAATGGTCCTGGTATGACTACCTTACGAGCAGAGGTTTCTTATAAAAGCCATGCAAGAGGGAAAATTCTGCTCGCAGGGTATGTTATGACACAACGTATTGAAGTCTTACCTTCAGTGAGAATTCAGAGCCAGGCCAACAAAAAAAGCGGAAGGTAGCTTGTGTCAATAAAGTTTTGATAGGAAAGTTTTTTTTGTTTCACTTGGATTTTAAAAAAGTATTAGTTTGCAGAGTTTTAGACTTCCTTTACTTACACAATTAATTTATTTGAAATCGTCAGCAATTTGCAAAAACAGATTTGAATTGTTTACAGTTCTCCGACTTCGATCCCGCTAATGAACTCCCGCCAAATTAATACTCAGCTGAATACTGGAAATAAATATTTTTAAGGTCATAAATTTTTACTTCATTTTATTTCAGTTCTCCGACTTCGATCCCGCTAATGAACTGCGCCAAATTAATACTCAGCTGAATACTGGAAATAAATATATTTAAGGTCACAAATTTTCATTTCATTTTAGTTCCCTTAAACTAAAAGAAGAAGGAAACGTTTTACAATTTTCTGTTAATTCAGCTGTTTATGTTTAAATTCACAGACTTTGTCTATGAATAAAATTCGAAATGGAAGGCCATGTTGTTTAATAAATTTACACTCAAATTGTTTCAGCATTGCTGGGAGCCCACGAATTCGCTAGGAGTAAATTGCAAATCCTCGGCAAAGTGGAAACACTTAAGCTTATATGGAAGCGAGATGTTAATGTTTTATCTGTAAACTCAACATTTATGAGGCAAAAAATGCTCTGACAGTTTCGGTGCAGAAATTGTTAACTGCATGCAACGTACATCTGCTCAATAAAACGAAACAGCTCCAGAAATGGAAAGAGAAAGCATTAACTAACTAATATTCCGAAAGGTATTGATTATGAAGTTGATAATGATGACTGGATTTCCTTGAAGAATCTCTTTCAACGCTGTTGCATAACTTTAATCTGAAGATAAATCTTAGTTTGTGAACATACTAAGCTTTACTTTTGTCAAAGTCGTGCGAAACGCTCACGTCGGGTAATGGCAACCGACAAAAACCTTTCGTCCCCTTTGCACCTGTCTGAGAAATGCTTGTCAACGCTTTTAACAATTACCGAACTTCATTTATTTCTCTGGCACATCAGGCAAATATATCCACAAAAATTGTTTATGGAAATTAGTAGTTGAAAACTTGGGCGGTACATTTCTGGCATAAGATAACCTTTTGGAACGATGGTTTCGAGGGCACTGATAAAATGCGTTTGCTGAAATATCAGCGGCAATTTCGTGGAAAACTTTATAGCGAATTTTGGTTTTCTTCATCGGCGTATGAACAGGGTTAATGTTATATTTCCTTTGCGCTTCTCCTAACGCTGCTAAGCTCTCTTTTGTCGAAATGGTATCTTTAGGACATATTCCCGCTTTCTCAAAAACAAGAAAAACTACCTCACTGAAAAGAAAAAATATATATATTCGTGCAGTAAGAGGCACGAAAATTCAATTACTGACCAATGTTTAATTATTCATGACACTTCGGAACACACTGTAAACACGAGTCTTTTTTGCAACATTTGTTTTGATCCTCGGCAATTTTTGTCTTCTTTTGAATCTTGGGGAAATAAATTTTGTTCTGCGAAATTGATAAAGAGTTGTTGAGAGGAATTTAAAGGCTTGTTACTGATAGAATGCTTTAGTTTGTCCCCATAATCCGTAACAGTTACAAAGGTATTATCTAGGCGACATTTGCTCTCTCGATGTGCTGTTTTTAATTTAACTTATCGACTGAGACTTTATTTCAAAATGAAAGTGTTAGGCTATTGTTATACAAATGAAAATAGTTTGTGATCAAAAGAAATTGGATGAAATAATTCTATGGATTTCTTTCACGAAATACAAAAAAAAATGAAATGAATTAAAGTAAACCCTTTTCTCATATTATTTTAGGATATAAACATTCAGCGTCTTACCAATTTTTTCATCTCCGTTGACATCAAATCGTCGAAAAACACAGGCGGCTAGCCGCGATGCATCTCCCTTATCAAATACTTTTTTGTACATCTCTATAAACTGTTGTTTCGTCAAATAACCGGTTGGGCAGTCCTTTAGGAAACCTTTGTACCAAGACTTGAGCTCTCTCTCGTCGAAATTTGTGTGTTTTAGGAGATCACCTAAAACCTCAGGATCAAGCTTTTTGCTTTGTTTCTTGCCCATACCGCGAAACCACGGTTTGGAGCTTGTCAACTGGTTTGTTGAGTCGCGCCTTGGTGAAGGTAGTTCACAGCAATATGGTGTCTGCCAACCAGCTTTCGTTTTCTTTCTTTTCGGTAGTTTCTTGGTTAACCTTACTGCCTCGGGTCGCAGTTCGATTTGACAGCGTGGTGGTGACCTAGTCTCTTGTTACCAGATGCTGCATTTGCTATCACATTAACAACAATTATTAACGCTGGCCACCCATTGAGGGCAAATCAAAAGCCATTCGTGCTACAGCCCAATAGCATTAAAAAAGGTCAGAGACGTGACATAGCGGGGCCTCTGTCTATGTGCGCTGTAAACCTAAAGTTCAACCGTTATGCAAATGTAAACATCCCTTGCTTACCACCGTAGGGTCTTCTGTCACCATGAGTCTGTCATGAAACGCCAAACAGTGACTCGTCAATCACCTGGAATAAATTACTCGCACTAGCAATGTTTTAAAAAGTTTCTTTTTTATGTGTTTGATTGACAAGTTCGCTTGGCGAAAAGATTAAGAAAACTCACTGAATACAATTTTCAAAGAAGTTCTGAAGGCTTTTATGTTAGCGATTTCTCGCCTGTCAAATCTCATTCTTTTTCATAGGTGGCGTGATAATTTGAATGCTTTTGCATATATTAATATTTCTCTTTTACGATTTCTAATTTGAGGGACCATTTTCTCATTGTTGTGAGCCCCGCGCTATCATGAAGGGGAATAAATTAAGAGTGTATTCAAAAGATAGGATCTCAGTTTTTAGTACCTTGTTTTTCACGAAAAGCGAATATATTGTTCGAACCTTGAATTGCTAAAGGGTTCTTACCTCAAACACCGCACAACTACAAATTGTACGAAGAATTTAGATAAAATTGTTGAAAACGATATATTATTGAAATACGTCAGTCATACAAATGTTTTTTGCCAATCAAGCCTTATAACTATGTTGTCGTGTTTTAAATGTGTTTTAGCATCAATTTTCCACTTCGAACTTGTGGGCCATTTGCGGGATAAACTTAACAAGCCCTGAGCAGTTATTTCCCTCTAGGCAAAATAGATGAAAGAGGCTCCAATTCTCCTTAATTGTGAAACAACCATTTTAATCAACTTGAATTGCAAACGTAAATATTTTGAAGTCTCTTTAAGGAGGATGGCATCCAAACTTAGATTCAGTTTAGTGCTACATGGGATGGCTTTTTTTCCTCATTAATAAATGTTTGAGTCATAATGAAAAATTGAAACCTAATACTAAGGTAATTGCAGATGTTTGTGACAAACATTTGTTGCTAGGCTTGAAAAATGCTCGAGATGCGGTCACGCGTCTCAGTGAAACAACATGTTAGACGTGTTACTAATGGAGATGTATCAGTACAAATGCAAATTGACACCAACAGCGTAAAAGCATTGCAATATTAAAATGATCGAATTAGTGGTGAAACTTGTAGAAAATTGTACATCAGGTGGAAAAAATCTTTACTTGAAGAAGAAAGATAAGAAATGCTAACGCAGATAACTCACATTTTTCTTAATGGTAATTCGTTATCGCATAAATTCAAACAAATTCCTTGACCAACTTGTACACTGAAAAATGTTCATTTTACGATGGGCGTGGATATATGAAATAGTAAGAAAATGGATCAGTGAAGTCCGCATCACACGGCGGAAGTCGGAGAGAAGAAGTAAAAGAGCCGGTAACTTTATGATTCATGTCGCAAATGCTGTTGCCTACGATCTTTCCCTGTTCAATATCTTTAAGTAAGGGCTTGCGGAATGCTATTGCCATTCTCTCTTGAATATCTTGACTTGATTCAGAATTGAAAGATAAAGCAGATAAAAGAAAAACTACTTACATAATAAATTAATTTAATGTTTTTGAAAATCTTGCCAGGCAATACATCATTACTGAATATAATACTTGCGTGGTTGCCTTTCCTTTCATTCACGTATTCTTCGTTAGTTTTCAAATTATAATGAAAGTTAAAATTCACAGTTTAAAATTATCGGTAAAAAGCAATTTCCGTAAGCGAATACTGTTTACTGATTAATATCTGTTATTCTTATTATTATCAGTAACCACTATAGGCGGACAAAAGTATATTGAAGTTTTTTTTTCTTTTTTTTCTTAATAATGTTCTTAGTGTCAGATTAAAAACATAAACTCCACGAATATGCTTCTTGTAAAATACGCCTGAGGTCAGGAAAATAAAGAGAAAATATTGTAAATATATATAGCGAGCTAATAAGGCTTTTATGTTGATTAATAAAACAAACGGTGACTTCAACCGATGGGGACCACAAGATAAATAATGAAAGGGATTCAAAGTGAACTGAGGAAAAACGTTCTACATTTCATTTGACGATAAATACTGGATTCTGTAAAAAGAACTTGAGAGGGCCTGTTAAAAGACCACAAGCATAATTTGTTCGGACTGCCCTTAAGATTCAAAACTAAAGTTTTCCTTGTAAAATGCCGTCTCATTTTCCCCTGGCAGTGGGAAGGGTGCCATTAATCCCCTTTTTTGGATAGGTAACTCTAACATCGCTCATTTCGATCCAGTTCGGTGGAAGCTAGGCTTTGAATCGAAGTATATTTGTAAAGCATAGAGCATTTACAAGTGATCACTACCTTTAAAATGCCACACCATGGTAACGTGACGTTAAACGTCTCCTCTCTATTTCAACTGGCGCGGCTTCGCAACAGAAAAAAACCCCATGATATTTATTTTTTTGAACCTCCATGATACTAGTAAGCTAAGCCGTGAAAGGTAAAGTCGACGTTGGATAAAATATTTAAGTGTTACCATTCGGTTAAACTGTATTGAGGACAGAAGTTTTTTTTTTTTTTTTTCCGCGAATATTAATATTCTTAATATTTTGCGATCTTTGGTTATGGTCACGATTAAAAAATATATTAATCTATTTTTGTCACTGTAGGAATTAAACGTAAATTAGAATAGCTTCAAGCTAATATCAGTGGAAACTGGGAACATGATGAATAGTTTTTTCCTTCCACTGTTTCACAATGCAACTGGTGGAAAATAGTCAAAAAACAATAATGACTAATGAACGTGTCATGGACAGTATGGACGACCTGAGCACTTTATTGTAAAACGTCAGGTTGTTGAGCGGTCCACCCATCCAAAGCCACCAAATATACAGCTATTTCGAGGAAGATTGTCGGAAAAAATGTGCACGCGACAATCCCGAAAGGTAATATGGGATTTGATCAAGACGCTTTTCCTGACACTTGAGCTGTCGAAGCTACTTTTGCTGCTTTCCTTTAGCACTCGCAAACATACGTCCATGGTCTCTCCTGTCATTCTTTCAAATTTCTTTGAAAAACAGTGAACTCAAAACCACCCACAATACCTTTCGGGGTTTCCGCGTGCACTTTATGCGACAATTTTTATCGAAGTAGCTGTATTTGAAATTTTCAACTTAGGCCCCGTCCAAACTTATGCGTCAGTTTCGTTTGAAAACGCGTACATTTCGACGAGTTTAGGCCTTTCGTTCACACTAACACGCTGAGTGTTTTCATCGAAAGCGCATCTATTTGAAAACGCTCTCGAAAATGGATCAAAACGAAAACGCATACATTTCAATTCGTATCAGTGCGGACGGTCGAAAACGCAACAAAAGTGAAAAGGATGACGTCATATGTACCACGTGGGTTGTAAAATATCGTAGGCGCGTGTGTTTGTAGCATGGGCATAGCGTTCAACTTACGTCACGACGTACAATTCTATCGTTTTCGAACGTTTTAGCATGGACATTCGAAAACGCATCAAATCAAAACGGTAGGTGGACGCGAATCGATCGATGCGTTTTCGATGACAAACGAAAACGCATACTACAGGGCCTTAGTTTTACTAAACCTTTCGGATCTGCTTAATTTAGCAACTAAAGTGATCTACAAAGCAAGGGAAAGAGTCTTCGTAAGACTGACAGTTTACATCTTTATTTGTAACTGTAAAACAATGCATATTATTAAAGTGTAAATAAACGTGTTTTAATGAATAAATATTAATAACTTTCTAAGATTGTATAACTCTCGATGTTTCTTCACGAAGCACGCAAGTCCCTAACCATTAACCTGAAGATTAATCACACAAAAAGACTGACAGACTTTGTTACACATGTGCTTCAAACAAAACTATCAGAAAAAGGGAAACGAGTAAAAATGGAGCGGAAAGGAGGAATTATAATTGAAAGTGCAAATGAAAAAGTTATGGGGTGGAGTTCGTAAAATGGTATTCTACCGCAGTGCACAAAAATCAAAATTGTTTTGGTAAAAATTTTAACCATGACTAAAAGAAATGATCAACTATGATACTTGATATAGAGCGTCCTGGAAGAGAGGGGGGACTCCAAAATAACAAGCGGTACAGGTGTTGCTTCTCTTTTTCTCTTTAAAGATACTATCACTAATTTTGGTATTATCATTTCCGTACTCCTCATACAATTTGTGTCCACGCAATCGCGTTTCCAGAGTCCTCGTCACCCTTGTCCAGCGGAACGGGCAATGACGCTCCACTGGACAAGGGTAATGCAAACTCTGGTTACGAGGTTGGTGTTAACGCTTCGTATACGCAGGCACCGATCACACTCTCCCTTATATTTGCCTTTGGGCTTTTGCAGCGCGTTGTGTCCCAAGAAATTATATTAAAAACCTTTGTCATCCTGCATTTGTAGCAGTGAAGATTTCACATCTTTTTTACCTCAGTTCTATTTGAGTTTTAAAAAGCTCAAAACACTCCTACACTAGTCTCACTAATGTTCTAATGAGCATCACAGTAGCACTATCCTCATATGGATCTGAGTAAAACAGAATTTCATGAATGGAGTTGCTTGTAGCCTGAGTAAACAGACGTCATTTTGCGACGTCACCACTTGTTTCCTCGCAAAATGACGTCTGAGAAACGAGCGCAGAATTCCACGCTGATGACGTGTCACTACCAAGATCTGGGTAATGCTTCTGATTGGTTGCAGAAAATTTTCAACCAAGCATTACCCAGATCTGATGTCGCGTCATCAGTATGGATATTGTGCGCTCGTACGTCATTTTGCGATGTCCGGTGCTTTCTCAGGCTAAGTTGCCTGTAGTTTACCTGTTAGACTGAGATCTCTACTAGTTGAGTTGTACTCATGTGCATTTACAGTCATTCATATATAGACTCTTTCATCATCGTTATGCCTATCGTGGTAAAGCCAATGCTAGTGACCTTAACGGGGTGGGCATAAGCACATTTTTATCGTTTCCTTCTCTGAAAGAAACTTCTTGTTCTTGGTGTGCCTGCGCACCGTCGTATAGTTCTTTCTGCATAGTGTTATGAATTTTTTTCTTGGCATGTCCTTATTTCTTGCAGAGATTATTTAAATGTTTCCATTTGTTTTCCAGTGGCACAGCTTTTCAGGAATGACTTGCTTATTTACAATTAAAGCGATTGCGGAAATGAATGCAGAAACGATGTGTTAAAAACAGTCTCGAAGATACCGAAAGGGGTTGCAAGAAAACTATAGCTGCAATGATTGAACAGTTTCCTGACTTTTTCCCAGTCATTTCACGAATTGCCTTGTAAGTTCTTCAGTTGTAGGCACTAAACTATTCATCGTTGACTGATCCACCCGCACCAAATGTTCAGTCGTTGCATTTGTTACTGTTGTCTCTCTGAGTTCAGTTTTAGTTGCACCTACTAACCTGAATCGTCTTAGGGCATTTTTTACATTTCACGTAGCAACACCAGTAATACTTGCACTCACAGCGCTCCTCGATTTGAAGCACTTTGGTTGTATGACCACGCCCACAACAAAGATACAAGCAACTACCCTTTCCAGTTGTCTTTGGGTTACACTCCCGACCGGCTGTCCCGAGAGTCCCTCGGGAAAGACTACGTTTGCAGTAGTTAGGAGAAGGATCTAAGAAGATGAGATCATTTCGAGTGTATGGCACTTTTCTCCTCGGCTTAAGCATTTTCTTACTGCTGCCCTTGTTTTTAGTGATCACGTTGATGATTCGGTCATACCTCCTCTTCAAAAGGGTGGCTACATCTTTGAACTCCTTAAGACGCCGGAAACATGTCTTTGTTTCGCAAGAACCAGACACGCCGTGGCATCGGCAAATAGTTTCCATTTTTTCTCGGACAGCCTAAAATTAAACAGAAAATAACCATTCAGGAGATAATTAGGAAATAATAGCCACTGTTTACTGTTTCACCGTTTTTTTTTTTCATCAAAACGGGGAAACAAATTGCACACAGTGTCAAGCTTGAGGAAATGAAGTGATTTTGTTCCTGTCTGGCGCTTGCTTTGATTGGCTGGAACATTTGGCACACGCTACTCTCGCTCAAAAAACAAGCTAATGGTAACCATTCCGTAAATGTGATCACAGGTCGTCTAATGTATCAAAGTCGTTCCCAGTATCTTTCTTCCTCTAGAAAAAGAGGAAACGCTGGGAACGATAGTTTTGCTTACTGCGCACCGTGTAGAAATTTCCAGTTACTTAACACTGTTACGGTTCCGTTTATAAATAATACTATAATTACGCAATAACATTATTCGATTTGTAATGCTTGTTGTAGAAGAAACGATGGCTCTTTGGAATTCTGAGGGAGAGAAAAGAAAAGAAAGAAAAAGAACCTCTAACAAATTGCCTAGAAGCTTTGAGCTTCACTTTGAACGGCATTGGATATTAAGGAATAAATTATCAGGTAAAATTGACCCTCAGCTTCCCTCTAAAACTATGCTGTCAACAAACGTTAGGCTTGGTTGTAAAATGATGACCAATTTGCCAGAACGTTCTTTAAACGGCGAATTACGTACAAGGGCTTAAACTCAAAAATTAGAGATAGACTTGCCTCGGAATTTAAGGTATCCTTTGTTTGTGCCTATGTTTTCTCGGTCTACTGCGAACGAATTTCTACTTTTATGGTCAATTAGGTCAGTCAGAAAATCTATCTTAACGGATCTGTACCACAGAAGAGGCATTCTCTCTAGTCTTGGGTTCTTTTAATAGCATCACCCTAGAATTTTTCGAGGATCTTAATTGGAGCGAAAAAATTTCTTAAACCTTACAGGGCACCTGGATCCAGCCCTTGTAGCAAATTGTCAACTTAATATGTTCTCGATGTTGTTCGGTATTCTCAGTTTCTGTTAATTGGCATCTATAAGTTATGTCAATAATCTCTGTTGTTATCTCTACGCTCCAGAAGACCACCAGGAGCGTAGGAATTATGACAAGTCAATGTGATTTCACCAAGTCTCAGCTGAAAACATTATAAACGTTAAGTATTGCTTCTACGTTTTCCGCTTTCGATTCGGGAGCAAAAGGCATTTTCCAAGGACAGTTTTCTGAAGAAAATATTTGGATTTAAGTAGTGCATTGAATAAAAACCAACAGAAGAGGCACATAAGCACAATAGAGGAGGATTACATAGGTACTAGTGTAAATGACTCCTATCCTAAATTTTGCGCACGTGGAGCTAGGGTTCGAAAGTAGCAATTCAAAGCTTCATTTGTTTAATGTGACCTATGATTTCTAATTCGTCGACTATGGCCAGAAATTCCGTTCAAGTGGATGATAAATTGCAAATGAAAACCCATTTGCAAGGGTGTTGTAATCAAACAGTCGATGAAATCTCCCGATGAGCAACTTATAAGGCAGGTTCTCTTCGTTTCTCGATACTTAGCGAAGTAACTTTTAGGTTTCTTCTTTTTTTCTGGGTCCAATTAAAGTAGCTTAAAGGCGTGAAAGTGTAAGCGTCGAGGCTGAGATAACAGACGACGAACTTTCTCAGCGCCCTCCCTAATACCTTCCATATTTGGGACATATGCTACGTAGATAATAAATCTGCTTATCGAAGGTTTCCTTTATGTTCTTCCTGCTTTGAAGTGTATGAAACTTGTTAATCAAAAAGTGATTGATTTTAAAAGAATTCTTCAGCTATGATGTTTTTCAAAGTTAGAGTACAACATCACGGATTTTACATAATTTGGCCCATTCTATGGCCCATTCTAACGTCGAGAACAGCAATCAACAAAATTAGAGGAAATAAACCCATTACCCCTCGATTAACGCCCCTTAAAACTGTTACAAAGGTGTTGAATAGAATCTTTGCACCTTTATTTTAAAGGATTTGTTTACAACTAAAATGACATATTTTACGTCTTGTATTGTTCAGTTAAAAAAATTTAAAACGGAGGAAATCGCTTTCTTTTGAACTCAGTTTGTCGTCTTTTAAGGTCGCTTTCGAATTTGTTAAAGCTAAAATTCATGCAGTTAAAATCTACCAGATGTGTTAAAATTGACTATTACATAAATACGGCAGTTTTCTTACTGAAAATGGGTAAATGGGTAAATGTTTAAATCATGTTATGTGGTACTTATATTAGAAACAGGTGAATTCTAAATAACTGAGAGAAATGAAACCAAAAAATTTAACGACCCTCGATTTCTCGGGTACACGTCATTAACGGCAACTGTTTGTTGCATTGGTTTTTTTCATGGAAATTTACTATGGGACTTTATTATGGAACTTTATTATGCCAAATGATGAATGAACTTTGTAGGAGAGCAGTTTGGGAGACATTTTTAGTCAGTTCCAGTAACCTGTTAAAGATTAAGAAACGCAAATTATCCTTGGTTGTTTCTTCACTGATTATTAGCAGATGGATTTAGTTATCTATATCTTTCAGTTATTCTCGTCCACCCAGGACTATTCATGAGGAAAAATTTATCTCAATGTGTTTATTTTATAAGGACTTTGAATCAAAAGTTAATCAGTCTGCGGTAAGACCGTAAGTAGACTATCGGAAGTTCTCATACACAGCTGTTCTATCTTCAGAAGCTGGATAACTGCCGAGTCAAATTTATGATGCAGTGTATACTGTCAAATCTCGAAGATGACGTCATTCATTCATTCATTCATTCATTCATTCATTCATTCATTCATTCATTTATTAGCTCTTGACTCAGTGTACCCAAGTCGGGGCTCAGATTTTCAGCTCACGCAAGCTGTTAATAAACTCCACGGTTTTCGTGAGATTTTTATCTTTCAGTTTATAAACAGTGAATTGAGACCAGGAAAGGATTGTCAAGACTCAATTATGCATCATTCTAAAGAGCGTCATTTAGTGCACGCAGTGATATTAAAAGAAAAGACTAGAAAGACATTGTTGTAGAAGAGACATAACAAGATCGTGATGTTTAGAGTATAAGAGCACCATGCGTGTGGTCGATGCCTCCTGACAAGATAAGGAACACCTACACGAATTTTGATCCTATCCATACTCATAAGAGAAGTCAAGTAACTTAAAGATGAACACTCAATGCTCTCCTGTCCTGCTGTACTCATCTTAGGTGCCAAAGGTTTTTTTTCCTCTCTCATTCCTAAAAGTTCGACTTCGAGAACGGATCTCTGGAAGCAGGGAAGTCCTACTAGTGCGTTTACTGTTTTTCTCCCGATATTGTAGTAAAAAAGAGCGGTTTTTAAAATTTATCAAGGATGCTGTTTACCAACAACTTTTGCAAACGGCATTCCGAAGGGTTCTCCTTTGAAAATCAAGAGTGTCAATAACGATAATACCATGGCGATGGGTCACTGGAAAAAGGGGCACAACAAACACGCCCCCCTAAGGTAGCTGAGGGCAACTGATTTAAACAAAGTTTAGCACTGTTATAATGCAATAAAATGCAGCAAAGTAGTCACCTTCGTTCTGATTCTCGATACTATTTAACAACGAAATCATCACTCTTGCCTCACAGAGATCTTTGATTTCGTGACTGTCTGTTAGTTATCTTGTCACACGCAACAGGTCAATTTGACACGTCTTCAAGAACGTTTTATAGAGAAGTTTGTGACAACTGAGAGGGAGAAAATCCCACTGCAAAATCCCGTGCGTACACTTAATGATCTCTGATAAGCTCGTGTTTGCGTGTTACCTTGGCTTATTTTCAAATCCTTTGTTTCTCTGTTTATTGTCAGTTTGCAAAGGTATAATGCAATAATTTAGGAAGATATCAAGTCAACTCTGTTATCGTTCGTTTGCGACAGACCTGTATTTAGCTTGTGCTTACTGTGTTTACAACAAAATCAACCTGTTAAGATTGAGCGGGAAAAAATGTACTTAGACTAGATACCTTCAAGACAAGGCAAATATTAAATCAAAAATTGAACCATAAACTTAACGAAGTTTCTAAAAAAATATTTTGTTCACGTCTGAAGGTGAAAACTACAAAAAAACCGATCAGTTCAAACGCAATACCATCTTATGATATACCCTTTGGTACTTTATTAGCTAGAAATCTAAGAAGGATTTTTGGAACATTAATATGTTCCATTTCTAGCACATTACTAACTGTTTTGAGTATCGGAAATCTTTTTCCTTAAGTGAGAATGGAGTGACGACGGCAATAAAATACAATAAAACATCTTGTGAAAAATATTGAGTTATAAACCATAAACTTAAAGTGACGGCAGCTGTACTCGTAAACGTTCAATGTGTCGCGCAGGAGCTTTTCCTTTATTGTGATCTTAACCAATAGAAGAAAACTTCTTGTTTCTTCAGAAAATATAGACACCTAACCCTAACCCTAACCTGTAAGGTTTGCCTCCAGTCTAAACCAATAACAAATATAACCTTTACCACAACAATCATTAGATTAAATCCCGACTAAAATTTCAAAATGCTTGCCTATGTTTAAAGAGGAAAAACTGTACCTATTATTATATACCATTTTAGCCAGAAGATAAGTTTTCCCTATTGTTTAATGAGACTAGAGATTTGATATTCCTTTCATCTAAAACAACATCGATAAGTCAAGTGCTGCAGTTTTTAACGATCATTTGGGACACTGAATACATGCTAGCAGCCCTCATTGTTTATCTCAGACATATTTTAACGTGTAGTTGTGTTTTTTCTTTGTTTTCCTTCTGGCTAATATGTGCCGGATGGTTTTGTCTCCTTCGAAAAGTGCTAATAATTGAATCAGTGGAAATTATACCCCGCGATGACGAAACCATTTCATCCCCGAGGCCCAAGTCAATCCAAAAGTCACATTAGTTTAATTACTTTTTGGATACTTTGTACAATTTCTCGTTACTGAAGTGAGAACACATTTCTTTAAGTAACTGTTCACTTCTTTTATCGCTTTGAACTACAATATCAAAGAGTCAAAAGATGAAAGGAACCGACCGGGATATATATAGCAAAACCGGTGCATACGTTCTGCACTACCAAAAACAGCAAATCCGAAAAAAGACGCTTTTCTCAAAACCGGAGGTAGCCACTTGAGTGGCCCAGTAAGATAAGCTTTTGACATCAAATTATATATTTAAGAAATGACTTCTTCGCAGCATGAATCATCACTCGGCTTTTTCAAGTCTAAGCCGCTGGGAGTTTAGTGTTACTTAAAGCCTATTATACCAACGCTCTTTTGAGAAGTTGCTTTCTCGTGGAGTGTGTTTTTGAGCCAAAGAGAAGCGATTATCGTTAGCTATAGCTCTCTCAGAATCTTTCAAGAGATGACGCTCTTAACGAAAGGAATAATCACCACATCCCGGAAGCTAATGTTCAGTTTAACCCAAGGAAAAAAAGATGACTTTCCCACACTTCCTTAACTTCAGTGCTTTCAGTTCCGGTTTCTAACCTGACTTAAGCTCTAAAGTTAAGCAATTCTATAGTATTTAGTTTTGCTTTTTTGCATTTTGTTCAAGCGACACAAATTGAGAAACTTTTTACAAAATTTAATTTAAAAGACAGACAATGTTACCTCTCTTCCAGCCTCGTTATTGTGCAAGTTCATTAGCGCTCGACTTGTGGCCCTAGGATCTCTCATACGCTTCTTTTCCACAGCATCTGCAAATCTTTTACTGAACCTGGTACCGTACGCGATATTATCACTACAACCACCCCAAATCCAGTTCTTATTTTTTAGTTTCATCTTTGGCGTTCGGCCACAGCCACAGACATCCAATCTTCCAATACTACATGCCTGAGTAACACTGTACGCAACTGCAGCAGAGGCAAGTGCATAAGCATATGCTGATTCCTTTGTTCCTGTGTAAACAACACACCACGTTTTGAGATAATATTTTAACGAGCGTAAATTACTCATTATCTAGAGTGTCTGTGTTTTATATTGTTAGTTTGTTTACTTAGTAGCCATTTTCGCCCAGCACCATAAAAATATTTACTTTATTGAGGAAATTAGTTTTGTGGTGGAAGAAGATCAGTTTCAAAATAAGTAAAATGTTTTTGCAGATGGAAGTTTGAAAATCTCCGGGGAACATAGACTTCAGGACTGAATCTTTTTTTGAAGGTGTGGTGGCGTAAAAAATTCAAACAAGAACCTAAAAACATAATTTCCTGATCAAAACCAAGGTTGTTGAGGAAGCAGAGGGTTTTTAAGAGGGTGGAAAACACCTCAATCGACAATTTAAAAGAGTGCGGTTTTGGTGTCAAACAGTATAAATTTAATTGTAGATAATCCGTTTAAATGTGGATCACGTATTTTTACAGGCCAGTCATCAGAGTGATTAAAGGGTTGAAATATTTTAGTCTGATTAGTCTGAAAAAGACAAGATGGCCTGAGTAATTCCAGCTTATGAATGCCCTATGTCGCACCCGTGTTTATTTTTATGGTGGAAATTAGACCTTGATAATTTTCCTTATTTGAGCTGATTTATGACATCTCTTTTGTCTGGGTGATACAAGAAATAATACAACCTTGACTCACAAACGATTTTTTTCAGCTCAAGAACAAAAGGCTTAAGATTCTTCATGACCGCAAGGAATAGAAACAAAAGATTGAATACTAACAATCTGTTACTATTACGGGAATATATATTTGCTTCTGGGTATAAAAGCCTGTCTCATGACTAATAAACACCCCTCGCTATATTTTTTTGGCAAAATAATGTTCCGGAGTCTTTACATTCTTACTTCTGAGTAAAGTTTTTAATAACCTCTAACACGAAACCAAGATTAAAGATAACAAGGCAATGCGGGGAGGCGGATTTGATTTCTCGCCTCGAGCGATTTTCAGGTTTCAACGAGGTACGGTCCCAAACGATTTTCAAACAATCATATGTCAACCCGAATGAGTACATTACCTTTCCGCACGGCCAATATCGGAGAATCATACGCATGAAATAAACCATTTCTATGAAATACCACTACAACAGGCACTTGAAATAACAACGGCATATTCATTAGCAACTATTTACCAACCTCTCTTAAGGTCGTTGTAAAACGATGGGGCTCTTGATATTGTCGAGCAATTCCATCGTCTGTTTCTAAACTGGTTCTGGCATTCTGCCTTGGTCATTTCCACCGCTTCAGATACGTACTTCATGACAGAAAGACTTCTTCTACAAATTTTGTACTGATGTCCGGCGAATCCATGTATTTTGCCACAGTCAGTTCTGTTCCAGTGGTCCTCTGAACTTATCTTGACGGCACTGTTAGACAAAGAGAGTAGTCATACTTTTGACGATACTGTGGCGTTTCAAAGCAGATACTTGCTTTGCACTGTCGAATAGCACGACCGATAAAATTACAAAAATCAAGAAGGTCAGCTAAATAGGAATACTCACAGCCAACGGATCGCGTGTAGGTTCTGTGCTAAGGCGCAGAGTATGAATAAGATTGTCGTGGTACGAAACAGAACTTGCATGTCGCTCTAAACGTTCACCGTCCGTTCTTGTAAATAACAACTGATTAATAAACGGCGAGATTACTTCAGGACCTGCCAAGTAACAGAACACATTTATAAATAAGGTAAGCTAATTAAAATCAGAGGCAACCTTTCATATTAAGTGTTTACCTGCGCCTTCTCGACTTGGGTTACACTATCTGACCCTTTAGCGCCAAGTGTCAAAATAACTGCTGTGGTATAACACATATATACCTGGTGCCTCTTATACGCGATGGTGTTAATCACGCAAAAACCTCAAGTGTGCACCTTGTGAGACCAAAAGAAAGTCACGAATTTGTAGATTAGCAGGACTGGTTTGTGTAGTTTACTGCAGAAGCAGTTGTCAATACTGAGTTTCTGTGTCTCGCGTAACAACTATTTTATAGGAAATCTTGCACGAGTAATTAACTACGCGTTTGTGTTCCTCGCCGCCCCGCCCTTGTGAGGGTTCCAAAGCTCCGGGGCATTTTTGTAAAAGTGCTTTCAACAATCCTGCCTTAAGTTTCCGCTGGGGGTCAGGCAAAAGCAGCCGTTAATATAATACTCGAAGAGTATGACAATTATGTCGCACGAAAAATATAAACCACCTACTTAGAACCAGTGACGTATGGGACAAGTAGAAGCCATGATCGTCAGTATCATGGGCTGTTATCTGTCATAATTTTGATATGAATATGAAAGTACCCCTCCTTCCTCAAGCACTGATAGTTTTCAGTTTTTTTTTTAAATTTGTTTTTCCACAAGTGCAAAATCTGTATGCGATATCTTAAAGAAAGGCAATTTTGCTGTTCGGAAAATTGAAGTTCGCCTCACAATATCAGAAGACATATTACAGCTTTTTTAAATAACGTAAAAACTGCGAAACAAATGAGAAAATAGAGGAAGAAAAGAAACAAACCGCATATGGAAACAGAAGGCCTCATTGCAACGAGAAGGAAGCAGGGATTTACTTAAACAAGTACTAGTTGTTAATTGGAAACAAATAAAACCACTTAACAACTGCATTAGTAAACCTGCAGGTGACATACCGTATTTATTCGATTAACAGCCCTGGGCGCTTATTAAATTTTAGGACCTTGAGAGTGGGCGCTAACTCGAGGTGGGCGCTTATTAAATTTTCAACCTTTTTTAGAAAGTGTAGTATGTTTATTTTGCAACAAAACAATAAATAGTAAAAACAAAACGCGAAGATGTAACAAAGCAAGGTTTCTGTAAAATACTCTGAAGAAAACTCCGTCTTCGGGGAAGTCTCTTATTAGTACGTATTCAATTTTTTGGGGGGGCGGGGTGAGGGGAAAGGGGGTGGGCGCTTATTCGAGACTGGGCGCTTATTAACTTTTTCTGCCTTTAGGATGGGTGCTTAATCGAGGTGGGCGCTAATTCGAGTTTGGGCGCTTATTCGAATAAATACGGTAACCACAAAACTCCACTGAGATGGATCGGGTTAGATACTGCGCGGCTAACACACAAGACTGATGTCCAAGAGGCATCACCCAGGAGAATGCGCGCAAAATGCAGAAATCATGGAGAGCCGAAGGCAGTTTCGTAAATCCTCGCGTAAAACCTTAGCCGATAGCAAATTTGTACACAGCGATGCCTTTCCACTTTTTAGCCCTGAGGTGATTGGGTGATCCTTTGATGAAAGCAGCGTTAAGATTAGCTTTTTAATCGGAGGCGAAAATACATTGAAAGATCATGCAGGTGATCCATGCACGGAAGTTTAGAAACCGGCTTAATTGCCAGCAGTTTGCTGGATTTTTAGTCAACCACAGACGAATTCCAAAAAACTTTGGAAGCATAAATCCCATTTTATAGTGTTGTTAGACTTCTATGTGATTTTCTTTACTAAAAAGAACCAAAAGTGGTTATAAAAAGCTTTCTGTGACAGCTAATAACAGAATGTCTTGGAACAAGTCGTCGCAGAAACACCAGCGAGGCCAAATTCCGCCCAAAGGCGATACAAACTGCTGAACACTTAACTGCATCATTGTAAGGTTTTGCTTAGTCCATGATTTTCTGCACTGGAAGGAGTTATAGTTATACTTTGGTTCAAGAAAGCAGACTGATTGCTGTCTCATATTTAGTCTACTTAGTTTATTTACGGCTAGTAACAAAAAATCTCTTGATCTCTCCCGTAAATCCTTAATACGTTGTACACTTATTCTCGAGATGTCACGACATTTAATCATTGAACCAGAAATAGCATTCAACATCTGATTGTCACCGAAGTCAATAAGCAAATATTATTGTTGTTTTTTCCTCTTAATAATGTTTTGATTTCTGGTAATGGGGTATTTTTAATGACCTGATTAACGTCGCCGCGAGTCTAAGGTTTTGTTTGCCTGTGTTCTTAACGAATCTTCATTCCAGTTTTATTACAAGTGCGAGTATCTAGATAACTTGAAGTGAGTACACTTATGTACATGAATGTACATGATAATTTGATCTGACAGTCTTTAAACAGTTCATAGTGTTAAAGCTGTTCTTAAAAACAACCATGCTGCGTTTGAAAAGCCACCTTTCAAGTACAGTCTACTGTGTAAACTGCTATTTAACAACTAAATATAGCATTCAAAACAAAGCGAGGTCAAGCCCCGCTTAACAGCTACAATAGATCAAATATAAAGACAGTCTGAAGTAACTTTTCAACATGAAGATGTTTTAAAGAACAAACCAACTCTTCAGCACTCACAGCAACTTAAAGTGCAATTTATAAGTGGAAAAAATTAAAAGAGCAAACCTAGCTTCACTTTTATAAACTACACACGAAATAACCACTTTTTCGAGCAACAGAAGCAAAACCTGGGTAGTGTAACGTAATTTTATCTTACGTATAAGCCTGTTCATTCAAATGACTCTGTTTCTTGGTATATACTTTCCAGTACATATTCAATCGTAGAACTGTTAAGTTTTTTAACCAGGGCATATGACCTAATTACTGCACGACATCACTGAAGGGCTGCCTTATACAAGAAAAAACAAAATAGAAAAGGCGTCTAATTAAAATATGAGTGACCTAACCTTTTGAAGATTATAATCAAGTCAAAGTTAATACAGGTTTATATACTGATTTGGAGCCCCGATAGTCACCTTCGGTAGGTTTGAAGTCTTCAATTTGGCACCTACTTGTCTAATAACGAGAGTATATTTTCGGACTTTTTTGTGCTGTTTTCTCTCCTTTCTGAAGGAGTCACGCTTCTTGTTAATCTTGAGGTTTTCTTGGGGCGAAAATAATTGCGCGGGGAAGGAGATTTATCGTAATTTCTTGCTCAGTATGAACGTTACAGAGGGCAGGAAGTTAAGACTGATAAATAGACAGTGGCTGATTCGATAGTAGGACAAAAAGGCACCAAAACCAAACAGAAGAATTCGCACTATGACAGCAAATTAAAATACACTGGACTGACTTATGAAGTGATCTGGTTTCTTTAACGATCGATCTTACATCAAAATTGTTGCGGTTTAAAGCCAAACTGAGACATGGCTAGCATCGGAAATCATTCCCCAATTTATATGAGTTCTGAGTAAACAAATACTTCGATGCGGTTCTACAAAAGGAACTGTGCAAGAAGTGAAATCCAATTTTACGCAACTTCGTTATAAAAGCAACACAAATCAGATTCAAAATACTCCAGACTCCATGAAATGCTGTACTAAAATCACAGTTTTGAGTACTAAGACAGGACGGCCACGGTCTCGGCTAGTTAACCTATTTCTTTAATCTCTTTTCGATTGGAAACAATCAGAGCATTCCACCCACCCAAATAATTTCGGTTTTTATTCTTTTTGATGAGTTTCCACGTTTTTAGACTGCTTCCGAAGCTAAAGCAAATATCCTCTCAGCCCACGAATTGCAAGTCAATTACTTTCAAATCGGTTCCTGTTTTTCAGACTAGACGCGCCTCCTAACTTCAAAAGTTTATTAGCATTTGTCAATTTTCCCGTAGTCTGAAACGTGCTTCGAAAGAATAGTACAGGAGTTTCAATGTCAACTTTTCTCGGTTATAAAGATAGATATTTTATTTCCTTAAAAATAAGTTATTGTTTTAATGGCCACAGTTGAGTGTGGCTGTGAGCGACAGATCAGACGAACAGCTATTAGTCAAACTGAAAATATGGACTGTTCTTAGATCCAATGATTAATTGAACAATCAGTAAATGAAGAAACTCTTTTTTAATCAGGAGTCAGGACTTCTTAATAACTGCAGAACATGTATACATGATGGTTGATTTCCATTATTCTGAACAATCTTTTTACCTTAATATCACAGCTATCCGCTTAATCGTGAATTCTGATCGAGTATTGTAAACGGTGTCTTATGTGTGTCCGATAAATACAATATATGATATTAAGTCGGACCTTTTTCATATATATACTTTACACGGGAATGAGATGACTGATTAGCAATAACATTTGTGATGTGTTAAAAGAAATTTAATAAACGCCCCCTCTCTTCGATGGCGTCTCCTCACACGCGAGAACTGCGGACGGGGTTCAACAAGAGGACCCGCCCCTAGCAGTAATGGGAGGGGGGCTCATTAATTTCTTTTATATACTTTGAAAGTTTAATAGTAGATCAAATTCAACAATTAAATGGTTTTATACAATAATCAAAGTTATTTGTTACACCTATCAATTCCATCCGGCAACTGAACTTTCTAGGTTAAGTTAAGCAGTACATTACGACTTGGTAATAATGTTCATAAAAAATAAAAAAAGTTGAGACGGGTTTGCCGACGCCGAAAGCAGATCAGCACACTCCACCCCTACCCGGCGATCTGCGTCGTTTTCTTTCCTGGCTGTATCTAACCACTTCTAACATTCTGAATATATTATTGTGAAAAGATTTCTGAACTCAAACCTAATTGTTATAACCAATAATTGTGCTGAAATGCGATGAGCAGCATACATTTTACTCATTTTCGTATATTAAAAGTTCCTCAAAATGGGTAAATTCTACTTGAGGAATTAAGATTTTTTTTTTCTCAGGTATGTGCCAACGTCAGGTTTTAGTTTTCCTCTAACTTTCCCCACCTAGCGTCCTTACGAACATACGATCGTCGCCTCCCCCGCTTACCGTAGGAAGGAAAGGCGACCAAGATCGAATCACGAGAAGTGGTCTTATTGCCACACCCCTGCTGCGTCAGTGCTACAGTTTCAAAATATTCCCAAAGTAAACGGGCAGAAATTTGCAGCAAGGAAATTTTTTTCCACTAAAAATAGAGTGGTACTGAGCCTCAAGCGATGTAACAGCTTAAGAAATATAACGATAATCCTATCCGGAAGTAATCTCTATAGAAAAGGTGTTAAAACCTATTGCGTCTGTCGTGTCTGGGTGTGTAAAAATAAAGATATTAAAAGTATATTCTCTCAATAAACAAAACTTTTGAGGGACAGACTCAAGAACGACCTAAGAAGAACGATGAAGCAAGACCGCCTGAACAACTGCCTACTGTTGCATCGTCAAAAATTGATTACGGACACACTGAGACACTGTACAGATAATTTTGCTTCTGCCAACGAACAACCCAAAGGATATTTCGCCAAATTTAAGTAGGTATGGCTGGGTGGAAGATGAACCGCCCTCGTTTCAAAACGCTCCGCCACTTCTGCTGGTTTAGTTTTAAACTTAAGAATTTTAATTCCTCTTTAAAAGGAACGAACTCGGCGACACGATATACAGGCAATCTCATTCGGCTCTCTGTCGAGACATGTAACCTTCCTCAGCTTGCATTCTATGCCTTCTGTCTTCTGTCTCTAATATTATTCAATTTCTCTTAAGCTATTTGAATTTTTTGTTGTTGAATAAATCAGTCTGTGAAATACAACAAAACCTGCACAAGGTAACGTTCATCGCATCCATTTTAACCGGCGTAGTCTCAGTGTATGTACAATGTAAGTGCTTTCGATCGAGCCAGAGTAGAACAAGGTCTTACCTGATAACAACATACTTCAGGCGGGAATACTGCATGGGTTTTTGAGAATTCAGAAGCAAAACATTTTAACCTTAATGAAGCAATCAAAATTATTGTATCTTAACTGAACCAGTGTAATAGTTTATAGTTAGAGGAACTTAACATTTAACTCAAGTTTAATTGCGCATTGTCATTACTTTAATAGCTAGATCTAGATCCGCTTCTGCCAAGTTATATAGAAGCTTTTTGGGAGAATTATATCTCTGAGTAGACAGGGTGAAGTTTTGCGACGCCCTAGGAGAATCTGAAAACAAAATTAAATGGAGGGAAAGGGCTGCTGGGTTAGCCTGAATTTCATCCGATTACTTCGAGTCGTTATTACTCCCTCAGTTGTTGAGAGGAGAAAACGACTCGAAGCAATCGGATGAATTTCAGGCTACTGCTGGCTCCGTTGCGTCCCAACGGTCACCATGACTACGGGATAGGTGCAAGGTGCATAGGAGAATTTGTTGCCATAGCAAGCAAACTTTGCTCGTCTTTGACGTATATGATTACCCTTTTAATGACTTTGAGTTTTCTCTCTGTTGGAAAACCACTGCCATAAAATACCGGTTTTTTTTATGTAGTCATCTCTTGTTTTCATGTGTACAGTACAGTAGCCTGAGTAACATCTGTAAACCTGAAGAATGCTGGTATGGCCAGCCGAAATATTGTTATAAAAAAACAATACACGTTGTTTTAAATCAGCTTTGCTGTAGTCTTCGGACGTCTCGTTCTTGTTCTTTATATTTTGGCTGATTTGATCTCTTTTCTAGAGATCCAACGGTTACAACTAGCAGGATCTTCGTCCACGGTTTTTGCAGTTACTTTAATCCTTTACTATTGAGTAGCAGACGCCGGTTTACTATTTAGGGTGAAGGATGAAATCTCGAGGACGCGCGAGGGGAGAAAGGAACAGGAGGCCCTTCCTTTTCTTCTCCCCTTTGCGTGTTCCCCTCGCGCGGCCTTTAAAAAAAATAACTGGCGCCTGCTACGCAAGCTAACAGTACAGTGACTTGAGCTCATTCTGGGTATTGAAAACAATGCTGTCATTTAATAACCACTAAGAGAAAATGACAGGGACCTTTACTAATCTTTAAGTTGAAAGCTCTTAAAGAATATTCCGTTAAGGTGGCCCCATTCTAATTTTAAAAGTTAGTTTTTAAACCATATTTCTACAGACTGAAGAAACTCTTACTTCCAGTAACTAGAGATTTTATTTCTTAATCTAGACTGCTTAAGAACAAACAACCTAGAACAAGACATTGTAAAATGTTTAGTAAAGTCATTGGATGTCATACTGGCAGTTTTTAGTGTCGGCGTTTTACTGAACGTTGGAAAAAATAAGCTTTTTTGTCCGGGTAATAAAACAACGATTAACACGACAGGTGTTGGAACACGCTGCGATATTACGTTCTAACTCTATGGTATAGACTTCAAAGTGTGCCATATTAAATATGAATTGTTATTCTATAAAAAGAGTGATTTTACTTAAGATAGTAGAATATTAGGCGCTATTATGCACTAATTCCATCCCCCTTTGGATTACTTGTAGCCATTTTGCGTTAGTTGTTATTTTCTGTTTCAAGGGCCAAATAAAATCACTCTAATCCATGTAAGATGATGTTTCACAAGAAGGCATTGCTGTACGCTTACATCATACCTGCATAACAGTTATATCTTAACAATGAGCAAACCACGCAGAGGACCAAACTTTTGAATTATGCCGAGCCACGGTTTCACTTGTGCTTAGAAAGCTGGACTGTTTATTAATTACCCTGTTTTTTTTTTCACACAGCCGAGATTGAAAAAACGGCAGGAAAATGTTGAGTTTAAGATAACTAAAATTGTGTCAGAAAATAAGCAGTATTTTTAATTGTGTAACTGGATGTCTTCACGGGATATTTAGAGTCACTGTAATTAGTGTAGTAGCTATTATAACAATAGACTTCTATCAAGAAAAAAAAAACAGTTTTGGAGCCTTGAGAAAAGTGTTCTGTCATGTGCAAGAGAACAAAAAAAAATTCGCCCGGTGATACCGCATTGAGTTTCTCCAATATGTTTTTGTGAAGCAGCTATATTTCGCGTGGAAACGCTTACTACCGGCGAGTTAGGACTTGGCAGTGCGTGTTAACTAGGACAGAAACTGTAAACCAAGGATGCGCAGATAAGATAAAGAGATTCAGCTTTTTATTTGCTGGTGGCTTTCTCTTGGCGCAAAGTGCACCTCATTCATGATGCCAAAAAAAACTGAATAGGTTGAAATGACAAATTTCTTCCAATTCGTTTGTCATCCTCTAGCTGTGGATGAGTTGTTTCCGGAGCCCTGGTAAGTGTATAGTGTAATGTATGTCTATACACGGGATATGCATCTAAATTACCTGTAAGATGAACGCTTTTTCAGGCTAGAAAGTGCCAATTACATTGTATATGAAGTTTGTTTTCTTAAATGATATATTAAGTATATCTGTTACTGTTTTAAACTTTAACTCAACGTTCTAAACAACACTGAAAACAGACGTAGCCTTTACTGATTAAAGCAAAAAATATGGCTTGGAGACGAAATCGATGTTAAGGTGATCAATTTTCAAGGCGCGGAATTTTTCGTACAATGACAACGCCCAAAAAACAATTAACTCAAAATGAGAAATCGATTTGGTAGAGCTGATCAACTCAAGAGTGACAATTAACTCTTAACAAAGAACTTTATCGTTAATTATGTTAAAAGCAACTGTGAAAAATTTAATTTTGTTACTTATCATGATAAACAGTGGATTGACAGTATCATTGGGCAGAAAAACGTTCACAAATCTGCTGTGGTAGCATGCTTATTTTATGTGGCTGTTTAAATGTTTTTTCACAGTCTCCGTCGAGAAAGGATCAGATAACATGGTCAGAGAGCAAGTTTCGTTTGTTGAAGTGCAGAGCTATGAAGAATCCAGTTATACAAACTACAAGATCTAGACTTACTTTGAAATCTGCAAAATCTTGACAAACGTCGGCTTCAGTTGAAACAATGTGTTCACTATTTTTTTGGTTTGTATTAATTACTGCTCTGAACAATCTAAATGTCCTGCAGATTGAGAATAAACCGCTACACCTCTTTAAGCAAGCATTTTCTTTTGTTATTTAAAGTAATAAGCGGTGTTTTCTGCTCCCTTGACTATTCCTGCTGAGTAATGTTGGTTCACGACCGTAGAAAAACAATGGCTGACTTAGGTTTCCACATGAAGCTAAAATGGTTACCCATAGGACAAAAATATGCTTCCCATAGGAAAAAATTTGAATTAGGAAACAACTGAAACCTTTTGGGCCACGCTTAACTTGCTAGCATTCTCGGCTATTTCAAAAACCCAACTTGCGTCTTCACGATGAATTTAGTGTTGATAAATGACCGTAGGATCAAGACATATGCAGCCTTACTTCTGTCTTCCTGCTTTTAAATTCTGCTCGATTCGGCGGCGTTCGCGCTCTTAATAACGTTCTTTAAGAGATTACTCACCGCATGTGGAGTTGTCTCAGCAACTGAAATTACAGTGTTGTGAACTTCTAACATGTTTGTTACTAGTTTGTAGACTTTGTTTGCAATGCTAATTCAACTGTTGTTTTTAACACTGGCTCACCTGTTGAGACACCGCCGTTTACGTGAAACAACGACTTTTTGTATTGTTCGTTCATTTGCGGCATTTTCCTTGAACTTCATTTTAACCATCATGATTTTGATAATAATTCTATCTACAAAGTTCACCATTTAAATCTGTTTCCTTCCTTTTATACATCTCAGCTCATTAAGGTTGCAACAGGTTACTTTTGTTTCTCGTTTTCCGGCGGCCAGAAACATTCAAAAAGACATGTACTTCTCAGAGATCAGATTTAAGCTGCCCTTTTTTACCATTGCCAGTGCTAAACTATAGATACCGAAATTTTAAGACAAATTCTATGGAATTCTCGAATGTAAAATAATTTTAAAACATTGACTCAATTCAGTAGTAAGTGTTGCAATGTTCTGCACGGTGGATAAGCAGTGGAGCATTTTCAGGAATAAGGTCGCGATCAAAGTCATGAACGGGAAAAGCATAGAAGAATCAGGGGCACCCAACGACAATTTTCGGAAAATATCTGTTCGGAAGACGATTTCAGATCTAGAATTTTCGGAACAGTTGTTGCAAAATTTCTTGCTTGCCTGCCTCTCCTAGGATTTTCGAACATCTAAAAAATGGTCTAATTGCCTATTTTTAACGGATTTTTACCCTTACAAGGTCACCTAGAACTTTCGGGAGCATTTTTTCGGGCTGGAATTTTCGAAAAGGTAAGTTTTAATCCCTATAATTTTCGGATCACTAGCCTTTCAGCTAGGAAATCTGAACAGATGAAAAATTTTTAGGGGATAAAAATATGCCTAAATTTATCGTTTAAATACTAAAATACGTTTTTTATGTTTAAGTGGTTTTGAACTATATTCTCGTTGGGTGCCCAAGAAGAATGACAGTTTTTTCCTCTAAGATACAGAGATGTGGGATCGTGGTCAATTGTAAATTATGTGAATGTGCGCACGGGAGAAAGATGCTTGAAGTTAGTGAACATGATTAATCCTAACATAAATTACAATAATTATAATCCTTCATTTTACATTTTGTCTATGAAACCAAAAAGCTTTATAGATTCGTTGATTCGTAAAACTGAGCGCAATTTTCTCTTAGGTTGTTCTACAGCTGTCCCTGACAAATTCAGCATTGTTTTTGACTAACACTAACACTAAGTTTGAATGTTAGCTTTACATGAAGCAATTGTTAGAGGAAATTGGAAAAACAAATGTCCGTTTCAAAGAAACTCCATCGTTCAACAAATTATAACTTTTTAAACCTCTATCCTATGCTTGATAAATTTAGTGTGACTATGTTTTTTGCTTCCGTTGGAAAACAGTTACCACAGTCTTTGTGGCGGTTACTGGATGCCGAAGGACCGTGCATAATTAGCTTTCACTCTATTTCATGCTGCAGACCACAGTCATGAAGGTAAAATGCTTTTCGACCTCAACTGTGGATCTGCTCTACACCAGTCGTCAGAGACGAGTTCGAGTTCCGTGAATTATAGGAGGCTTGATTGACCAAATCAAATAAATGAATTTAGTATTTTGAACAAATGAAGCTGCAGGAGAAATGTGGCCATATTAACAAGACTTCTGTCAAACATCTCAATAGTACAATATATTTTTGGTTATCCTAAAAGGGAAAAAGTAGGTACTAAGATGATCATTCATCTACCTGTAATAAGAAATCTTTTTAACTTTCAACAGAAAAACTTCGTTACTGAAATGTGAAACTTTTCTATGCTCAAAGATTCTTATGAAGAAAATGAATTATTTCAATTCTAAAAGTTAAGGACAACTTCTTAGGCACTCCAAAATAACTCCTTTTAAGGGGTTGTTTTAGTTGACTCCAAGTTTAAATATTCTTTTTACCAATGCAGTTGTTTTAACTCTTGCTTCGGAATCCCAATCACACAGGATAATGGCAAAATGGCCCCAAAACTAACCCCAGAATGGGGATTTATTTCACTCCACATTAGGAGCTATTATAAAACTTTGAAAAACACCTTGCAGAAAAAGTATTTTCATTGATTGTTAAACATAGAGTGTTCTAGAAAATCTGAAGTGAACAATAGAACTCCATTAGTACATCTTGATAACATCAGTATAGTTTAGTGGCATTATATGGGATCGCCTATTTTGTGTTACAATTTGTAGTTCTTTATCAGTTTTATAAAATGTTTCCGTCAGACACTTAGTCACACCTGGATGGGCAAGTATGACTCTGTGATTAAGAGGTGATGTGCAATGTAACTTTGCGACAAGCTTTGGTTGATCTAGTACAAAGAAACAATTTAAATCAAATCAATTTTACCGTCAACTTTAAAGAGCTTGTTATCAGTAGAAATATAACATCAAACAGCGATTACCATAAAAAAATTAAATATACGTTTCGTCGTTTAATCATTAATAGATTCTACCTCAAAGAAATATTTCTTTTTCTTTTTCTTTTCCTTTCCTGAACCTTTTTAGTAACCTATGAGCTTAATGAAAATTTCTTAAGTATAGTGCTAAATTTAGTTATCGGATACGCAAAAGTCACGACCATGTGATATTTCCGGACTGGATGTCCATTCTTTTGAATTTACATGGCTCAGGGTCAGATCAGGCCACTGATGAACTGTGCATTGTCACCCTTAAGCAAGTAAAATTAGAGATATTTTTATGTTACGATTCCCTGGCCTTTGTTTGAGAAAAGCAAAATTCTCGTCCTCTCTCAATATGGGTGACATTTACTACCAAAAATTTAAAAGAAAAGTTCTGCCTTTTCTTTTGATAAACTTGCACTCAGAAAGCTAGAAAATTTATTCCAGTAAAAGATTAAATCTTTACCAAAATACAGGAAAACAATGAAACAATCTGGGAAGACATAATGGCCATTTACAACAGTTCTTAATGTAAACAAACTATTCAATGGAGTATAAATCCTCTAATACAACCAACACAGGCTAATCAAACATAGCCTGAATGAGCAATGCTTATTTACTTAACATCAAAAGATTTGCTATGCTATAAAACGTTATCGCTCCTTCCTCGCGGCCTCCTTCCAAACGTATTAATCTTATAAACTAATTATCATGATTCGTTTATATCAAAGAATGAATAGCCTCGAGCGTAAATGTTATATTCTGCTGCTGCTATCTCTGTATTAATGACGAACTACTTTACATGCGCGCTTAAAATAGTTTCGACTATTTTCGTCGCTGTGGAATGTCCATAGCTAGATTTAAAGAAACAAAGGCTTTAACATGAAACGGAACTATCTAGCGATTTCTGATACATTCCGTTCTGCGTTTTAAGAGTAGCCTTTCTCTTTCAAGGACAGTCTTATTTTACGTGATTGCATGACTACTGAGATTACTACATCGGCACACGTGATCATCTCCTCTTAACCAAACTCGAAATTGAAGTCTCTTTAAAACTTTTTTTATTGCCCCCTACAAAAATATAGAGTTTGTCTTTTTTTAGCGAAATTTCATTATTTTTAAACAACGTCCTTGTAATTTTAATTAATAAAACGACGTAGATGTTACCTTCGATTTGACAGGAGCCAGAGGGAATCTGTCCTAACTCTAAATGACTTTGATAATGTCAGTCTTTACACTCTCTTGTAACCTCTTCACAATTTTCTTGAGCTTACAGTTCAATTTAGAGAATTTATCTCCTGCAAACATATACAATTACTGTTTAGCTTGTGCTCCGTTGGTTGCTAAAATTTTAAAACTTTAGCGATACTCACTGTGAGCGGTCCTGGCTGAACACACGATGATCACAGAGTAAATCAGGCGTGTTACCGCTTAAGGCATGAATAAACACCTTTCTCTTTAATCAGACTTTTGCAACTCAATTGATAAAAGAGGATTATAGAGGGGCAAGCTGAATGGGAAGACCGCTGAAGGAAAGTTAACCTTATCTATAAAAAGACTACAAAAAATAAGTTAGTTAAAACCATATCCTACAGTGGTTCAGGCCACACCCGACGGTCTCTTTGAGAAGCAAATTTTTTTCCTCTTTACCACGAATAAAACCTTATCTTGTATAATTGTCAAGCTGGTTGCGGAAAACTTAATTGTCGATCATCTAAGCTTTCCTAACGAAAGGAAGATTTGAAATGGGCGTTCTCTCAAAACTTCGTAAACGCTGCAGGTTTATCTTTAGGAAGAGTACTAGAGGATGTTTCCGTTTAGCTCCTTTGAAGGTTTATCTAGCAAACCAAAATATCAGGCCTATTTTTTGTTTGATTCACATAATTATTTCTAAGAGTAGGTGTTTATGTACTACCAAATTATATAGACATTATTACAAATATAGCTAAGACAAAATCCTAAGAAAGACAGAGAAAAGAGAAAGAGATTGTAGAGAGTTGGGCCAAACCTGCCAGGCACTCTTGACTATCTGCCTGATTGAATTCACACAAAAAAATACTGAAAAAAATATCATTTTACAACAATCTTGTCAATCTTGGATAGCATGTTAAACAATTTGCAAAGAAAAAGAATGTGATATTGGTGATTTGATTATTTCCAAGGCAAAAACTCCATCGGTATTTTTATTTTTGCCAAAAAATAGCCCAGCCTCTGACTTGAGTGATTTGAATGAAATGCTCAAACTAATAACCCCCAGACTGAACATTTTAGGTCTGTCTAATGCCGTCTGTAGAAAGATTAGTATCCTCGGAGAAGACTTTTTCAAATTGTGTTTAAAGAGAAGTGATTGTACTCTGGACTTTTTTAACGGCGCCCCAAAATATCTGTTATTTAGTTCTCTAGATCTGTGGCAACATTGAAGTATACAGGAAAACCAAATATTTCTAAACAAGCGCAAAACACTGTAAAAGCGTGCCAGTAGCAAACATAACTTTGCCATTACAGCTACTCATACATTTAAAAGACGTTGACATGAAAACTGAGGCTAACTAATACGAGTCACTGACGATGCTTTACATAAGGGCAAAAAAATTGACTCTGTTCTTAACCTCACATCAGTTTCACTGCACAGGCGATTAACTCCTTACTGGTTGATGCGCGACCACGTAAAACATGGTGGGCACTTTCACCGCAAACCCAATAGGGCCATTTATGCGAGGAAAAATAAGACGCGTCTTACATAAGACGCGTCTTAAATAAGACGCGAACTTTCCGTATAAACAGCACATTTCGTCTAAAATAAGACGCGGCTTAGCTAAGACGCGTCTTATTTTAGAACAGCCCTTTAACACCTGTTCTTAGATAAGACGCCTCTTGGCTAAGACGAGAAAAACTTCGTATAAATGACCTTCGCGTCTTAAATAAGACGCGAACGCATAGTACGCATGCGTTAATTATTGGCGCGCCACATTGGATTGCCGTTGCTACGGGCAACATTCACATGAAAACGAGTCAAGAACAGAAATAAGACGCGAACCATTTATACGAGCTGTTCTCGTCTTAGATAAGACATGCTCGTATAAATGGTACAGTTCCCGTCTTATTTAAGACGCGTCTTATGTAAGACGCGTCTTATTTTTCCTCGTATAAATGACCCTCATGACATTGCTTTGAATCAAGAGAAAAGTCATGGACCACGTGATCTCTTCTTCAACCCTTTAAACTAAGCTTTTTTGTGTAAGTTCTATGCGTCACATTCTACTTATAGTTTCTAGCCTAGACGTTTAGATGTGATTCAAGCTGTTTAGCGCCAACATCGTGCATCTAGAACCGAGTCATGCAACGCTTGCAAAAGTAGTTAACAGAAAGTGGAAAGAAATTTATTATTTCAAATTTGAGGTATAGGAGTTTGAATTAATAAAAATAAATTCTCTTCATCCCGTGGACCTTTATCAATGTCCCTGTCATGGTGAAAACGGCACATCAGGAAAAGAAAAACAACGCTCGCGGTTACGCGACTATCAGCTAAAACTAGAACCAGCAGGGTGACCATGAATCAAGCTGAAGCATGGTATGAATAAGGCCACCATGCAGTGAACCACGTCTGTCAACAAAATATTCGCCACCATTTTACATGAAAAAAACTTAGATAGCATCGAAAGGTTCCCGACAACGTGTAGAAGGTTTAAGCTGAGAAACGCGATGAACCCCTGAGAAACGATCATCAGTCTTTTGCAGGACTATCCGGCGAGTTAACGAACATGTCTGGACAGAATGTCATTACCAAGTGGAGATTTTGTCTCTTACATTATTCCATCTGACATAAAACAGAATTTTGAAGGAACTCTGACAAATCCTGCATGGCTCCTGGGTCCTTGCTAAAGGGTAGGTTATATAAATGGGATCGTTTTTTCATAAAGGATTAAATTAACTGTAAAAACCGTGGACGAAGATCCTGGTAGTTGTAAACGTTGGATCTCTAGAAAAGAGATCTAATCAGCCAAAATATAAAGAACCAAGAACGAGAAGTCCAAAGACTACTGCAAAGCTTATTCAGAACAACGTGTATTGAAATATTATTATGTTTAAAAAACAATACACGTTGTTCTGAATCAGCTTTGCAGTAGTCTCTGGACTTCTCGTTCTTTGTTCGTTTTTGTATCGCGGAATGAACACAAAATTTGTCACGACCACCGAAACCAGTCTATAAGTGGTGCTAGCAGTCAATTTCCCTTTCAATACGACTTCTTCGTTTCAGTACTGATGCCCAATGCAGAGAGAATAATACTATTCTTCAGTTCTATTCTCTGTGAGTCTGACTAATATACATATACCCTCATATACCCTCTTTAGCTTAATTCTTAATATGCACTTCTCGATACTTTATATTTAGTTTAAGAGATTTATGCTTTATGGCGACCTGCATTTACTTCATTCGTTTGGGAAAACGATAGCCTGTCTGCAGACATACCTCAGCGCAGATTGAATTCATTGATTTCTCTCGAGACATTTTATCCCGGCGGGTTTTGTGTGTCTCTACTTACCTGTTCTATGAGTGTGAGAATTGAAACTTGAGAATTGTATGTAACTTGTGTTTCCGTCGTGGAAGGAAGGAAGAATTACGGGAAAAAAATGGGAAATCGTAGATCACCGAACTTCTCTTGAGGCGAGATCAGACAACAAGACAAGCCATAGCCGGACCACCATAACCGCAAAGTGTTTGAGCATTTAATCTCATTAACCACCATCAAAGTCAGCACTTCGTGTTCGCTTGGCACCGATTTCACGACTAATGATTCAATTTGTCCTCTACCAGAAACTTAATATTAAAAAGAGTAATCTGCTTCTAAAGTTGAAATTTTTTTCTGCCAATCTTTACTGAAAATTTGCTTATTGTGACTTTTTGCGACAATGGGTTGCAATACTAAACAACCCTCGTCTGAAACAATGAAGGCTTATTATAGAACAGTGTTGACTGAAAAGGGAAAGTATCACTCAGAATAATCCATCTATTTTCCGGTAATATACTTTATAAAGTACCATACGGAACACACTTCAAGATGGATGGAATGATAAGAGAACTAGAAAAAACCGTGAGTAATTCTTACTTAAAAATAACACCAACGTGATAAACCGTTACATAACCGACATGACTCACCACAGTTCTATGATTTTAAAACACTTCAATGCGCAAAAGTCTCCTGCAATTCTTTATTTCCCGCTTGCATAAACCTGTGAAGGGCAGAAAAATGGTTAGGGCTGTAAAATCAATGTGGGTATAATCTGTAAAGACGACACTCCAAAGCAATTCTGATAAATCCGGAATCACTAACAGGCACAATACCCTTTCACTGCGTTTTCCTAACATTAACTGTTTTCTTGCTTATCCAATTTGGAAGAAATGCTGCTTACTCTGTGACAAATTTACCGTAAAAATTGGAGTGAATTGTTACCGTACTTGTTTGTAAGGCAGTAAATTCTTTTGTAGAGAGTTAGACAAGTCGGGAGACAAGCTGTTGTTGTGAAAAGTCGTTCCAAGGCTGCTCGAGATCTAGTAGCTGTTAGATCGGAAAGCTCTGATTTTTTTAGCCTGCTGTGAGGGATTGTTGTTATTCTAGTGGAAACTGACTTTGTAT
The DNA here is from genome assembly GCA_964035705.1 of Porites rus. NCBI lineage: Eukaryota > Metazoa > Cnidaria > Anthozoa > Scleractinia > Poritidae > Porites > Porites rus. The sequence goes on along the minus strand of OZ038000.1, from coordinate 996,447 downwards.
TAGAAATAAGACCCGTTTCAACAATTGATCGACAGCAGGACGTCCTCAGACTATGACAACAATGACCACGAGTGTCCAAAATCTCTCGGGGGGCAGCCACATGTTTTAACATTGGTATGTTCCAAGGGATAGCGACAGCGACTGATATTTGAAGATGCTCTGCCTTTAAATAATACATCCTTTTCGGTTTGGAACTTTAAATAGAGTTATTTTCATCTTCATTTCCATTCCCTCGAGTTGGTGTTTTCCCTTTTTTGCACGTAGGCTATGCGGCTCAGACTGTTCTTAATTGGTAGAAGTAACCCTACCCCCCTGAACACGGGTGCGCGGCAAAATCAGAAGAAGCAAGTTTATACAACACACACGAAGACCGCAACAAATTTCAGCCATTTAAAAAAAGAATATAAAAAACCAAAATTTAGCAAAGCGATATAACGGTTAGCTGATCCTCGCCCGTTTTTCATTTTAATGGTTATAAGGGTTATGATGCACTAAAATTTAAAAAAAATCTGCTGTACTAAGTCAGTTTCACTGAAGTTGAATTCTTACAGTGGCTAAGAAAATTTTGAGCGGACTTGTAAAAATACTTGTTTGATTTAGGATTAGAAATTGTCATTGTAAGAATGAGTCAACAGCCAGGGCATCTTTAGCGGACATATTCCGCCACTTTTTTATGTTTCACAAATTCCTTTTTTAGTCAGCCTGTGTTGACTTCAGTGACTAGAGTTCTCGGCAAGAAACTTAAAAGTACGAATTGCTCAAATTATTGGAGAGATTTAACTTCTAGCTTTTTTTTATTCGAGAACTTTCCGTATGACCCTTCAACATTTTACTCATCAAATGAAAGAATTTAGGTTAATATTATCTACCGAATTGTTATTTATTTATAACAATATAATAACAAAAATGCTGACATAAGCAATTATATTAATGCATTACTATTGGATCCAAATGGTATGACTGCTTCAAACTTGAATGGATGGCGTGCCTTTTTTTTTTTAAAGTATTCTTTCTTTTTCATTTTCTGGCATTCTAACAGAGTCATCAGTTCAGTGCTTGCAGAAAATTTACTAACTCATATTTGGAATAATTGAGGAAGTTGTTGTTTCCGTTGCGGAACAGTTTACCAGAGGCTCAAAAGTCAGCATGAATTTTGCAAAAACAATAAAGCAATTTTTCAATGATTCGTAGCCGGAAAAGGTAAGACGCTAAAACAGAATACAAGACAACCGCGAGATTTAGAACTCACCGGAATCAGTTAACATCTGTGATAAACTAGTTGAAATTAACTTATCACATTAATATGTTATAGTAGTTTCCGTGAGTTTAACAGAGTTAAGTGATATTTCCGATCTTCCACCTACTAAAGAGTAATGCGGTAAACTTGGTCATGCACTGTCTGTGATCTTTGTTTAACAGTGTGCCACAATAGGTAATAGCGGTAGAGTTTGATTTGGGGAGGGGTCGGCCATTTGAACTTTTGAGGCGGGGCATGGGTGATTTGGCTTGCGTTCTTTTAAGCCAAACTTTTTTCGGATTTATGGGAATTTAATGTATAATTTGATATATATTTCTAGTTTCTCTTTTTTTTTTTTTTTTTTATCTAATTCATTGTATTATATCTCAAAATTGTAAGGCCCAGTCCATTTTGAACACGATGTAATTAGTTTAAATTATTATTATTATTTTTTTAATATCTATATCTTTGTAAAATAATTTCGTAATTCGCTTATTTCTAAGCGCGACGATTTTATTAATAAACCAGACTTACTTACTTACTATACAATCCAGATTGTTTGGATTTTCGCGCTGGCTGGAACAAAAATCTGAAATACGATTGATCCAGACAGTAGCTGCCTGCATGCTGCTCTGATATTCTTCTCAATTTAAACACAGGTTTCTTTCCGCTAAATTAAGCGTCTTCTTGTGCGGCGGCATAGAACAAAGGAGGAGTATAAATAACTTTTCCCTGAACTAACCTTGACCCGCCGTCTTTATTAATGAACGAGAACGTTCTTGCGATCGAAAAGCGGTTTCGTTAAATAGCACAAAAATATGAAACTAGCTTGAGATGCCAATCTGAACGATCCAAGTGCGGAGGTGGATCGTTCTGATTGCAGTCTTAGATAGGTTTAGTCCTTAATGGAACGAAAAATCAAATTTCGGATCGCAAAATCCGGATTTAGATTGGTCAAAAGGAATGTAACCTTGGTTTCGGTAAGAATTTTTTTCCCAAACCCCTAGGGATAGAATTTTTTCTCTTCTGAGAGAAGTTTTTTTCAGGGTAGGAATTTTTTTTCCTATGATATTCACTTGGCAAGATCATTTCCCCTGAAAATCAGTCCGCGGGATGTTACTTCTGAAATCACCCATACCCCTCCCCCTAAAAAAAAAAATAATAATAACAACCGCAAGAGCCCGCTCCCATGATTTAAAGTTTTGCCACAGGATTTCAATCAGACCCTTCACTGGTTCAAGGCTTTCATGAGACAGTTTTTTCTCTCTAAACACCTTTGAAGCAGGATACTATAACACATACAAAGACGTAAGTGGAGTGGAGAGTTTAATTAAATTAAATTAAAGAGCAGGAGTTTCATATGTCTTTTCATAAAAATATTCTTTTTAGCGGGTCTTTCTTACCGGCTAAAAACTGTTGTATAAATTTTGCTGCTATCACAGGTAGCCCAAGCTCGAAATACGAGCATCGGTCCACGGGACGATTTATGGCCGTTTTATGGGTTCAAGTTATATAGACAGAAAACCGTTTACACAAAAACCCATAAAACGGCCATAAATCGGCCCGTGGACCACACAGGAGAGACGTAACACATTTTAAGTAAGGTAAGCTGTTTTTTTATTGAAATCCTTTCATTTTCGTAGGTTACAGAAACGATAGGTTTTTTTCCCATACAAATCGTTATATTTTGAATGTTACGCAACAATGCAACCTCGTCCCCAGGGCCCACCCATTTGGGAAAAGCCCTGTGGACGAGGTTGGCAACAATGCCGATGCTCGCCGATGCTCAAATTTCGAGCTTAGGCTACCTGTGCTGCTATGAAACCTGAACGATGAAGATATTAGTCGATCATTTCTAGCCAAAATTGCTCTCTATCATCACCGGACTAATGTTAGTAAGAAAAGTTTTCTGAATTGTAGAAGTAATCAAAACTGACCTTCTGATAAGAACCGCTCAAAATCTAAGGTTTTTACATCCACAGTTCACTTTAGCAGAAAACGTCCCTCTTCTTTAGCAATTAACCAGGATACCAAGTAAGAAAATCGCTTGTTTCTTGTAATACAAAGTCAGTCAAGATAACTCAGAGTAAGGGTCAGGACCCTTTATATAGTGATCTCAAACCCAGTTTTCGGGGCATCATCCTACTGCATGCTGGGTCAGTTTCCTACTGAGTTAAGAGGGCGTGCCAGTGCCCGTGCTGGGTACACCTCCTCGATCAATCCTGAATCCATAGGTCTGTTCTGAAAATAAACAGGATCAAATTTAAAATCAATTGGACGGTTTAAATCTGCGGTTTTGAAATACATGATCTAAACTGAAAAATAAATTTAAGAAAATTAAAAAGCTATAATTTATCTAGCTAACTCAGAAAACAAAACCGCAGAACTAAAGACAAAGTGTACTTACATTTCTAGATTATCACTGAAAAACTCAGTTAAAATTTACATGAGACTTCTATTGAGCCATTCCTTGAAGTTTACAGTGTGCTCGACGTTCAAAAAACATGAAAGACACGGTACAATTACTGCAAAGTTATGCTTTCTATGAAAGTATCCCAATTGGGGTCGATACAATAATGGTACTAAGACCACTTTATAAATAAAATGCCTAGAATAGACATAAGCGGCAAAAGCGAGAGCCGCAAAAATTAACAACTTACGATTTCTTGAGCTGAAAAGTAACCTTAGAGTTTCTGATTTTCTAACCCCTGGCGCGAACGACAAAGCTAACTCGCTTTTGACCGGTTTAAAGACTGCGCACAAAAATTTAGGTTTTGAGTGTCACGTCCGGTTGCACCTTTATGCTGTGGCTTGAATAAACCAAAAAGAAACAGTGGGATGAAAAAGATGTCTCCCAGGTAAAACAAAAAGAAAATATATCTTTTATCGCCAAGGCGCATCAATGATCAGAGAAGGTAAACGATCCATGAACCACATCCATGATTTACTGTCGCAGGCAGTTTAATGCAGACACATCAGACACGATTCTGTGTCCCCGAGTCTCTAGTGCTTACCTCAGGTCTGCTCTTTGTGGAAGAAACAGCCGCGAACGTGTGGTTTTCATTACGTGTAGCTAACTGATGTTTTGATTAACCCACAGAAGTCCTCATAGTAAAAAGCTGAGTCATTAATACTTAGGGGCAATGCTGTTTTAGGGACTAAAAGGTATGTTGACTTCTGTTCTCATGTAACCCATTGGCGGGCGGCTTTTAACCTGGAAAACCCCTGAGTATCAAATTAAAAACAGGTAGTTCTCTCTTAAAAACAACGATGTGGCAACATGATAACTAGGATAGCTGCTAAGTTTTTTGGATATTTTTATAGTGTGCGTGAGAGGGACACGAGAAGGGCAGAGGAGACCTTCTCTCCTTTTCTCCCCTCACGCGTGCGCGCGTCCTCAATCTACGCAGCCTACTCGGGATGTTTCAGTTAATTAAGGGATGGTGGCAACTCTAATTAAACCGCGGTGTTTGCATCATAGGGGGTGTACCACAGTGTTAAAAGTTAGACAAGCCATTATAGCAAAGCTGGCACTACGACAAAAGTGCGGCGACTTCGATAAGCTCAGATTGGGTCAAATGTTTAGTCTTGTACAATGATATTTGAAATTCAGACTAGTGACATATGTAACCCCCTAAGAGGGCCTCTACAACTTGTCTTTTTTAGGGACAGTGCTCCGCGTGGTTTCCGATATACCAGGGACATCATTAGTATTTTTTAAACTTACATATGAAAAGAGAAATTAACTACAGTCGACTCCCGATAACTCGAACCTTCAAGGGAAATCGAAAAAGGTTCGAGTTATCGGGAGCTCGAAGAAAATAGCCGGAAGTAAGGAAAAAACAGTTTTTACTGCATAGTCAGAACATTTTAATCACATTTAATCACATTCAATTGTAGAAATGTCGAGTAAAAGATACTTCTAGATTATAAATCAGAACGTAACATAACAAAACCTTGCTTAAATAGAGCATGCGTTTTACTGTTTTTTGAAGTAAAGCTGTTTCACGCTACATTTGTAACAAACGACATCAGCCTCCCTTAGTAACCTATACAGCTGCCTATATGCCTACAACACTGCAACACGTATTCAAAAGTCAATTAATGTTTGGGACACCAGTAGACTGTTTTCTTCCCGATTTTTAAGGGCTCAGAACATGGCTCGAGTTATCGAGGGTAAAATTAAATAGAAATCATCTGAGGGGAAACAAAAACTACTTCGAGTTAGCGGGAGGTTTGAGTTACCGAGGGTAAAATAACAGTAAATCCAGGGGGAAATCGATTTTGGTTCGAGTTAGCGCGAGGTTCGAGTTATCGGGAGTCATGATCAACTGTAGTCATTAATTATCATCCGTAGTCCAGGTGTTTATAACACAAGATCTACACGGCATCGCTGACTAGAACACTTCATGATTAACTATCGGGAAGCACATCACTGTTAGGTTGCCAGGAGACACCACTCAGACCACTGTAGTGTTGGTCGGTCAGAGATCCTATGAGAACGCGAAATTCAGGATTGGGACTTGAATATTAAACAATCAGGCGCTCGCTCAAGTGGCAAATTACTGACTTTAGGGTGACTAAAATTAGCTAATAAGATCCTGCACGGTCCCCGCCTATTCTGATCTTTGAAACTTACAGAGTATCGGCAGGTCAAAAGAAACTTAAGCCTTACTTTATAAAAAAATGATATGCTGTTCGACTCACACATTTTTTTATTTATGATCATTTATGTCATTCAGCAATAATGAACTCCTTCAGAGAAGACAATTCTAGTAGGTTGTCGGCAACTGTCTACAATAACGACCATTGAAATAAAACGGTTTCTAATTTTAGGTCGTTCTTCACCGGCTTCAATTCAAGATTCAAGGATGATGATACGGCTAATCCGTGTCGACAAGTTCCGACTGTTTTAAATTTTGAAAACCAATCATGGTAAAACAATACAGTCGACTCCCGAAAACTTATTTTCCTTTTACCCTTGGTAACTCCAACCCTTGATAACTCGAACCTCCCGCTAACTCGAAGTAATTATTGTTTCCCTTTAGATCATGTCTACACAATAACTCGAACCATGTTGTAAGCTCGAGACAATTCAAAAAATAAACGCACTGAACTGCAGTCTCAAAAAAATCGTGTATTTTTCTCTTTAAACTTCTTTACCTTTTTGTCAGCCCAATTCAAATATTAATCAAGCTTTGTTGCTCAATTTCTTTTTCAAAGTATCAATATATCTCCCTTGAAGTGAAGTGTGCAAGTTACTTGCTTTCCTCGCCCCCATCGCAATTCCTTATTTCGGGTTATTTGCTTCGAACTCCCGATAACTCGAACTGTTTTCGATTTGCCTTGAAGGTTGTAGTTATCGAGGGTCGACTGCAATTCGATTACGTTTAGCTATCCTAATTTCTGTCGCCCGGAAGTAATTCTCTGCTCCCCAGTCCCAAGATAGCGCTGTGTCTTTCTTTAAGAAAAAATCCTTTACTTTATTACCAAGGGCGTCTAAAATGACATCAGAATTGAATTAAATTTTGGAATGAACAAAAATGATGCTCTACAGCACCTATTCACGAATGGGCAGCTGCATCTGGATTATGAACCAAGTGGCGAGTCGAGTGGGTCCGGTGCAAGACTGACTCACCTGAACAAACTATCCTAGTGGAACCTTAAAATGAGGCAGGGTAGTCTACTCTACCGGGTGAGGGTTGTCACGGAGGTGGGGGGTGGGGGGGGGCACTCCCTTATTTGGCCACCACGGGTATGTGCAGCTGAACAGGGTACGGTTTTCAAGGTCTTGAGTCTTAAACAGGGTATGCAATTTCACCATTAAGCAGGGTTGTCTTTTTGGACTGGAAGCCTTTCAAAGATCGAGTGTTAAGACTTGCGATGAGCGGTCCACATTTGCAATACTAATAATATATTTCCTAAATATCTATTTTCACGATCTTAGGGTAAAAAGTTATTTAATTTTGTATGCCAGGTGTATGCAAAACAACACAAATCAGGGTCAGAAAGTAATGTCTTCTGTCTTAAACTGGGTAGCGAAATGAGCAATTTTTGTCTGACGCGGGATCGGGGTTTTAAGGCCCCGGCGGCACCGCTCTAACCACTCTTTCCTTGAGTGCCCCCCCCCCCACCGGGGGGTTGTCCAGTATACTCGCACTGTAACGGTCCGTACAAACCGTGTTGCGATCCGTACGGATCTCAAAATGCATCACAGAGACAAACAATATTTTCATGGGAAGAGAGGGTATATTTACGGTTTGTCGATCCGTACACTACAGATCGCAAAACTCGCATAAGGGGAGCCGCGTGCCGGCACACTTTTTGCCTTTTGTATCCTACATACCGCAAGGTCACCCGAACGCTGGGGCAACCCTATCTGAGCACCATAGTTACCCCATGGCAGGAGCCCGGGTTACTACCTAGAACCTGGATAACCCAATTTGCCTTGGAAGTCCTTTGTTAGAGATAACTCAGCGTACTTACTTGGTTTCTGGGGATTTATAATGCTTTCGATTACTGCAGAAACTGAGTAAAGTACACACCAGGACATCCCCAACGTTTGAGTCTTGTTACATGTTTTCCCCCATGACGTGTGCACAGGCCTAGTACTAGGCCTTGACTTCCCCACCTATCCGCTAGTAGTTATCCAGTCGACTCAAGATGTAGTTTTGCTCGTTTTTATTTTCCACAATTTGCCTTTTACTTTGAACATACCGGAAGTAAGACTATCTGGTAACTTATCACGGCCAAGTCTGGTCCTCATATACCACTGGCAAAAAAATCGGTAGCAGGTTCCGTTTATACTCAAATAAGTAGCGCCGAGCCTGTTAGCCCTAATAAAGTGCTAAGAATCCTTACAACTCAATAGTTTAAATTGCAAAGTAGTTTTCTTCTTGCAAACAGCAAAAAAATTCATGATGAGAACAAATTTCCTGGGCTGTTCAAAGAATTCAAGTGCTTCAAACAAACACTGTGTATTTGGGTTCCGTAGTCAAAAGTTAAGGCGCTTGTTCGAGTGGATAGAGTATTTGGCGGTGACTTGCGATAGCGGTAACTGTTCAAATACAGTTTTTAATGCTCTGACCAACTCAGTGATATATGAAGAACCAGTTTTTTCTTCCTAACAAAGTTTTGTTCTGTAGACTTACGTAAATGACTATATCTACGCCCACAATTTCCAAAGCAAAATGCTTAAAACAATTACGCTGGGTAATATAACTCCTACGTACGGTTTTACTTCTGAAAGAATTAAGGAAATTACAATTACATTTTGAAGATGATTGCAGTACAATAAATATAAGCACTAAAACAAACCATGCGAACTCAAAACTGATGACATTAGCAATCCAAAAAGCTCGAGTAAAACACAATAAAGGGGCAGTTCTAGGAGTAACACACCCGCTAATAAGAACTTATGGAGTACCTACCACTTTAAACTACCCAAAAATACAAGAACCTGTTTAGCCAAGCAAGATCAAGCAGGTTCCTATATGTGGGTTATTATGATAAACAATTTAACCAATTAAGGAGGTGTAACTTTGAGTAGTAAATTTAAGTACAACAAGAACATACTGTACTAAACTGTATGAAAATTCGGTAAAATCAGTTTCGTTGGGATTATAAGAATAAAATTACGAATAAATAAACAGTTTCTTCATTTTTTTGTAATCAACAATCTATAATCTCCTTCCAGAATCCATTTTGCCAGACTTCTGAACAAAAGTAGGTTCTTATTCGCGGGTGTTTACTGTACGAAAGCTAAGTAAGTAAAAGCAAGATCCCACACTAAATAACACTACCTTACACTACGTGTAAGAGACGGGCAACTTGAAAATAATTAACAATGATTTAACGAGGTGTAGGTGGATAATTATTTCAGGTATATCAACTACAAAAACCACTAGTTGACTATTCCATTCAGCAGGATTAATATGGAGAATTTTCCGAGTGCAATCCATTCTATTCAGATTTTTGAAAAAAAAAAAGCGGACAGTCAAGGGACTGGGGCAAACTCACGTTTTGGAACATTTCTTTCTGGAATTTTCCGTTTCATTCAATTTTGGTTGCCGGAATTATCCATTGAATGGTTCGAAAGTCCAAATTCTCGGAGATTTTTCGTTTTCGGTTCAAAATAGCTAAACATAGTAACGTAGCGTGTGAGTACCTAGTCACAGCGCACAAAAAACATTCTTCTCTGGTTTGGTTGACATTACTACCCATTAAATGGTCATATTGATTACGAATCATAATTGATTAAAAATGCATATGAGGCGTTAACTCAAACAGCACACAAACGCTTGGGAACAGCAACTAAACAGGAATTCCTTATAGGAAAGTATTGGTAAAAGCTACAGTCAATTAACTTTCTTCTTCTGTGGCTGCTGCTGTAGTCGTCGTCATTTCCTGGTCTCCTTCAGTAGTCGTCTGTACATACTCCACCTGTAGATTAACTTCAGTGGGCTTCACTTCCGGTACATAGACCGCCATTAGTGCAGCAGCTCCCTCGGCATCCTGGGATGTCACACCCTCGAAGATTTCCTTACCTGTAGAAGCCTCGCCTTCCTCCATGGGTTCTTGAGCTCCAGCTAACTGATGCTGACTGGCGGAAACTAGGGCTTCCACTGCGGCTTGTAGAGCAGAAGACGCGTCGTGAGAGTGTCCTGAAGCGCCGTTAGCAAGGCTCAGCTCCACTGTTGCCATCTCCACCTCTCCACTGGCCTGTACTACCTCTGTCACCTGCTGACCGCCACCTTGACTTTCTGCTACAATTAACGAGCTTGCATCCACAGTGGACGTCTCTTCAACGCTCTCACCAGCAATTCCTGCTTCAACAGTTTCCTCTGTCTCCATGGTAACACCACTGGCTGCCGCGGATTCGGCTATGACGTCAACATTGACGTATCCGTCTTCTTGCTCGCCAGTCTCGTCAGTTTGACTGCCCTGGTCCACGCCAGTGTGTTTGCGTTTGATATGTTTAGTCAGGGAGGATTTCTCTTTGAACTGCCTGTTACACACTTCGCACTGATAAGGTTTCTCGTCCGTGTGGGTGAGCTGGTGACGTCGCAGGTTGTACGGACTGGCGAACTCTTTGTTACAGATATCACAGATATGCAGCGTAACTTCTTTAGCTTTCACTTTGGCCTCTGAATAGCACAAAACGACAAAACACAAGCAAGTTAAAGGAACAGGGTTTTACAAATATTATTAAGGTACAGACAAAAATAAATTCACACGTAACAAGGCGTACATCAAGAACGCAGGGTGTGTCCATATTCACATGTAACTGTATTCATGAACCGTGTGAGCGGGATTTTTTTTATCACAGTAAATAATCTGAAAACAAGTTAGCATAAGGACAAAATGGCCACGAAATACACCATTGAATACTGTATGAAAGGTTTCTATTTCTGGAATACCCTAACAATAAATGTTTATCGAAAAAGAAACAACTGTACACAAAAGTATCCCTATCACATCTTTCTCATGGTGCATGGACAAAAGAGTGATAAACCCCATTCTCATCACGGTGAACTTGAAATGCTATAACACTATTTTCCATTGCGTTAGGGCTTTTAGAATAAAGTTGAGCCATAGAGGAAACAGGCTTGTTTGTCAAGTAACTATAACAGTTATAACAAACCATTCTGACCTTTTTTCTCGCAGGTAAGCAAGTGTTTCCTTAAGTCCCCCTTGGTAGGGAAGGTGACTTCACAGAAGCGGCATTGAGCGATAGGTTTCTCTTTGTTCTTGTTGTCGCCGCATACTTTTCGGATGTGCTTCTTAAGATGAGACAGTCGTCCAAACAGGCTTCCGCACTCGTCACACTTAAATGGACGCAGGTGATCATGTCTGGTCCTGATGTGCATCGTCACTGTGGAGTCGTGGCGGAACGCCATACCGCACCTACAAGCGTGCAAATAATACGCTTGTTAACCACAGAGTTAATAAGAAGGTAGGGTATGTGTTTTATACTCTTTTTTGAGTTCGAATATGAAATCCAATGATGTTACCATTTAAACTAACCTCTTCAGCTGTACTTTTTCAACCTACCATTTGTTTTTACGCTATTTAGAATTTTTCTGAAATTTTTAATTTCAGTTAGCGTAAGGAGTGAAATGGTTATCTTCAAGAAAAATCGCGCATTTTATTCTTTAACATACTGAAAGTAATTGTAGCCATTTGAAAGTGCCTACGGAGTGGTTCATCTTGAATGCATGATTACACTACAAGATTGCGTGTAGTACTGTGTAAACTCAGGGCCTGTTTTACATGGAGGTGGGGGACCCCAGGTAGGTGAGGTAACCGGTTTAGGTGGGGTAACCCCCCTTTCCATATAATCATCTCTCATATGGTCACCCCACCTATCATGTAAACGCGATCAAATTAATATGAGAGATTGTATCGACAGGCGGGTTACCCCACCTAAGCGGGTTACCTCACCTACCTGGGGTCCCCCAACTCCATGTAAACAGGAATCGAGGTCCTGAGCTGTATTGAGGACTACTGAAGGGAGGGGGCGGGTGGTGTTGGATGGGATCGGAGATGAGACCAATAATTCAGTCTCCCAAAAAAGAAACGAAAGCAATGGAACCGGTTTTTGTTTTTCTTCATGAAGTAGAAGTTGTTTTTATTTTCGACAGCTGATCATGTCAAACACGTACACAGAGAGAAAGTAACTATATTGAAGATCAACACTGATTTCACCGCGGGAGGTTAAAACTAGAATCATGCAAAGAATTCTATATTTGGCGTCGACTTCAAGAACTTCAACATGATTTCATCTGTTGCTGTTTGTTTTACTCTTTTAAGTAGTTCTGTATGTTGTTTTAATCATTTACTTAAGCACGCTACAATAAATGCTAGTATGTTAAGGTGACCCGCTTCGAAACTTGTTTTACTTTTCATCCCGTGAACGGGAGTAGGTGAAAATAATTATTTTTAGCGCAAAAGAACGCGTTTCTAGCGATTTCAAAGAGGCGAGTTTATATTTTAGTACACTTTTAACTAAGACGATTGATGCTCTGAATTAGTACTGTTAAGAAACAATTTAAGACCTCCGCGTCGTAAAATAAGAAGATTATTTAATGGACAAGTCAAATTAGCATGGGATTAGGCTTATGAAATAATCTCTATGGAATAAAGCACCAATACGGGTTGTATCAACAACGATATACGGATTTGCGGTTTAAGCTACCGTAAAACTGTGCGCCGGGCCGCTTATCTCAGAAGAACGCCCATTAAGCTGAATGGATGTAATCAAATCTCGCAAGCAAGATTTGAAATCGATAGTAGAGAATGAGTAGATTGATTTCTTTACTCTGGGAGACAAAACTTGCTGGAGTAACTTTGTCGTTGTTTCATAAAAGGATGAAAATTCAAATAAAGCGATTGCTTGATTCACATAGTATTGTTCAATATACCGTACAATTAAGGCAGTTCCAGCTAATGCTTTTGAGTCCGTGAATGAAATCCTAGATCAGATGTGAAAATTAATTCGTTTATTTATGTCAGATTAAAAAAAGTCAGTATTATCAAATACAGATAAAGTTATATCAATTACTCTGAAGGAGAATCCGTTGATTTAAGAATGTGGCATATATTATATCTTTTTATTTTTTGGGTCCGCACTAATTGGCTTTAGTTGTTGCGGTGTCCCTGCCGTAATATTTAAGTTACTATTAGTGTATCGTTACGTTCTTATTACTAGTGTTTGCATATCTACAGTGTTTTTTTGTATTCTTCAGGGCAAAGCTAATAAAATAAAATAAAAATAAAAGATTTCACGAACATGTGCTCCGCCGTTAGTTACCATACCTGTTGCAGACATAAGGTTTCTCTCCAGAATGAATTCGCTGGTGCACATTCAACTGATGCAGACGACGGAAAAATCGACCACAGTCTTCACACTTGAATTTCTTTATATCTAATAATACAAAAGATACAGCAAAAAGTCTTGAATTAGACTGTGTTTTAACTTAATTAAGCTATTAACACGCCCAAAGCCACACCCAAAGTTACAGGTGTACCTCTCAAAATTGACAGTAATTGTCTCTACACACCTCTATAAGACAGACACCTCACTAGAGGGGACACCTAGAGTTAGTCCCTGCCTTCTTTACTCTTTACTCCTTTTAGTTGACTCTCTATAAGATGATTCTCTCTAAGACAGACACATAGTGCCGGCCCCAGGTGTCCGTATTAAAGCGAGTTCAGTTGACCGTTCTAAATCTCTAAATCTGCACAAAAACGGTGAAACATGATTTATCATTTGACCAGAAGAAAAATGTCTGCATACTTGACAAGAACTGTTCAGCAAAAAACTTTTACAAAATCTGCAGGCACAGTCTGAAATCTTTTTCATGATTAGTCAGAGCACTGAATGTTTGCTTTATTTTATTGGACCAAAATCATGAAAACAGTCAACTCAATTCTTACAGATGTCAGAAATTTTCATTCCGTTTCTTTCACTCTCTATAAAATAGACACAGCCCATTTTTCTTTTGCCATTTCAAACGGTCGATGCCACCATTGGTAAACAAGCCTTTCGTCTTGATAGATGTAATATAATTATAACTATTATTATTCCCTGGATTAGGTTACCATAAGGCAATCTAATAATCTAATAATTTTGGAAAATAGACCTTGAAGCCTAAGTTGAATTTATGTTAAAAGTTATGGAAAGGGCAAGGGTCACCTGCTATTGATGTTAGATTTAAGAGAGACAGTTTGCTAGTTTATGAACTTGAACTTTTCGGAATTTTGTGGGTCGGTTTGGTAGTGTAGTGGTAAAGTAGAGAGACTAGGATACAAAAGGTCTTGGTTCGACTCTGGGTTGCTCTTTTCTTTATTTTTAGTAGAAACACTCTCAATAACATGTCAAAAGTGTCTTGAAAATGGCAGTGACTGTTTACGAAAGGGACATCTGCATAGACACCTCTACAAGACACAAACCTAGAAATACCATGTAGGTCCCTGCAGCCATTCTTCTCTTTTTTTCTTTAACTCTCTGTTAAGCAGACACCCATCTCAAATGGACACTTGCTACTGGTCCCAGAGGTGTCCATCTAACAGATAGTTACCCACACAGACAAATCATTGGCTCATCATGCAGCCAAACAAAGTTTGTTCCCAGAAAGCTACAAACTTTATCTACCAAAAGCAGCCGCTGCTTTTGTTTATCTCACAAAATATCTCACCAATGACATGGAGAAAATCCAGGGGCATGTCCTCTCCATTATCTAAATTCCCTTTACTTCATACAAAGACACAATAGCTAAGGCAGGGATTGTGAGCTTAAAGCAACTTCGTGAAGATGCTTATGTCAATTTTGTAAAAAAAGTTTGTCCTGACAACCCAATCTTCCCTTTAATTCAAAGCAGAATTGTTCACTCATCTTCGGATTACTGCATGTGCACGTTCAAATTAATCATTTACCACCCTACCATCTAATACTGATTGTATCACTTATTTTTTTACCATAAAAAATATGCTAACGTTTAGTGTCCTAATCATGTATTGTTTATGTAAGACTAACTGACCTGTATCTGCAAAGCAGCTATAAGCTGCAAAAGGTGTCAATAAACAAGTCATTCATTCATTCATTCATTCACATTAACACTGACCTGTGTGAATCTGCAGATGTTTTTTCAGATCCGATGGGTACTTAAAGCTCTTGTTACACTGACCACAAACCCTTGGACCATCACTTAACTTTCTCTTGCCTGTAGGGTTCCTTGTAGCAGCCATGGGTTCTGCAATTAACCACAAAATAAACTTACACAGGCTGATGGAGTTTTTATTAACCTTCTAAATCTTTTAAAATTTAACATGGACACATGCATTCCTGACACTTTTCTTCCAATATTTTGTAGAACTGAAAAGATTATCCATTGTAATATATTTTTGACCTTTGGTGATCATTGAACCTTTATTCTCATGAAACTAATAATTGATCAAGCAGCATTTTCCATAGCCTGCGTTGCAGCAGGCCCACGAATCATCTAGACCATAGCCTGTCTGTGAATTAGTGCACAAAAGCTTGTTCTGATATCCAGCAACAGAAGGTGTATATGTGAGCTTTTCTGATAGGCAGGTTTCTTACGTGCTTCATGATTGGTTCAATTCTTACGTGTGTATGATGGTTGGATGCAGGAATGTCAAAAGTTGGCAAAGGGCACTGACAGCTGTGAAAGAGCAGTTCAAACTTGAAGCCTTTTTCCTGAACAGGAAAATAAGGAATACTCCGTGAAGGTCAGAATGTGTTCTTAAAATTGCCAACTGGTTACGGACAATCCTTGATGATCATTTTACAATGTGTTCGAATCGCTGCAGATGCACTGCCCATTATATAGACTGTTGTTGCTAAAATATAAGTAATTACCAATGGAGAAACTGCAGGACAACATGTGCCATTCCAAAGACTCACTTATCTCAAGAACAACAAAATCAGACAGTTTCAACTGGCCATCTTTGTGTCATTTGTCGCCATTTCATTTGCCTTATGTCAAGGCTGGCCATGTTGCTTGTCAGAATGTTACCCTAACAGGGCTTCTAACCTTAAGGTCACATTTCAAACTATCACGAGCTATGAATTGTGTTTGGCCTCAACATTTGTTTTCAAAGCGGACTAACCACAAACTGTGTAAGAAACTACCCAATCAAAAACGCCACAAGGATATATGGAATTTGAACACAATACTGTGCACAAATTTGCAGATACTCTATGCAGGTGGTTTAGAGTGTCTGCTATGCAGGCTATGTTCTTTATTATAAGGAGAAGTAAGAAGTTGGTTACTAATGCGTAAGTGAAGAGTTACCGGTAAGCACTAATACTGATAACATTGAAAAATTTGTATTATGGTGGGTACCATGAAAGGTTTGAACACAGGTGTCTTTTCATAAGTAGGTGGAGTAAGTTGACAGTGATTGATATTTCAACAAGCTTTGCGGTAGTCATCTTCAGAGTCAAAATGAGTTGTATCACATCAGTTGATTTAGGGTAGATTTAAAGCCACTTGCAATAGACTGTTTTTACACTGCTCAGCCCGCTGGTAATGGGTAAACCAGAGATAGGGCACAGTTAGTACTATCATGTATGGTAATTTTTATACGCTAGAGGACAAAGGTTATAGGGGTACACAGCATGTAGCACGCGAATACAACCGTTTCTCCTTGCTATTTGCTGCTAGGGATGTTTCGCCAGGAGGAACGTCTGTGGCTCTCCATATTGACGATGTAAAGCAATGTTTGCATAATAAATCTATATTCATGGGGTTCCAGATGTAAATTTGTTTGATTTTATGTTTCTCCTGGTCGAAAACAGTAAAGTTTTGTGTTCTACTGCGAACGAGCTCCAGCAAAACTTTTTTTGTTATAGAGGAATACATTCCATGAATATTGACTGTTTTATAGTAGATTCATCAAGTTTACGACCCCATTTACATTTGACCTCTGTGGCATTTTGTATTTTGTCTGTCATTCCTAGACAATAGGTAAAACAATATAACTACTATGTGGACCAATCAGAGCTCCTGACCAGATTCTGGACAGATTTTACGTCATCAGTATGGAATTTCTGTTGCTAATGCGCAGATGTTCCTCCTGGTGAAACGTTCCAAGCAGCAACGAAAAAGGGGAAACGGCTGTATTCATAGGGTACACAGCATGTGCATGGCCATTTCATTGTACATCTAACTGTAACACTAATAATCTTACTTTGCAAGGCAGCTGCAGCCTCTTCTCCTTCATCCAAGTCTGCACCACTGTGGGTAACTGCTTGAGACACAGTTTGAGCACCTGCTACCATGGCAACAGCATCAGCACCAATATCAACAGTAGCTTCTACTGGTAACTCGCCAGTTGCAGCAGTCGCACCTACATGTAAGTTACAAACTTAGAGAAATACCCACTTTTAATTTGATTTGACATTGACAATAAAATTTGGGGAAAAGAAAAGTTGCCAATTCTACAGTGGAAATATAATCTGAAAATATTTAGCACCAACCCAACTGAAATCAGAAGAAAAATAGAAGAGAAATTTATATTGATTTCAATTCCTTGTAAACAAAAACTCCAGCCCCTTCAGGATGGAACATTTGCCACAAGTGATGACGGCAGTATTCCTGAAACATTGTCTGAAACTTTTTCCCTTTCATGATACATTGCAATATGAATGTTACTTTCTAGAAATTAATCCATACATTACATACTGTATTGTATATTCAGTGATCAATTGCACAATTAAACAACGCTTTTTCTCCATCTTACAAAACGTAGGCAAAAAACCCCCAAGGTTTTGATATTTTCAGTATTCGCTAATGAAACAAATAACAATTTTTCAAGGTCATACAGAAATCCCTCTATTGCATAAAATTGCTTAGAAAACCTACCTTCAGCTTCAGTTGCACCAACGTCTACTGTGACTGTCTCTTGACCACCACCTGAACCATCATCAACTGTATGAAGACCTGCAGTTAACACTTGAAGAGTCTCTGCAGATACACTGACTGCTCCGCCTGGGCCAACACCTCCAGCTGGAAGATTTGAAACAAGGACAGGTCGCACAATTGGCACTCCATTTTGATTGACAATCAGGAAAGAACCACTGCCAGAGTTAGGATCCGTTATTATAGCAGCTGGAACAGATCCTGCACCACTCTGCATACCAGATACCACATCTTGAAGAATTGATGCCAGTGAAGCTGGGGGTTCAGTGCCTGAGGTAGTAACTACATTACTAAGCAGCATGCTAGCAGCTTGGCTTGACTGTGTAAACTGCTCACTGGAAGTGGCAATAAATGCCTGCTGTTGTTGCTGTTCTATCTCCTCAGTAGTAGAGCCGGTAGCTTCTTGATGTTGTTCCTCTCCTTGACTAACCTGTACTGCATCTTGTCCCATTTCCATGGCTAGAAATATAGGCTGAAGATTAGCATATGTGCGTTGCTGTTCACTTGTCAACTGTACAGTACTGTTCTCTGTTGTTTCAGCAGCTTCAGGAACTTCTTCACTGTTTCCTGCCTCAGTCGTTTTCTCACTTTGATCAGTTGGTGCTGGATCTGCAGTGACTTCTTCACTGCTTTCATTGTTGGCTACCTCCTGTTCTACTTTTGTTTCAGTAGTTTCCTGATTCTTTGTGGCATCAGTGGTTTCCTCAACAGTTTCTGCTGAAACTAACAAATCAGATGTAAATTATAAGTAAATTGTGTTACTGAACAGTAAATAATTTGATACATATACATTGGGAAAATATTAGTTAAATCGATGGCGACAACTTTTTTTTGTTGTTAGCGCTATCAATTTTATTGATTTGAACGGTATTATCAGTTTCATGATCTTTCATTGCCTTCGAGGTTCAAAATCCAATAATTAATGCATTGGAAACTGGGCATTGTTTGAAAAACTTGTGAAGAGCTAGCAATTGGCATTATCATATGCTTTTATGATTTTTGAAGAAACAAGGGTCTTGCTGAGGCCTGTTTCAAACGTTGTGCTACTGCTTTGCTAATCTGGCTCAACTGTAGTTCGACTGCAGCACGACTTGGTTTCAGACATCGAATAATTCAATGGAACGGCTGTTGCCGAAAACAAAACACAAAAATAAAGAAACGGTTTAGCAAACTTTTAAATATATCCTAATGTATTTATAAGTTATGAATTCAGTTTGGCGTGGCAGTAGCACAACGTTTGAAACCAAGTCGAGCTACTGCCGTGTATCACAGCAAGGCTTGCCATGCTACACGGCAGTAGCATGACTTGGTTTCAAATGGGCACTACTGCCGTGCTAAAATCGAATTAAATTCGATCAATCGAGTTCGACACGGAAGTAGCACGACATTTAAAACGGGCCTGACCTACTGTACACTGAACAGCATCATCACCACTTGAAATATAGGTTTCAACTTGAACTGTTTCCAATGCAAGCAAGCTGGATCAGTTGTTCATGTTAAGTTTACTCATTTGTACCCCTTCTTTATCTTGTTGATTTGAAAATGTTTCGTTACAGCACAAATTTATCAGTCTAAAGCCACATAAATTATGTTCTTATGTTCCAGAAACAATATCCTGTTCTTTGCCAGTGTTAACTGGTAGAACACATGGAAATATTATGGCTGATTAAAATCAATAACTCTGACAAAACTTGATTAAGATGTTAATTATCAATTGCCACAAGTTTTTCCTCTATCAATTTTAAATTTAATCAATGGATTTTATCAATCAGTTATTGAGTGTTATCGATTCTTAACTTTATCGATTGCACTAGTCAGGTCCATATGATTTGTTGTCATATACTGCTTCACCTTATACAGTGTTCTGATTGATTTTTTCAACTGAGATTAAAGTTGATGTTTGCACACCCCAAGACCAATAAGCAATACTCCGTTGCACTCTTAATGCTGTTGAGAAACCACCCAGTGTAACATCACCATAACATAATTCAATTTTTCATTTTTTTTTTTCAGAGCGATGGTCCAAATAAGATAGACTTCTTGCTGTGAGAAGAGGTGTAAACTTCAAATAGTTTCTTTCATTTATTGTGACAAAGGGATGCTTATTTATGAACTTTTAAATATTATCAGAAAGTCAAGAAATTATTATTATTTGTACCGTTGGAGTAATGCTTGCCAACTTATTTCTCAAACAGATTTTATCACAATTCCTCCCATCATTTTTGCCATAATTTCTTAGTGAATATTGACAGATAAACTCGGGGTTTCTAGGTTCAGAGCAAATATGTAATGCAAATGTTCTACGTTAGGTACTTTTTGCAAATATCACTTATTTTAGTCAAAATAGTGATTTTTTTTTTGTTATCAACACCTTACCTCCTGTTTTGCATTTAGTTTACTCTTACTATTTTAAATACAACTGAACATTATACATATAATAAGTGTCATCCTTTTGCTAAATTTAGCCAGAAAAATGCCTTAATCCTCCAGCGGAACCTTCCCTAAGTTAAAATAGTAAGGTTTCATTTTAAACAATAACCTCAATCTAAACAAAAACAAAAGCAGATTATACGACTGTAAGGTTATCATGAAAATGAGAATTATCGGATCTTACAAACACTGCTAACACAAAACATGCATTAAAATATGAAAACAACAGAATGTGCTGTAATGTAATGTTTAATAAGCTTATCTTATGTTAATAAGTTCTATAAATGGCGATTGAAATCCACGAAAACTCACGCTGTACCTTTTTTTGTATATACGCTCTAGTTGTTTATTGTTATCAACGGTCCAAGATTTACAGAACAGAATCTTCCTTGAAAACCCCCGATAAATATTTCTTGTCCAACGTCCCTTTCAAGCCGCGATCACTCAAAGAAAAACTCAGTAAACTGGGCGACAGAATGACGCGCAATACTACAATTGAAGCTTCGTCGCGAAGAAAGAAGGCTGTCTTCGTACATCAGATACGCGATTCACAACGCAGATGTCTTTAGAAAGTAGCGAAAAGTACTGGTCAATGAACAATCCACAGAATCACCTAAACAAAACCTTTTACGCTGTGAAGATTGAGAAAGATTGGGAAAGGTTTTTGTCAGAAGTCTGGGGCGACGGCCATAACGCTAAAATCTTTTGAAGACCTGGGACTTGCTTTTAGAGGTCGGAAGGCCTGGGTCCCGGAAAACAGCAAAACTTTTCCTCAAGTTCACGTTTGATTCGCGACAAGACCGTCTTTAAAACATTGTCAAAGTTTCGTGAGGAAGATGTAGTGTTTGTAAGCGTGTTTACAGCAAGGGACGGTTTCGAAATGAAGCTTACTCAAGGATCGACCAGGGGAACAGTTAGCTTACTTGCTTATATAATAGTCGTATTCTACCCTTCTAAAACCTACCTTCCTTATTGGCAATCGTAGATTCAGCGATAGCAGCAAAGGAAGCGAGATCTCCTCCTTCTTCAAAGGACATTTTCAAGCAATTTGAAATCGATCGCCTTCAGTATTACCTATAACGGAAGAGACGCCATCGCTAAATCAGTCACAAAGATTATTTGCTGAAGTCGGTTTCAGTCGCCAAGTTACGGTTTTCTAATCAGGAATTTCGTTATTCAAAACTGGAAATTGTACATATACTTGCCTCGGTATTTTTCTCCTTGCAAACGCCTCTGAATTCAGTTTATTTGTGAGGCAATTATCGATGCATCAAACTTGAACACGAGGCAAGCGAGAGGGAAGGACCGCCATTTACGTTGGTCACGTGACGCAAATACGATAAAGTGATTGGTTAAAATGTTCTCTTTTTTCAAGGAAGGCACGTCAGATTCCTTTACTTTTTTTAACTTACAAACACTACAAATGCAATTAATTATTACTATCAAAATACCAAATTTCGCTTTTTCAACAGATAAGACAACCGTGAAGACAAATATGAATGCAGACATAATTAAGTGAGTTTTGAGTTTACGCAAAATGCCCGCAAAAGAAACGAAAAATGTACATTGGAAATGAAAATGAATAGTGGTAACACTCCTTCCCCGGTCATAGGATTGAAAACACACGAGGAATTCCTTATTGCTCTTCACGCAGTGTCGACTGTCTTGAACGTTCTTCTCCGCCGACCCCTCCCCCCCGTCATGTTCCCGTTACTTAGACAACGGTCTTGTCAAAAAGCGATTACATTATTATAATTTGATAGTTGATATCAATGTGCTGCACTGATTCAAATTGAGAAGTTATTTCCTTTTAACCCTTTGTTCTCTTACGAGGCGTTTGGCCTTCCGCCGAGACGAACTCGGGCCAAGTGAGACGCATATATCATGAATATAATTAGGCCTTAGGACCCGGCAAGAAAGAACCCAACTCTCGGTCCCTGGCCACTCTCCCCTCTCTTAGGTGAAAATAGCAAACAAAGGAATAAGGAACTCGAGGCAAACCTGTGCCGTTCAGGAGGTCGTGTACTGTACAGTGCTCAGTTAGACACCTGGATCTTCAATGATATTTGATTTAATTCTTCTGCAATATTGAAAAATAAGTAGCATCTTGTGAAAGTACTGTCGAAGAGGTTTCATTTGAATGGTCATAGCAAAGGATTTTCTTGTGGCTGGACATTCAATAAGAACAACCTCACAAGGTTATCACTCAATGTCAACGATCCATAATTATTTTTAGTAAAATCCAACTAGTGGTGTATTATCAATGCTGCGTTTTGATTGGTTGAGATACTACTAGGCAATATGTTATAGCCCACTAGTAGCGAAAAGCGCCAGATTTTTGGCGGTAAAAAAGGATTAAAGTCTTACTCTAACTAGCTAAAGATGTTTTGTCTCGATATTTTTGACCAAATAGTTGGATTTTACTAAAACAATTATTCTTCTCGCCCTCATGGCCTCTGAGTCAATAGCCTATTCGGCCTTCGGCCTCATGGGCTATTGACTCAGAGCCCATTCGGCGTCGAGGAATAATTTTTAAATAGTCTTGTCCTCAATGACCAACTTGCTGACTTTTGTAAGCTTGTCAGAAAGTGAAAAAAGTTGCAGAATTTGTGTAAAGTCGCCCGAGGGAAAGTCGTTTATATAGCACTAACGGTGATGGTTAGATTCCTAACTTATTTTTTTCAATAAAAGATTTTCTGTCCAAGAGTAAATTCTATCCCTGAAATGCTATAAATGCTTGTTTTGTTGTAAGCCATAGCCAGTGAAGTGTTTGTTCCTAGTCACGGCTTATTAATCTTTTCAAAGTGGTTAGTTGACGTCATCAAACACTGATCAACCTTGTTCCAAGGGTTCTCTCCAACCCGTCGCTGGAAATAGAAAAGGTCTGATATCACACAGTTTCCACCAAGCCCAGGTTGCAATACCCTGGTTATCTAACGATTTTTGTTCGAATTCGGCGCGCGAGTTGCTTCGTAGTCGGCCACACTGACAGGACAAAGTAGTCTCCAGCGCCATGTTTTTCTCGTCACGCAACGCTTTTCCCGGGCAAGAGTGTTGCGTGACGAGACAAAAATGGCTGCAAGGAAACTAAGGCCAAAGCCGCAAACAGGAAAACGGAAACACCTAAAAACTACGCTTGAAAAGTCTCTGGCCCCCAGGTTATTACTGCAGTTTGTAATAGTAATCTCTAAGTCAGAAAGCCTTCAGCTTTATTATCCCAGATCAGGTCATGGGCTCCCGCTGTGTGGATGTTGAGTCTTTCGGTTTCATTTCTTTGTGGTAACTTTGTTAGTATCTGTTTATCGACCTCCTTAATATTCATAAGAGACGAGATAAAAACCAAACGAACAAGTAAAGCGTGTCCATATTTATTTATGACCATTTTCCTTAAATCATATAAATAACATAATCTATGATCTGATAAATAAATTTTGCACAACAAAGAAAACCTCAAGGCTGCATGTTTTTGTTAACTTTGCACTCAGTGTAAACTACTTCATGAGAGAAACTTGGCACTGAACACAGATGAAGTTTTTGCTTAATACATTATTGTTTGAAAAACTGTAGTTATACTTAAGCAACAAATTTTTAAGAACTTTCCTTTGTAGATCTTGAAGAATGTTTTAGACACAATTTTGAGAAGCTTTATCAAACCCAGATACACTACAGTCGGTTATAAAAAAACTCATCGGTGAATGGTTTCTATCGACCCACTTATTCTCATTATCTGGATTTCGAAGACTCCTTCCCGTGTAATATACTATCATTCAAACGCCAGTTTTATTTTTTTAAGACCTTGAAAACTAATTCTAATACATGAAACCTGTCGAATTATCGCACAAGTCAATTTATTTCGCACAAAACAGTATAAGGTTTCAGGGCTTTTTGAAAAAAAAACAAAAACAAAAACAAAAAGAGGGAAAAATATATTTGTTGTCACCATTTATATGCACCAACTTGAAAATGAATGACAGGCACTCATTGTTTCAGCCCTAGGGAAATCATTTTCCCTTTCCAACAGCTACAAACATCCTCACTGTTACTGATTTGTATGATAAACATTTTATGTGTTTACTTCAGTTGTTGAGGTTTCATGTCTTAGGAAAGTACCACCACAAAGACCGAACTTTATAGCTTAGCTGAAAGTACTCAACTATTTATACAATTTACAAGCTCAAAATTAAATAACGTTATTAACATAGAAATTAGTGAAATTGTTATTAATTTTTCACAGAATCGAGATTATTTGAACAAATAGTAACCATGATTATTGTGTTGTGCTAAAAATATTCACAACACACCCACTGAAATTTTCATGGTTCATCAGCCCACCCACCCCCTTCCCCGTACCCCTCCCCCCCCCGGCAGACCAGAAACACTATGGCTGTCATTACACTACACCATCGAAACAGGAGCAGCAAGCTAACTTTCACACATGAATTGCACTGTCATCTTACTACAGCTGGACATTTTGGTCTGAAGTATCAACAATTATTAATGCTATTCTTTATATAATGAGAAAAAGAATTTAAAACATGCCGAAGCTTTCCTTTTTGAAAGGTCGTTTTTAAGATTCTTAAGGGGGAAGTGACATAAGGGGCCCATTTACAGAATTCTATCCACATGTATCTAAAACAATCTACATAACATGCTTCCTTAAAATGGAAAGGGAAAGAAATCGCTAGAAGTGCATATTTTTAGCAGTTTTGAGACTGCGTCTCCCATCAAAAAAGAAAGGAAATTACATCTAAAAGATTATAAGTTATGATTCGTGTAATACTTGTTACATGAATATATACAAGAATTCACTTCAGCTTGCCTGAGTGTATATATAAGTTAAGTTTCTGCTGTTTCCCCTTTTTATCTGTCTAGCCCTGTGAAATCTTCAGCGCAAGATATAATTTATTACTAGGCTCTTACACATTAAACAAATCCTAGAATGGAATAATATTATTTTATGGCAAGGCTAATCACCGCTCTGAGTATTCTCGTAATAAAAAATTAATCTTAATACTCTATCTACTCCAACTTTTCTGGCTGTGTTCTGTACAGAAGTCCAACAAACTCATGTCCAATGATACAAAAAACCTTTCCAATAAGAAACATCATAGCTGGTTGATGACAACAGGCAATAATTCTGTAATATGGTCCACTGAAGGGATCACTGACTGCAGGGCACATCATGTTATTGAGGTTCACGTGAAGGATCTGTAAAAGAAAAACAAATCTCAGATATAAATAGCCGCATCAAAAAAAAAAAATTTCTTCAATTTAACAGACATGTTTCGACCGTACATCTCTCCCTGTAAGTCCCTCAATGTCACTTATATAAACTTTTTAAGGGTACAGAATATTGTCAACACGATATAACAAACTTTGTAACATTGTGTGCGCTTTAAATTCAATGGAAATTTCACAATATGTAACACTGAAGATGATGACATCTCTCCCTGTAAGTCTTTTAAGGTCGCTAATATAAACGTTTAAGTAGGCAATAATGTCAACGCAATGTAACGAACTTTGTAACAATGCACACACTTTAAATTCAATGGCAATTTCACAATATATAACTGAAGACGACAATGGACCATCGAGACATTTTTGGTAAATTAAAGAAAGTTGTTTTGTTTACACAGAAATCTTTGATACAAAATAAATTGCTCACAGGCTGAGAAGGTGTCATTTTGACTACAAACCCTAAATATAAAGACAAAGTTCTCAGCAGTAAGTAATATTATTATGAAATTTTTTCACTTGTATTTACTGTTTATGTTAAAGACAGTACAATAATATAAAAATAAAGTTATTATTACCATTCCTAAAGGCTGAAGAAACAAAAGCATGTAGAATGAAAACAAGGTGAATGTCAAAGTTGCCCAGGTGAAATCCCACACAGGTTCTAAAGTAAATGGCCCTGTATTAAAAGGAATGATATAAAATGAAATTTAAAGGCTAGAGTACACATAACTCAAACAAAAGTCCTCAGTGAATCTGCTTGAATGGAATTGTTGGAGGGAATCTTTGTAATAACCACTAGCTTAAGGGTGATTTTCCTCTTTGGTAATCATTAATAAAATAAGTTAATGATAAGGCATCACTTTTAGGGAGGTATTAAAAATGCTCATGGCTAATAGCAGGACAAATTATCATTAACAATATTACTGAATGTGGCTGAGTATGATGTGAAGAATTATCCGGATTGACGAGGATGTTATCTGCATCATTCTTCACATAGTTCAAAAGCCGAATACAAACAATAGGTTTATTATCTTTCAAAGTATTTCCAAGTTCTTAACAATCTAACCTATCTGTAGACACCCCTTAAACATTTGCCTGTTTCTTGGCACTGTTTCAAGATATAATTATAAATTATGTTTTTTTTTCTTGCAGATACTCATTAAGAGTAGATGACATCCACTGAGCAATAAATACACACATGTATATTTTGTGATAGTACATTCTTCCATTTAGTTTTGGTTGAAGTAATAGACCAATATGGATAAATTATGTTAAAATTCATCCTTGGCGGTGAGGCTTGGGGGAATAAGACAAAAGAAATCATCTTGAGGCTCCACTATGAATAACACATTTCTTTGTTTTATTCCCCAACACCTTGGAGCCAAGTATGAATTTTAATATATCAAAAATGGTCTATTAGGCCATGTTGTCTTTGGAGAGCTGTGAACACCAATTTTTTTTTTAGTTCACCAAGGCTCCTGCACCGCTGCCAGGAAACCAGGTTGATTGATGGGTTATTAGGCAATATACCATTGAATAGCATGAGCGATTTGATTAATATCTAGAATTAGCCAGGGGATTGGAGCCAAGCCAAAATGGCAAAGTATTTTGAATGACTAATAATACAGATTACTAACCTTGGCATGTTATTAGAAAAAATGGCACAACAATTACAATTAGGATATGCTGTAGCCAGTACGTCACAACTTCAAATGGTAACTGAAAACCATAGAAAAAACAGAACTTTGCATAAAGAATAAAATTTTAAAAAAAAATTTTATATTATGATTTAATAATAGTTTATTAGTGTAATTTTTCAAAATTCTGAACTGCCCATATCCACCCTTGAGGATCTACGTCCCTTGTATAGCTTGTGAAATCATCAGTCTTAACCCTTAAACTGGAATTGAACAAATTCACTTGAACAGAAAGGGTCTAGAGTAAAAACTAAACTAAAAACAAAAAAACTAAACTAAAAAAATTGACACAGACCACAAAGGCATAGACCCAGCTGGCTTCATTACTAAGATGTCCTAAAATTGATAATTATTAATATAGCAATAGGGAACAGACAATAAGAAGTTTAGGACCCTGCAATGTATTATACAAAGATGTCTGTGAGGACAGGTTTGATGGAAACCACTGCATTTTTTGACTTACCAGTCTAGTGTTTACTACTGGGAATATGATGGCCTGAAGTGCACCAAAAAGTAAATAATTATGAACTCTGCAAATGAAAATACCATTAAGTTAATGCACGATGTTGGTAAAAAAATAGATGATAAAATCTGGTAAGAAATCTCACACCAATAAGTACAAAGGTTATTAACCATGACTATCTTGGCATCCCTGTGATGATGATTCTTATGGTATAAGAGGTGATACCAAATTTAAGTTTGTGGATAAAAATCCCAAAATATTACTGTAATGTCAAATTTAAGGTTCAGAGCTGTTAGCGTATTATGCTAATTTAGCACGGTATGTTATTCCCACGTGGGTGTGCGGGTAGTATAAGCGCCAAGCCTATAGATTTCACATTTCATATTGCATAAACTGTTGCGTCATTTTCATGTACACCTGGAGATTACACTGATAAGGTTTGCCAATTTTGGATTAGCTGTTAACTGACTTTCCTGCCTTAGCCTTTGCTTTCTTTGGTCCTCGACATAGGGGTTAATGTCTTTTATTGAAATTTTCAGAACTCATTTATCGAGATGTGGTTTTCTGCAACAAAGTGTCCTGCGGTGAAATATAAAGGGCTTCAAATATATTAAAGTAGTGTACGCCAGTTCATTTGCAGCTACAATAGCATTCCTTTCCTCTTTTTCATATTGAGTTCGAGGGCATGACTATTCAAATGAAAGCTACTGATCAGTACCTTTGCACTCTTTAGTTTGAGAGCAACGAGGAAATACTAAAGAATCAACAATTAAAAAGAAAGCTACTGAGCAATACTCTCCTGTGGTATCATATTTTCTAGGCTCAGTGCACAGGGCACTTGTTTTAACTTATGTGTCTGTGTGTGAAATCTTTCAATGTGACAATTCAAATGAAAGCTTCTTAAAGGTCTCCATTTTCCCCATAATGCAAGAGTGGGATGGGACAATGTGTGACCCTAAAACCAAGATTGGCTTTGAAGTACAGCATTACAGTAATAGGCCAGTTGCACAAATACATCTTGTTACTCTTGTTACTATACCGGAATTCATTTTGTTTTTTCTTATATATTTAAATCTGGTATAAATTACAGTGAGGTTTAACCAACAAAAGTCAAAAGCCCTAATTTGCACAAGAGAGCAAAACCCTGAAGGATCCAGGGCTCAACTTAATAAAACTTTTACACATGTAATTTACAAATATAGCCATTGTTTTAGAGTCTGAGAACAATAGCTACACTTGTAAATTACAGCTGTAAAAGGTTTATTAAATTGACCCCCGGTTGAAAGGAGTTATAGTAGTAGTAATGATACCATGACATCAACAATTATTAAACAGTGTCCTTACCTAAATACACACAAAACACGTTTACTTGGAGGAACTGCTAACAAATAAATCTGCAAAAAAAAAAAAATACAAAATACAAAACAGACTTTCAAAACTTTGCTCAAAATTGCATTAATAGATTTATCTGACTTATGTTGATTTTTCAATCACCTATCATTAATTTGCAGAATTTAATTACCTTAATTAGATCTCTTTAATGGAGGCACTATATGATACATATGCATCATACAGACAATAACCAAGTGCCATGAAGAGAAACAAATTTGATTCATCATTGTTATAAAATGCGTTTATGTATGGCATTCCTGATCCATACATTTTACTCTACCTGGGAGTACAGAGTATTCCTCAATAATAGAAGCTAAACACCATTGACACTTAAATTTGTCACGTGTTTACTAGGTTTCATTCTATCCAGATATGCTGCACGGTATGAATTTCCATGAATACCAGTCAAGCACGATTTGTTTCACTTTGGAGGTATATTTAACTATCATTGACTTTTAAGCAACCTGGGCACCAGGAAAGCCGAAGGGAGAGAAAAGGGTTTTTCCATAGCTATGACTAAATATTGTAAAAATATATATACTTAACAATTATTCGTCAAGCTCGAATGGGCTGTTAGTCAACAGCCCATGAAGCCGAGCACAGCCCTGAATATACAGCATTTTAAACAGGCGTTCTCCTCACTGGAATTATATGTGAATATAGAGACTTCAAAATGGAGGCTAACGCTGTAAAAATGCACCTTCACGGATTTTATTCAGTAGTCAGGACAAACTAAAAACTTGACTATTCAAATTCCTGAGACCTTGTTGCAAGCTCTCCTTTTTTGCACTGGTCTGCTGAGCTGGTCCCAGTTGATCGAAGGCCGATTAGCACTTAACCCTGGTTTCTTTTTCTTGTGTTCAAAAGCATTTTCTCCAATAATTTTCTCTGTTATTCTTACAGCTTCCAATCATCAACTTGTAGACAAAAAGAATTAAACTAAATTTACTTTTTAATCTTTCAAATCTGAATTCAAATTTCGCACTAACCCTGGGTTATCTTAACCCAGCTTTGAACAACCCAGCCTGGGAGGCTGTGAGTTCAAACCCCGGCCAGAACACCAACCAAGCTCTTTACAAAAATGGGTACAAGTGAACACTAGTTATTGAAGAAAAAAATATTTATAATTTATTGTTAGTGGACTACAGCAATGAGAGCTTTTGCACTTGCTTTTGTACATAATCACACTTGACAACTATGTTTGTATACACAGTAAGGTGGAAAAAAAATCACTGAAATAGAAATTACATGTAGAAATATCATTGAGGATGCAGTTCATTACATGAATACTACATGATTATTTATCCCACTAGTAAAAAGAAGAATGGATTTGTTTTACAGGAAATGTTAACCCTATATCTGCTTGCTGTTTAATTTCCAATTCTTGAAAAACATTCCGCCAATCGAACATGTTTAACTTCTGTGACGAATTTTTCATATTAGCAAACAATGAAGTAGTATGACAACCATGTCATACACTAATATTCTGAGGAGATCTGAAATGCAGATGTTCTTTTTGTATAATAGAATCGAAATGGAAGGTAAGCAATACTTAATATTTGTTACGCTTCACTTAAAAGATACAGCCGCGTTTATGTCCCAGGCTGCAACATATGGGATAGTTACTGGGACAAATTTAAAGGTTATGACCTGAAATTGCAAATAAAAACTTTGTTATGTAGGACTTTGTTCACAAATGTAATGTTTCTGTACAGTGTGCTTACATGTCACACATTATGTTCAAGATTGTTCATATATAGTGAGCTTACAGTGAAATTTTACCATCTCCGATCACCCTGAACCTGTTGTTGCTGATGGTGTAATGTGTGATAGGCTGTTCTTAGCTCAGTCCATTGGAAAGATATCGCTCACATGTATTTAACAGATTGTGTAATTCTTGCTGCCTATCGTTGCATCGAAGAACATATAAGCTAATTTTCAACTACAAACTTCCAGGAATGCACTACCTCAACTGATCCATCACTTTCATTGCGGATCCATTGTGTATTGGCAGCATTTTCACAAAGCATCTGCAGTTTCTTCTCTTCCTGGACTTTGTTTGCATTGTATTTTGTCCCTCTGCATTAATTTAATGCAATTATTGAATTGACTTGAATTTAGAGCCAGCGAAAACAATACCGCAATAACAGCTGTCTTTATATGTCTGTAGTCGCTGTAGCCTCTCCCCTGGTCTCCCCAGTCTGTTGTTGATAGCTTCTTCGCAGGGCAAAGAGATCTTGGTTTCTTGTTTCTGTTCTTGTTGTTGTCTTCTTTGTTGCTCACGCTAAATTTCGTTTCGTGATCTGATGTTGCTCCAGAGAAGTTCTCCCTAGTGAGGATTTGTATTCACTTTTTGAATCCAGAGTCACTGTGTTTGCTTTTGTGGGTCATTTGCATTGAAGGAATTTGCTTGTGGTTTACCGATAGTGTAAAAATTTCTTTAACAGACGATAAATAAAACTTGAATGAAACACAAGGAGAACCATGAACAGGAACTACATATGCTGCATGATGTCAC
>OZ038000.1:930024-962524 GCA_964035705.1 Porites rus | reverse complement strand
CACTATACCAACAACTTTATTTAAATCAATGGCACTCCTCCAAATTTCTGTAATATGTACTAGCAACAGCTCTGTAGAATATCCTCTCCTGTAAGCCCATTGTTTGTCTGTAATTAATCTATTTTCAATAAACGCATGGTGAATGATCGAATCAGCAACAATGGTTTCGAGTATTTTGCTCGGAACACTGAGAAGAGATATGGGGCGATAATTTCCGATTTCAGTCTCGTCATCCTTTTTAAAAACAGGATTGACTCTCGCAGTCTTCCACTGGCTAAAGACGTAACCATCTTTCAAACTCATATTGTAAAGGAGCATCAACGGGGATAAGCTGGGATAGCAATGCATCTCCAGCTTCCTTGACTATTTTCGGTGATATGTCGTCGGGTCCTGTCGCTTTATTTGTTTTGAGATTAGCTAATTTTCTCTCAATGGCCAAAGGCGATAGTGCAATGTTATTGACACAGGGAACAATCTTAGTTGACGTGGCCTGGTGAGATAGATATTGGGGCTGGAAACTGTCAGCCAGTTTCTCTCCGATGTTAGAGAAGAAATTGTTGACTAGGTTTGATTTTTCTTTGTCATCAACTGCGAGCGATCCGTCCTCTCTTTTCAATGGACCTATCGCTTTCCTTAATTTAGGGTTATTCGCCTTTGAAAGCAGGTTCCAATACTCTGCAGTGGTTTTGACATCAGCTAATAGATCTTTAAAATGCTTAGCCTTGGCTCTGCGTATATCAGCTGTGATTTCATTTCTAAGTTTCTTATATGCAGCCCATTTGCTAGGATCCTTTGTCCGGTTTGCCTCTTTGAATAATTTAAATCTGCGATTCATTTTGTGCCTAATTGTGTTGTTAATCCACGGAGCAGACATACTTCTCACTTTCACATCCTTAAACGGGGCGTGAGCATTGCATATATCTTTAAACAATTGCTCCCATCCTCAGAGCGCATCGTCTTTGTGATGAAAAATTTCCAAGATATGAAAAGGAATTTTTTCAATGTCAGCCTTAAAATTCGCTGCATTAAAATTTTTAAAGTTTCTGGTGCGAATAATCCTCGGCGGTGGGTTTTTCCGTCAGTATAAAGTACGAACTAGGTGTGCTAATTAGTTCTAGGTAAAGTCAGGAGATATGAGATCAAAAGAGTGCTAAATAGCATAAAACGTGGGTTTAAGAAGCGTGAATTTCATCCGATTACTTCGAGTCGTTATTACTCCCTCAGTAACAGACGTTGCTGAGAGGAGAAAACAACTCGCAGCAGTCGGATGAAGTTCAGGCTAGGGTTTAGGGGTTATACACCTTTTGTAATTGTAATTTTTATTCTTTTTGGGGGGAGGAGAGGCGGCGGTGGGGGCTGAGGCTACTCTTAGAAATTCTTGGTGGAGATGTACGTTAGCCTGCGAAAACATCCGTTACTCCTCGTTCTTCGCCGCCGGGGACGTTTCGCGAGGAGTTCCTCCGCGCGAAACGTCCCCATCGGCGAAGAGCGAGGAGAAGCGGATGTTTTCGCAGGCTAGGTGTACGCCTCCTGATTCTCCAATTCCTGAGCCTTACCAAGATGCTATTTTCCACACCCATATTTATACCTGGCCTCTAGAATCCATGACAGGGGTATTGCCGGGGGGTAACTGAAACGACGTACAAGTTTACATAGGTGTAAATCATGTTAGCCTGTGTACAGACCCCCCTCCCCTCATTACTGAGGGGAGGAGGGGTCTGTACACAGGCTAATATCATGTCATCATCGCTAAGAATATACCAATGACAAAAAAATGGTAAAATACAGTGAGAATGATAAAGTTCGGTCATTACTCATGTATAGGTGAGTAACCCCCCCCCCCCCCCCCGCCTAAATAATCCATTTTTGCATGAGTTCCCCTGTAATTTTGACCTTCAGGCTTGGGTTTTTCGTTTGGCTTTGAAAAGGACTTGTGGCCACTATAAGAATTTAGTGCCGGATCCAGACCGTGAGATAAGCGGGGCTCGGTCATCCAGACCCTTAGATAAGGGGCGGGGCGGGGGGGGGGAGGGAGACGGCGGTCTCCATAATTTTTTTTTCGGCTCTTCGGGCCTCAGTTTGGTCTAAAAATAAGGGGGGCCCGGGCCCGCCGGGCCCCTCCCCTGGATCCACCACTGGAATTTCACTTTCACTTTAATAAACACCAATTCTATAGACAACTATTTAATACATCGTAAATTAAGCTTATACACCTATAATGCTATACATACTAGTCTGATGCAACAGTATGCTTTCAAGTGGTATACTGTGAAGTATCCCACGAGTGACTTGATTTTGCTAAGTATACACACGAGCCTTTAGGCGAATGTGTATACAAAGAAAAATTAAGTCACGAGTTGAATATTCACGGTATACCACCAGAAAGCATTGCATAACTGATTTATATTATCCCATGCAACATTACATAAAATAAAGAAACCTTGCTAGACATCACAGTAGAACTCGAAAAAAGTCACTTTTAATACTACATACACTACCCGAGTGATCAACAGCTTGACAATGAATTAAGTTCGCATTCACTTCTGTTTACTTTACTCCCATCCTCAAGAAGATGGCAAGAGAGCTGTCATAAGTTTCTGAAGGGATTTAAGTAAGGCTTGTTGTTTGAAATTTGGATCAATCTTGGTCTTCGCTACACTTGTTAATAGGTTTATTTTCCCAGTTTCTCTCGGTTAAAATTCCTTAACTCCTTTGTCCGTTTTAGTCTGTTTGGTTTGGCATTGTACTACTCTTTCACCTTTGACTTAAAACTCCGAATGGTATTTAAAACTCGGGTGTTCTGCTTCTGGAAGTTTTGTTACAAAGAACAGTCTTGCTACCGGTTCTATTTTCGGCGTGAAAATGTGGAGGTCACAACGGTATCACCGGGATTTGTTCGTGAAAAACGGGTTTCTAGCTCTCTGATTGGATGTATTCTCTATGGTATGGGATAAATATCTTTATTAAAAACTGAACCATTGGATAATGCAATTCTAGAGCTCTGATTGGCTTAACCATCATGGTATGTGAGCCATTCTACCATGCTCTCCAAATTAAATATGGTAAATGTACGCGTCTGCTCGAATTGAAAAACAAATTGAAATTGGTTATCTTTACAAATAAAGTCGGGAAGAATTCTCGATATTTCATAGGCTTTTTAAATAAAACAATTATTCCAGTCGCACTTGTTTGATATGAAATGGTTATACGCGCCTCGTTGGCTATGTACCATCTCATATCCAACGCGCACTCGTGGAATAAATTGTTATGTACACACCTATGCCCCCTACTATACACCTTTAGTATAATTGCATTGATGATCATCGAAAATAGAGCGCTATGATTGGCTAGGAGTTTCGCTTCATCCCGCTATAATCACCGCGCGGTGATTATAACATTAAAGACTAGCAGTTTTCAAAATGGCAGCCAGATTTGTTGATGTTTAGGAGTTGGAAATTGATCAATAGTTTTATTTTCTCGAATAATCATCAATGTAATTATTATACTAAAACAATTAGTCGCCTCAGGCGACTCATTGTTATCTATACACATGTTTATAACTCACCTATGCACTCAGGGTCTGTCAGGCCATCGCTGGCATTTTTTTTTCTTTCTGCGATTAAAGGAAACTTAGCTGAGTAAGAAACAATCTGATGTGGGACATCATTGAATCACAGTTGCTGGTATAGTGGTTTCCTGGACACGAGATTTGAAGAGAGAGTTTCAAACGGAGATGACATTCTGTTTATCATGTAATAGAGCGGTTTTCATTTGAGTGTCGAAAAGTAATTGGTTTTGCACTTTCTACACGATGCGATTGGCTTAAAAGATTCGCGCCACCTTTTCATCCAATCAGAAGTAAAACCAAAGCCAATTGTGACGCGCTCGCATGCATTTTCCCGCGCTTTGCGTCAGCCACATGTAATTACTTCGAGTTTTGATTGGTTCAATGTATTGTCTGTGTCCTATGTGATTGGCCAGAGTAATTACTTTGGTTTTGGTTTTACGACACTCAAACGAAAACCACTCTAAATGGCCTTATAATCTTAATTCAAGTCGAAATGCGTTGGCCACCACCTACAAGCCGTCGACCAAGAGGGATAGAAAGAACTTAATTAAACATGAATTTTAATGAACAGTACCTGCATCCGATGCACCATTTTAATTTGCTGCCGCTCCTCGCCTTACACTTTTTTATTTTGTCTAAAAAAAGCAAATGCATTACACATATTAAACTCAAGACAAGTGTGTATCATTATAGTTCCCTTTTGAGGAGGCAGCGTGGCCGAGTGGTTAGAGCGCTGGACTTGCAGTGCGGAGGCTCCGAGTTCAAGTCCCGCTCTGACCGCTAGCTGGATTTGTTCACGGTAGTCCCGAGTTCAAATCCTCGGCTACTCTTGTAAATGACCAACTGATTCGAACTCCGACCAGTTTGGATTCTTAACCGACGTTATGTTTGATTTAAATTATTTGTTTCATACATTTGCTCGGCCCCACTAGCATAAGTGCTACAAATACTGCCGAGGGTAAATAATGGCATTCAGTGATTATTATTATTATTGTTATTGTTATTGTTATTGTTATTGTTATTGTTATTGTTATTGTTATTGTTATTGTTATTGTTATTGTTATTGTTATTGTTATTATTATTATTATTATTATTATCAGTTGACAAATTTCTTTGTTTGCAGAACGAGAAAAGATAACTGAGGACACCTAGTTTAAATTTCAGCTCAGTTTTTACCCCAAACCAACTGTTACATCCGAACCGGCCATACTGGGCCGAGTCAGTATAGTCTCATATATTAGGGTACTTGCTAATAGATAGGGTATATGCTTGGCTGCACTACACCCTGGATGTTAGTAGCGTTTAATTTTCTCCTCTTCTCGTATCTCGCTTCGAGCAAAATGCCGCGTTCGCCTCGCTTGGCTAACAAAGCGCCTGAAATGCGGGCTGGGACGTGAGAATATATAATTTTCAAGCCGCGAGTTGGACCCGTAGCCAAAAAGATTACCGTTAGTATGTAGCAGTCGGAAATCGGAAAGGTGTATCTGCAGGTATTTTCTGAAGTTCACTAGTCAATAATAGAACCTTTTCGTGAGAAAAGAGAGTGAATCAACTTAACCAGCGTAGCAGCAGGTGCTTGGAAACAACTTGCCGTTTCAACGTGCCCTTCGCCGTTAGGGAAGTTTCTCCAGGAGGAACGGCGTCTATGCCTCAGCGACATAAATTCCATACTGATAACGTAAATCAATGTTTACATAATAAAACCGGTAGTTATGGGGCTCCCAATGTGTATTTGTTTGATTTAATGTTTCTCCTGGTTGAAAATGGTTAAGTTTTTGGTCTACTGCAAACGAGCTCCAGCAAAACTCAGATGCCTTTTTTAAAGAAGAATATATTCCACGAATATTGACTATTTTGTAGGAGATTCATCACGTTTACCACCCCATTTGACCTTTGTGGCCTTTTGTATTTTGTATGTTTCCAAAAATAGGTAGAACAATATAACTACTATGTGGACCAGTCAGAGCTCCTGACCAGATTCTGGACAGATTTAACGTCATCGGTATGGAATTTCTGGCGCTAAATGCGCAGACGTTCCTCCTAGCCAGGCGTCACAAGCGGCGAGGAGAAAGAAGAAAAGGCCGTATTCGCAGGCTACACAGCATGTGCATAGCCACTTCATTGTACGTCTAACTGTAACACTAATAATCTTACTTTGTAAGGCAGCGGCAGCCTCTTCTCCTTCATCCAAGTCTGCACCACTGTGGGTAACTGCTTGAGACACAGTTTGTGCTCCTGCTACCATGGTAACAGCATCAGGACCAATATCAACAGTGGCTTCTACTGGTAACTCGCCAGTTGCAGCAGTCGCACCTACATATAAGTTACAAACTTAGAGAAATACCCACTTTTAATTGATTTGACATCGACAATAAAATTTGGAGAAAAGAAAAGTTCCCAGTGCTCATTCTACACTGAATATATAATCTGAAAATATTTAGCGCCAACCCAACTGAAATCAGAAGAAAAATAGAAGAGAATTATATTGATAACCCAGCCCCTTCAGGATGGAACATTTGCCATAAGTGATGACGGGGGTATTCCTGAAACATTATTATTGTCTGAAACTGAGCGTTTTTTAAAAGAGGTTTTTTACCCTTTCATTATACATTGCGAAATGAATGTTACACTCTAGAAATTAATCCATACATTAATCCATACATACTGTATACTCAGTGATCAATTGGACAATTGAACAATGCCTTTTTTCATCGACATGCAAAATGTATGCAAAAAATCGAGGTTTTGATATTTTCAGTAATGAAACAAGTGACAATTTTTCAAGGTCATACAGAAATTCCTCCGTCACAAAAAAAAATGCTTAAGAAACCTACCTTCAGCTTCGGTAACACCAACGTCTACTGTGACTGTCTCTTGACCACCACCTGAACCATCATCAACTGTATGAAGACCTGCAGTTAACACTTGAAGAGTCTCTGCAGATACACTGACTGCTCCGCCTGGGCCAACACCTCCAGCTGGAAGATTTGAAACAAGGACAGGTCGCACAATTGGCACTACATTTACATTGACAATCAGGAAAGAGCCACTGCCAGAGTTAGGATCCGTTATTATAGCAGCTGGAACAGATCCTGCACCACTCTGCATACCAGATACCACATCTTGAAGAATTGATGCCAGTGAAGCTGTGGGTTCAGTGCCTGAGGAAGTAACTACATTACTAAGCAGCATGCTAGCAGCTTCTCTGCTGTTTCAGCAGCTTCAAGGACTTAAAGACTTCTTCACTGTTTCCTGCCTCAGCCACCGTTTTCTCACTTTGATCAGCTGGAGCTGGATCTGCAGTGACAAAATTGATCCTGTATCACTGAACAAATCAGCTTTCCTAGTCAGATAATAACTAGAACTCCGGCTTCGGAGTATACAGATGTTAAAATTGAACTTTGTTTGACGTAAGGTAAAATTCTGTTAACTTCGAAATTTGACTGAGACACTGACACTGGAGAAACCAAAAAGCTCCAAAAAACCAAAGATCGATGACCCTTACCTGATCTTCAAAAATCTTCTGCTTTTTCCACCGGAACTTTGACAGCATCTAATATTTGTCCGCGATTTCAACTGCTTACAAATGCAATTTCGACCTTTTAACGTCATCTTTTAATCAACTCTGAGAGAATAAACTAGCGGAATGTGATAGAAATAGTTGACGCCAATAGCACTCAGTGATTGCCGATGAAATTCCAGTGTTCGCGATCACTGGTAGCCTTTATTCTACTCTCCTAATCAAACACTAATTATCATCTAGATTGAAAGAACCAAAAAAATACTGAAACTCAACGAAAAAAATTAACAATTCAAATATTTTGCTCAAAAGAGAGAAAGTGCGAACACGAAAATAAAACGGGAGGAAACTAGCGTGGGGAATGGTTCCCTTTTCCCGAACACGGGCCCCATGATATTTTCGATGCATCGAATACTAAAATACTAAAAGGGCTACCATTTATTGATAGCTGAGCCTAAATCCCTTCAAAGTGAACAACAACACTTTTAAAGTAGTTATACACGGTTAAGGTCGCGTGACAATTACACTTTGACTTAAAAACTACACTACCACCGTATGAACTTCACTCCAATAACTGCAGAGTCTCTTAAAATCAAAATTAGACTCGCCTTTATTGTTGACTTTTTAGATGCATTTTCGAAGGGCTTGCTTACTAAAAACCATCCAGTTTTAACAATCATCCTAAGGCAAATTTACGGCATGCGTTCATTTAGGGTCTATTGCTTATACCGCTAACAAAAGATCACGCAAATTCAAGCTCAACTTCAGTAACGGATAGAAATCCTACACACTTGAAATTTGTTACTTTCTCTAACAGCGCGTCCCTTTTTTACCTATATAAAGGGACGTATTCAGCCTCAAAGTCACTTTCTTCTGGTCACAACCACACAAGCGCTAACTTTTAAAGCAACTGAAGGAGGAAACCATCTTAGATTCCCGAAACCGGTCTTGTCACTTACTTAAACAGTTCTTATCAGCACTCGACGCGGCTACCATTTATAATTATTGCTAGAGCCTGAATCCCTTCACTTGAACAACAACATTAAAGGAGTTATCAAGGGGCGTAGCGTGACCATTTTGGTAAGCGCGCACACGGATCCATATTCGTACAAAATAACGTTTTTGGTTTCCTTTAATACATCTTTTGGCAGGCTTTAATACATCTTTTTACAGGCTTGTTTACGATAGAACGTGATATCAAAAAAGCTTTTAAAACGTTCTTCTTTGAGCTAGTACTGGAATGTTTACAAACACACGGGCGAGGTGCCCCCCCCCCCTCCCCCTCCCCTAAATAAACTTCCAAAGCGCTGAATGATTCACACGAAATTCAAATAAGATGTTTGGTTCAAATGCTAAACGAAAATTTAATTAGCAAAACATTTGTATGTTAGAAATGAAAGATAAGCTCTATTGTCGCGCGCTTTTATTTTTTTCCTTGTCACTCAAGAAAAAGGACCACTTGAAGCGCACCTTTTTGTGCAGAAATTTGAAGTTTAAAAGCATCGGTTGGAAGAATTGCGGCGTGTGTATGATTGTGAGTGTTTCCTTCATTTCGATCATGAGCAAGGGTAAGGAACAAACAATAAAATTGTAGTCAACGTTTATTTATATATTTTCAGTTGTTTTGAATATCTGTAATCAGTTTGTCCAAGAGCCATTATGGGACTTGGTTTGTCATTGAAAACAATTAGGGTCACCCCACGAGAATATATTGTTAAACGTATTTTAGTATTTAAACGGTAGAAATAGGCATATTTTTATCCCCTAAAAATGTTTCATCTTTTTGGATTTCCTAGCTGAAAGTCTAGTGATCCGAAAATGATAGGGATCAAAACTTACCTTTTCGCAAATTTCAGCCAGAAAAAAGGCTCCCGAAAATTCTAGGTGACTTTTTTAGGGTAAAAATCCGTTAAAAATTGGCAATTATACCATTTTTTAGATGTTCGAACAGGCAAGCAAGAAATTTTACAAGAAATGTTCCGAAAATTCTAGATCTCAAATCGTCTTCCGAACAGATATTTTCCAAAAATTGACGTTGGGTGCCCCTGAACAATGCTACACCTGTTAGGAGTAAATTTCTCACACAATTCTTGTTGATGCCGCGCCACACGTGCTTCTAATAGTTTGCTTCAGCTTTATACCTCTATTATGGTGGACATGGTCTGGTCCATGATTTCCCGGCTGAGCAGCATTAAAGTAGTCTTTGATAAACTTTTGCGACTGTTATAGAGAGAGAGAAAACTAAAAATGAATAGCTTTAAAATGGGAAAACGTTCCAAATAAATCTTGAAAGGAATGATAATCAGTCAGGATCGATTCTTTTTGGCGACAACTGTGTTTGCATGAATTTTCCCAGTCCTCCTTCGTTTTTAGTTTTAAAAAACGCAATGTATAACCTGCGAGCAATCTCTCCGGGGCGCTCCTCCGACAGATTGTTCTCAGGCTACGCAATGTATTATGGGATCGCTAAACATTGAAAAATGATTCACATTTATCACATTTCTCTACTCAAACTGTTGTATTTTTCGTGTAAAAACGATGCGGAATAACAGCGAGAGAGATAGACAGGAACAAATCTGCTAAATATAAGGTCAAGTCACAACACTACAAATAGACCTATTAAGCCAACTCAATGTTGTAACCAATGCAAATCTCCCGGGGTTAGAGCGGTTTTCATTTGAGTGTCGAAAAGTAATTGGTTTTGCACTTTCTACACGATGCGATTGGCTTAAAAGATTCGCGCCACCTTTTCATCCAATCAGAAGTAAAACCAAAGCCAACTGTGACGCGCTCGCATGCATTTTCCCGCGCTTTGCGTCAGCCACATGTAATTACTTCGAGTTTTGATTGGTTCAATGTATTGTCTGTGTCCTATGTGATTGGCCAGAGTAATTACTTTGGTTTTGGTTTTACGACACTCAAACGAAAACCACTCTAAGATTGTTTGTGTATTGTATTTGCATTTAATATAACGTGGCATTTAAATGATATGGAAATTCCTGAAACAAAACGTTTTATTTCCCAAATGGTTTGAATTGGGTACAGCATTGAGTTAGGGCCTGTTTATATGGAGGCGGGCGACCCAGGTAGGTGAGGTAACCGGCTTAGGTGGGTTAACCCGCCGGTCCATATAATCTGTCATAATAATTTGATCACGTTTACCTCATAGGTGGGCTGACCCGCCAAGGCTGGTAGCCCGGTCTGCCGGACCGGGTACCCTCCCAGCCGGGGTCTAATTTTGGCATGTAAACGTTTCAAGGCGGGGTGTTCCCGAAACCAAAAAAAATATCCACCAAACCAAAGTAGGAACAATTCTGGACTGTATTAGTTTCCAAATAAGCTTTACAATCGTATACAGGAGACCATCCAAAATTGTACGAGCGAACAAAACTAAACACAAAACCATGTGCTCACATCCGGGTTTTTTACACTTAATCATTTCATTCAAGCGTCACTAAAATGTCTCATTTGAAAATTGAATAAACAGTGTCACGTCCATTTCCGGCTGTAACATCCTCCCCCCGTGTTCGGCTACATCAGTTGGGCGAACACTCTTCCAAAAGGGCTAATTTCGCTACAGGGCGTCTTAATAGACCAAACTTTGTCTTCACTTCAGCTGATCTTACAACCTTGTCAGATCCAGGGAAAACGGTCACAATCCTGGCAAGAGGCCAGCACCCTCTTGGAGTTCCGTAGTCAACTATAAGCACGAGGTCACCAACCTTCAGGTTAGGTGCAGCTTGGAACCATTTCTTGCGGGCAGTTAAACCAGGTAAATACTCATGCAACCATCTTTTCCAAATGTGGGTGGTGATGACTTGCGCTTGTCGCCAGCGCTTTTGGCTTGATATCTCCTTGTCAGCGAAGATTCCAGGTGGCAAGTTGGGGGTTGCTTTGCCAATGAGGAAGTGGTTTGGGGTTAACGCTTCAAGATCATCTGCATCTGAACTCACTTCAGTCAATGGACGACTGTTTTTTTTTTTTTTTTTTTTTTTTTTTATTTGCTTTACTTAACCAATAATTACAATATTGAACACTGCTTACACTGCTTACATTATTTACAACATTCATACCATACTTACAATACTGACAATACTTATTGCTTACATTGCTAACAATACTACTGTTTTCAAACATTATTACATTTCGTATGCTTCAAGTACACAGTTGCATCGGAAGAAACTTATTTAAGGATAGTTGGCGTTACTGAGGCAGGATAAGCTACGGATGAAAGACATAGAGAATATCAGGGGGCGTTGGGAATAGCGCCATGGTAGAAACGATAGTTTCTACGTGATGTCGTGTAGGAATGACCATTGTTTGGGCAGAACATTGTTTGCTTCTGCTTGTGCTTGTATGTTGTAAATTGTCTTTAGGTGTTTGAGAAATCCTTGCAATAGAGGTATAGCTTCTTTTGTTTTGCAGAGCCAGATATAGTGCCTGGCAATAAGAAAACAAAAGTTGATCTGGCGTTGAAGTTTAGAAGAGTCTGATCTCAGGCCTAGTGAAACAGTCATGTCTGCAGAGTAACTATCGGGAATAATTTGGCAAAGTTTTAATCGCGTTATGATGCTCTCCCAGAAGAGCGCCGTTTTGGGGCAGGACCAGAAAAGGTGTACGAGTTTTTCTGGTTCTTTTTTACAAAAGGAGCAGTTGGAGTTTTCTTTTACTCTTATCTTAGTTAAGAAAGCGTTTGTTGGTATTCTTCTGTGCAGCAATTTAAATTGAAATTCCCTGAGTTTTATGCTTTTTGTGATTTTATGAGCTAGCTGGTAGGTCGCACCCCACGTTATTTCGTTTTGACCTAAGTTGCAGTCTTGATTCCATTTTTGCTGGCTTGTAGTAGGGGGGGCACTTTTCTTTGTAATTAATTTGTCATACACCAACTTGCTTGCTTTTTGGGCTTTCATTAGTTTTGTCGAAAAGCTTTCGTAACTATTACCTTCGTTTGTGTGGTCACCTTGGTTGAATGTGTTGCATAGCTTTTTAAGAGCAGAAATTATTCCACAGTATGCCAAGGGTTGGACCTTGATGTCGTATTTGTTTAAAAGTTCTGGTGGAGTGAGGAATTTTCCTTCTCTGTTCCTTAAGTGCTTAACTTTTGTGATGCCTTTACGATACCATTCTTTAAAGAAAATAGGGCTGTCGTTAATCCTTACAAGTGAGTTGTACCATATGCCTTGTTCTGAAAGCTGGCTCTCTGATGTTATCCTCTCTTCAAAATTGATTTCTGACCAGATTAGGAGAATTTCCTTTAAGAAACTGTCTTGCGTTTTGAAGATATTAGCTATGTCTATCTTATTAAGGTTGCTTGTGAAAGGTAGGGTACACTCAAACTTTTTCAGTTCAAGATCTAGAAAAAGTTTCCATTTACCCTGATTATCTGTATCCAGGTACTTTTTTATCCAAGTGGTTTTTAGCGCTTTATTGAAAGATAGTATGTCAATCATTTTGAGGCCACCTGCTGGGTAATTGTTAATCATAATATCTCGCTTTATTTTATCGCCCTTTCCGTTCCAAAGGAACAAGTAAAAGAGCTTGTTAATCTCGCTAATTATTTTTTTGTTTGTGCACAAGGGTGCCAAGACGTACACAATTTGAGAAGCTACTAAGCTTTTCAGAACAGTGATCTTCCCACTTAAGGTTAATCTACGGTATTTCCAGTTGCTTAGAATATTGTTAATTTTTTCCAGTTTTTCCTTATAATTTAGAAGTACAGTGTTTTCAGGGTCTGTCGTAAACCAAACGCCTAAAGATTTTACTTTGTTTGTTTGCCATCTGAAATTTCTTTCTGGAAGAAGAATTTCTGTTTTTCCACTATATGTTCCGATCCAAATTGCTTCTGTTTTTTTACTGTTGAGTTTGAGACCCGAGGCTTCTCCAAAATCGTCAAGTGTGTTGAGAGCAGCTGAGAGCGACGTTTGTGAACCATTCAATATTAAGGTTGTATCGTCTGCGTATTGACTTATTTTAATTTCCTCTTGGTTAACGTG
This sequence comes from Porites rus, assembly GCA_964035705.1. Classification (NCBI taxonomy): domain Eukaryota; kingdom Metazoa; phylum Cnidaria; class Anthozoa; order Scleractinia; family Poritidae; genus Porites; species Porites rus. Next base: position 949,443 of record OZ038000.1, on the reverse strand, counting down.
TATTCCTCTGATATTGCTGTTTCTTTTAAAAGCCTTGGCTAAGACTTCAACTGAAAGAACAAATAGATATGGAGACAACGGGCACCCCTGCCTGACCCCTCTTTCAATTTTAAAGAAGTTGCTTGTCCAGCCGTTGTTTAAGAAGCAGCTCTCTATGTTGCTGTAAAGGCATTTGACCCAGTTTACAACACTTGGGCCGAAACCGAAGTATTGAAGAGAATTTATGATAAAAGGCCATTCAATCGTGTCAAACGCCTTTTCGAAATCAAGAAATAATAATAGCCCTGGGATATTTTTTCTTTGGTAAAACGAATAACATAGTCTATTAATCGTATGTTCTCGCCAATAAACCTGCCTTTCATAAAGCCAGTTTGATCACAGCTGATGAGATCGGGAAGAACCTTTTTCAGCCTGTTAGCCACAGCCTTTGCTGCAATTTTGTAGTCGCAGTTGAGAAGAGTAAGCGGTCTCCAGTTTTTAATGAAATACGGCTCAGCGTCTTTCTTGGGAATGAGTTTGATTACTCCTCTTCTTTGTGTGATGGAAAGCTGACTCGTTTCGTGCGCATAATTAAGAGCATTAATCAATAAGTTTGATATGTTTGTCCAAAATACTCTATAAAATTCTGAAGGTAGCCCATCAGATCCAGGGGTTTTTCCCTGTTCCATGGTTTTCAGGGCTGCAAGGCATTCCCTTTCAGTTAGCAGGCCTTCACAGTTGTTCCGTTGTTCGTCATTCAGGACGGTGTCGTTTTCGTGTTTAAAAAAATCATATGTGTCAATTAAATTGTGTATATTTCTGTTGGATGTATATAGATTCATAAAAAAAGATTCCCCTTCTGCTAATATTTCCTGATCCGAAGTAATAAAGTTATTTTCGTCCACTTTAAGTTGGCTTATAATGCCTTGCTTATAGTGTCTCTTTTCTAGGTTGAGGAAATATTTCGTATTTTTTTCTCCTTCATTATGCCATTTAATTTTAGCTCTCAATATGGAACCTTTCGTACGAGTCTCAATAATTCTTTCTAACTCACTCTTTAGATCATTCAGTTGTTCTGCAAGTTCAGAATTTTCTGTTACGCTAGAGTCTCCGTTCTCCATTTTCGATTCTAGTTTGGAAATTGCATGCTCTAGTTCTGCCTCACGGCCCTTTGTTTTCTTAGTTTTATTCATTGCGTATTTGAGCGATTTTTCCCGATGGACGACTGTTGACTAGGGATTCAACTTCAGTAATTGCAGTTAACAACACCTCATCCGTCAGAACTTGATTCTGCAGAACAACATTAAGGGCTTTCTTGCAGGACCTCACCAAACGTTCCCATACTCCCCCCATGTGGGGTGCTGCAGGAGGGTTGAATACCCATTGAATTCGTTCTTTACTCAGCGCGCCTGCAGTTTTGTCCTGATTCAACCCATTAAGACACTCTTGTATTCCGCGATTCGCCCCAACAAAGTTCGTACCATTGTCAGAGTATATAACAGTCGGTTTACCTCTCCTTGCAATAAACCGTCGGAGAGACATAATGAAAGAATCAGTAGATAAGGAGTGGGCGACTTCGAGATGTACTCCTCTAGTTACAAGACAGGTAAAAAGGCAGCCATATCTTTTTTCTTGCTTCCTGAGGTGCTTCACTTTCAGAGGTCCAAAGAAATCTACTCCAACCTTTGAGAATGCGGGTGCGACCTGCAGGCGGTCGGCGGGTAGTCCCGCCATTAAAGGTGGTTCTGGCTTTGCTCTTCTCCTTCTGCAGTATGAACATCGGTGTAGAATCTTCCTTACAGCTGTACGACAACGTAGGATCCAATACTGTCGTCTCAGTACGTTCCGAACATGTTCAACACCTTCATGCCTCAGTTTCTCATGACAGTCCATAATGATGAGGCGACTCAGCTCATTATCAGGTGATAACACAATGGGATGTCGACTTGAGAATGGAATATCTGCCCTTTCGATCCGTCCACCAACACGAACAATTTCGTCTCCATCGAGGAAGGGAGAAAGAGAGGCCAGTCTACTCTTGGGAGAGACCTGCTGGTTTCTCTTGAGGGTTGCAATCTCTTGAGGGAAACATTTCACTTGGGCGGTGCCAATCCAGAACTTTCGAGCACGCTCCAACTCCTCCACTAACAATGGACCACTTTGACGGTCAGTCCTTCGACATCTGCAGTTGTAAACAAATCGGAAAGAGTAAGCAGTTACTCTAAGAAGTCGTGTTAGGGATGAATACTTGGTTAACGAAATGAACTCTTCTTTTGAAGTTTGAGCTTGCAATGCACTGAACGCTGAAGTCTCTTGTTTCTGCTGGCTGGAGGATTCAAGCTTTGAATTTCCCTTAGGCCACTTTTCTTCAGAAAGGGTTAAAAATACAGGACCATTCAACCATCTACTCTCTGATGTGATAACTGTGACTGGAAGTCCTCTGCTACCATCGTCTGCTGGGTTAAGAGCACCAGGGCAATGATTCCATTGGCTTGGTTCAGTTGTGTCCAGAATCTCCCCAACTCGGTTCGCAATGAAAGCGGGGTGTCGCTTGGATTCACCACGAATCCACTGAAACACAGTGCTACTATCAGTCCACAGGTAGGTAGAATCTATCCTGTAATCATGTTCCTTGATTACCACAGTAGATAACCTCGCACTTAAAACTGCAGCTTGCAGCTCTAGTCTAGGGACACTCAAAGGTTTCTTGGGAGCTACACGCGTCTTAGCTGTTACAAAGGCACACTTGACAGAACCGTTGGCATAACTGAATCTGAAATAGGCTACAGAACAGAATGCTTGTTCACTTGCATCACCAAACACATGAAGCTGGATAACGGTGGGACTGTCTGAAACATGACGGTAAAATCGAGGGACCAAGAATTCTGATAGACTATCCAGCTCTTTCTGCCATTTGGACCACTCTAAGAGGAACTCTGATGGAGGAGTTTCATCCCAGCCAATACCAAATTGCCACACTTGTTGAAGGAGGAGCTTCGCTCTCACCAGGAATGGAGCCAGGAAACCAATTGGGTCGAACAATGACGCTATCAAACTCAGAATCTTACGTCGCGTGTCTGCCATATCTCTTTTCACCACTTTATAAACAAAACAGTCCAATCTTGTGTCCCAAATGACACCAAGAGCACGTTCCACAGGCATAACAATTTCTTCTTCTACCACCTTGATGGAGGGAGCTCTTTCTGATTCTGGTATACGTTCTATCACCTCTTTCACGTTCGAAACCCACTTGGTCAAGTTGAACCCAGCACGCTTTAGCATCACAACAAGTTGCTGTTGCAGTTCAAGTGCGTCACTTGCCGTCTTTACAGACTTAAAGAAATCATCCATATAAAAATTGCGCTTAACAGCACGAGCAGCAATAGGGTACTGCAGTCCATTGTCCTCTGCCGTCCTTAAAAGGGCATAATTAGAACACGTTGGTGCACACTTAGCCCCAAAGATATGTCGCAGATACTGATAGACTTCAATTTCAGACTCCGGTGATTGGCGCCACAGAAAACGGAGGGCAGCTTGATCCTCTGGTGGGACAGCAACTTGGTTAAACATTGCCTCTATGTCTCCAGAAAGGGCAACTTTTTCTTCTCTGAATCGCATGAAGATTCCAACAAGATTGTTCAACAAGTCAGGTCCACTTACAAGGTGACTGTTCAATGAAGACCCTTGATACTTAGCTGCTGCATCACATACACGTCTGACCTTTCCAGGTTTATTAGGGTTAAGTACGGGATGGTGAGGAAGGTACCACGTACGCTTTGCTTGGTCAGCAGTTTCCTCTTTGGTGAGTCTCTTGATATACCCCTTTTCTAGGTCTGTGTCAATGGTTTTCTTGTAGGCTTCGCCCAACTCAGGATCACGTTGAAGTCTCTTCTCTAGAAGACCAAGTCGGTGAATAGCCACAACACGATTGTCAGGAAGTTGGATGTTTTCGTCCTTCCAAAGCAGCGGAACCTCGTAACGACCTTCTACCTCCTGCGTCCGCTCACTCAGGAACTTCAACACCTTTTCATCTTCGACAGAACGCTGCACATCACAGTCATATCGACATCCAAAGTTCTCGGTCCGCCACCAAGTTTTAACTGTTTCATGAAGCACTTCATCAGGGGTTGTCATATGAACCTTGTAAACAGATTCACCATCTTCAATATAACCAGGTAGACGACCAGTAACAGTCCACCCCAATTTAGTGCGAACACCAACAGGAGAACCTTTCGGTCCATATCGAGTCTCTAGAGGCACAATAAGTTCTGGGACATCACTTCCAAGGAGTAACGCGACTCGAGCTACAGAAACTTCAGTCAACTCTAAGTTTGCAAGGTGTGGCCATTTCTCTTGTAATTCTCTGAAATTCACCCTTCTTTCCGGCACGTTCAGGCGATCAACCACTAGAACTCTGTGCACATCAAACCTTGTACCAAAGTCATTCAACTGACTAACTTGAACATCAACACGCTTAGTCAGCAGCCTTGATGATTTCTGAATTCCATTCAGCAGAACACTTTCCACTGGACCCTCAAGGCCAAGATTTTTTGCAACATCTGTTGCTAGCAGACTGCAAGTACTTCCAGTGTCTAACATTGCATATGTGTTGAAGTATCCCTTTGGCCCATACAGGGTAACAGGCACAACTTGTAATAAAACAGAGTCACTACTACTCTTATGAGATGCACTAGAATGCTCGGTGGATGGGGTAACTGCTTCTGTTGCTGCTTGGTTAGTTGATGCAGCTGTTTCATTGTTCCCAACGGGTGTTACATTTCTTGATGAGTGCAGTAATGCATTGTGACTTCGAGTACACCCATTCACTCCACACGGTTTCAAGTTCCTACAAGTGGTAAGCCAATGACCAGATCGGAGGCAGCAAAAACACAGCTTATGTTTTTGAACTTCACTGAGGCGTTCTTCCACACTTAAGGCTTTAAACTTAGGGCAAGCTGACAGGTTATGCTGCTGTCCATCTCCCATTAAACAAGGTTTTGCTTGCTTGTTACGTGATGAGAGGTTACCAAAGAAGGTATTGTGCTTTTCACCAGCACCTCCATAGCGGCCTCTGAATGGGAACTTGAAGCAGTCATCATAAATATCCGCCTGGCCCTTTAGCCAGCTACAAAAGTCCTCCAGGTTTGGTTGATGTAAATTGCTTGTTCTCACATGGTCCTTCCACTTCACTTGGAGATCTGGGGATAGTTTATCCACTGCAATAGAGACATTAGCTTCGGCTACTAGGTCATTTATGTATCCAAACCTTTTAAAGATCCAGACAGTAGTTGACACAACATCTGATAAGTTCCTCACTTCATGCGGTCTGTCATTCTGTATTCGTGATGTCTTTCTCAATCTGTCAAGTGTAACTTTTACAACAAGTGAGGGTTTTCCAAATCTAGCTTCCAATTCTTTCAATGCTTCATAGTAAGAATCCCCACTGTAACCATACCCTTCAATTGCAGACTTCGCTCTACCAACCACAGAGTTCTGAAGGTGTTGCATCTTTCCATTCAAAGACAAATCAGCATCATGAACAATTGATTTAAACATCGATGACCAATCAGGCCATTGCAAGGGGTCACCATCAAATTTCTTGAGCTGTAGTTTAGGAAGACTTGAACAGCTATAAGTAACATGTTTCCTCTCAGGACTCGATGCAATATCAGTTTGTGCTGTTTTTGGTAAACATTGAACCCAGGATTGGTAAACTGGCGTTGATGTTTTGGACTGTGCCGAGCTTTTGGGAACCATGAATGAAACGCTTGGTCTTGGTTTCATAGACATTGGTGATGATGTAACCTGAGTTGCATGTACATTGTACACAGCTCCAGACTGTGGTTGAGACGATGAGGATAATGGCGTAACATGACTTGTTTGTACACTTTGCGTAAATCCAGACAGTGGGATTAACTCTAGCGAATCATCCTCAAAATCCCGGAGACGATTAGTTAAAGACTCAGGGTCATTGTAATGATTAAAGTTTCGTACCTTCTCAAGGTTTTCGGCTTCTGCCGCAAGGCGTGCGGCCTCGTCCTTTGCTTCTTGGGTTTTTCTCCTTTCTTTTGCTTCGAATTCAATTCTTTCAGCCTCGTTACGTGCTTGTTCGATCTTGTGTTTTATCTCCAGCTGTTTCGCAAACTCTTTCTTTCGTCGTTCTTCTTCCATTTCTAGCTGTTTTGCCTTTATTTCTGCCGACGCCATTTTGGCGCGAATTTCGGCTACGTGAGAATCTGCTGAGGATTTACTCAGTTTCAGTGAGCTTAACGCGCTATAACTCTCCTCTTTTCTTTCTTCCAGATGTGCTTCAGCTTCTAATTTCGCTTCCTGAACTCTTTCCAGTTCTTCTTCATACCAGTTAAGGGCATTTTCATGTTCCTGTTCCGGGAGCATGGCCAACAGTTGATTGTTTAAAACTTGGGCTTCATTGAGCGACTCTTCCAGAATATTTACATAACCACGAATAATAGATTTCCTGCCATATTGCTCAATCGTACCTTGTAATTTCTTTAAGGTATTCGTAATTCTTCGTTTTACCACAGCTCTTTTTGTTTTCACAGTTGCAATTGTTGATCGTTCGGCCGATTCCAGTTCACCATTATCGTTATCATCAGCCATGATTCGCTCGCTTCATTCGCTTGGTTCGCTTTATCCGGCTAGTCAAGGACCAGAAAATTGTTCCCGAAACCAAAAAAAATATCCACCAAACCAAAGTAGGAACAATTCTGGACTGTATTAGTTTCCAAATAAGCTTTACAATCGTATACAGGAGACCATCCAAAATTGTACGAGCGAACAAAACTAAACACAAAACCATGTGCTCACATCCGGGTTTTTTACACTTAATCATTTCATTCAAGCGTCACTAAAATGTCTCATTTGAAAATTGAATAAACAGTGTCACGTCCATTTCCGGCTGTAACACGGGGTAACCTGCCTAGTCAGGGTAGGATTCGTGATACATCAACTTTGCGTAAAATTCACTTTGGCGGGGGCTTTCCATCATTTTTAGAAAGCTACAGCACTGAAGGTTGCAGTAAGAGCAGCAAGTGGGTGTAGAAGAGCACTTATGTTCAAAACACGTGGTTTGCCAGCCTTTTCCTTGTTACGTGCTTAGCGACCATTCAATAGTCTTGAGAAAGTGCACCCGGGGATGACGGGGTTGTAAGATTGCATGTAAAGGTGGGTTATTCTTTACCCCACCTAAGCCGGTTACCTCACCTACCTGGGGTCCCCCACCTCCATGTTATCAGGCCCTTAGAAATAGCTGTGCACGATGATATAGCTTTATTTAAATATGCCCCGAAGATTCTACTATCTTAGTTACGAGCTCACTTGGGAATGTTAGAAAGTGTGAATGAAAAAAAAAAAAAACAAAACAAAACAAAAAAAGAACAAATACGTCAGGGAGAGGCTCCTCGCTTCTAATCACGGTCTCCGCCACTCTGTCATCCACTCTTTCTGTCTTTTCTCTTCGCTTTTCGTCCTAAAAAATGGCTTAACCCAAGCGCACAAACTGCGAGGATGGGAGAATCGCGAGCACATGGAGACAATTGGATTTTTCTTGGGAGGGGATGCACCACTAAGGAATGGCATACCTGATTGGTGACGTTAACATTGACTAGGAAATAACAGAATGTGAACTGCCGAGAATACATATCAAACAAACAGTAGATTATGTATTACTGTATTAGAAAGCCACAGGTCATCTTAAGCCCCCTTCCCCTAGATCAGCCCCCTGTTGATTGATTGATTGTTAGAGGGCAAGCGACTCCTCACTAGACTACCAGCAGTCTGTTATGTTAGTATGTAGAAATTGGTTTGGGGGTTGGGGTGGTTTGGGCACCCCCAGCCCCCTTCCCCTAGATCAGTCCCTGTTGATTGACTGATTGATAGACGGCAAGGTTTCTTCACTAGACTGCAAGCAGTCTCTTATTTTCATATGTAAGAAACTGGTTGGTATCCATAATTGAGAAAGGTTTGGTTTATAAATGGAAAGACCTTGCAAGGCTTAACGGATACTGACTTGTGGACCAACCGTTCCAAAAGATATAATTATTTAGAAGAGAAAAAAGCAAAAACAAAACCAAAACTTGACTCTCTCACTCTGTTTATTTCATCTCAATCTGGTTTTGATGATGAACAACACACATCACAATAAATATGAACTTACACCTAATTTAATCTCATCGTCTGCTATTCTAAACCCAATTTATAACATAGTATGAAATCATCAAGCTATGCATGTGTGATAGACTTTGTTCATCAAGATAAATAACAAAGTGACTATTGCGAGGCAATTCTTTCTATATACATTGCATTATATTCATTATCATATAAATCACTAGTCATAAGATCATTTCAATCATTGGTTGACTCAAGCCAATAAATAACTACTTCCCTTTCACCAAGAAACATTTGATTTGGGAAAAATTTTCTTACAAAGAGAATGCGATTGAAAAAATATTGAATTAGAGTTAACTTATACTTACACTAAACAAAAAATAAGAAAACAGACAATCAGAGAAATAAGCTTGGGAAAAATTTTTCCCAAAATCAAATCACCACGCCCCACCCCCAAGAAATATCAATGGCTGTCCCTTAGGAGTTCATGCTAATCCTTCACTTAAGCTCAAACAGTCACCAAAAGAAATTTACCCTTAGGAAAGTGGACAAGACATATTGTCCACAAAAACTCTCAAAAAATTCATTTACAACTAAGGCCCGGTTCAGACGCCGCTCCACAATTAAGTACGGTAAAAGAGCGGCATCTGAATCAATTTGGTACAGCAGTTTTAGTTTGGTGCGGCAAAAGCGTTAAGTTCCACAGAGTCTGTCGAACTTTTGTCAAACTTAACTTAGGTTCGACACACGGTACACTGTCTGAATCAGATGTTGTGCTAGTGTCGCTCCAAGCAAGCTTTACCTAGCATGTACTAGCCCACAAATCATTTCAACTAGCCCCCCAACCCTTTTTGATTAGCTGGATTGATTACAATCCTTCTGTAATTTGAATTTCCCCCAAAAATAGCACTTGCCCGTCGGGCAAGTTAAGAACAAAAATCACTAGCCTGATCGCAAAATCCACTAGTCCCGGGCTATCGGACAGGACTTTCTTTGCACGCTGCTAAGGAACAACCTGCCTCCCTTGTACAGCATTTAAAGAAACAGCTTATAGGAAAGTATAGCTAAGTAGCCTACAGATTAATATGTGATGTACAAGGTAAAACTTTTTAACAGACCAACAAAAAATATTACTTATAGAAATTTTTATGCTTTGATTTGCCTGGAAATATTTTGGAAGGGCAATAAAATACATATGACCAAAAGCAAAGCACAAGCTTGATGTAACATCTATTCGAAAGCAGTGCTGTAGGGTTTGTGCTGTAGACGTATTCTTCAGCCATGTCTATACCAATAACATTTTTGTTTTCCTTCATAAAAGGGATTTAATGCTTTTATGATATGTAGTAACACAGGCAAGTGATACTTATCTTAAATGAATAAAAAAGTTAAGATTGCTTGCTTCCATTGCTTAAAAAAGAATAATGAAATTTTCAATGGGGTATTGTGCTTGACAAGCAATTCATGGTTCTGGAAATAAGCAGCTGCTTTGAAGCAATGTTACCATTTTGTGAAATACAAAATTGCTTTGAAATTATAAAAGGAAACCTCAAAATGCAAGTTTGGCAATTACAGTACAAAACATGAACAAAATAGCATTTTGATAAAGGAGTAAAGATTGTTTGAGGAGAGGGAGATTAATGCGAGCAAGACAAACTTGAGACACTAGGCAGGGTTAAAATTTTCAGCATTCAGAAACCAAGACATCATTGCAGCAAAAGAACAACATTACTCTGTCTAGATCAGAGTAACAAAGATAATTTTCATGATGTGACATCAAATTAGGAGAAAGTCACTTTGTTTGCTGTGATCTGCAGTGATCAGTGGTAAATGGTTCCCCCATTTTGCATCCATGCAAATGCATGTTTTAGAAATTTGTACACGCTCAAATCAAAATCTTAGCATTAATGATACTTGAGTAATTATACTATTGTACAAGAGTTATAGAATTTGAGCTTTTATGTTGAAAATGCTTTTACATGTTAAGAAAGCTATGTTGGCAGTTGGAACCAAATTGCAGTTTTCAAATGCTTGGAGCTTTTCAAATAAACTTCAAAAAAGTTTTTGAATTATGTTTAGTAAGTTAATAGATCATTATTGATATTACAATAAGATCAGCTTCCCGGTCTTACAGTTTTCTCATACTTCTAAATATAACAATGTAAAGAATTTCTTTGACCACTGACAAAACATTTTTGGGATTCATGCTTACTTTTGGAATCTTTCACAAGGCTGTGCACTAGCACAGCCCAGTGGCCCCTGTTGCCTAACTTTTACCCTTGGCGACAATAAAATCTTAGCTTTTTTGTAAAAATCATAATCTGGACACCCTAGAGTTTACAGGTTCAGAGCAACAGGCCTCCTTCAATTTTCCTTACAGCACAGCCTTGTTTCAACACACCTACATGTATCTAAAATAAAAATAAACCCACAAGCCCACAAGGTGTTTGTGTTAGAGAAAGCTTAGTTAGCTTCTGGGTTGTTTTGATCAAATACATGAGAAGAACAAATAACTATGAGAACGTTTTTTCACACTGCAGTCACATTATCTACTTCTTGAAAATACACGTACATTTACTTTTATTTTAGTGATCTATAAATGATAATTTTGACTTTCAAATACTGTATGCATCACGTGTCAACGAAGGTAATTAATACAGTCTACAGTTATTAATTTATAGCTGATCTTTCACTGCCGACTAGCCATGACTTGGAATCATTTATCAAATCCCTCTCAAGGCATAAAAGACTCAGATATGAAAACATATTCAGTACTGACAATAAAATATAAAACACTTATAATAAGGACTTGAAAGCACATTTCCCAGTATAGGAATGGGTATATTAAGTTTTAGTAAAATCCAACTAGTGGTCTATTATCAATGCTGCATTCTGATTGGTTGAGCTACTACTAGGCTATATGTTATAACCCACTAGTAGCAATAAGCGCCGGGTTTGAAAACCAAAACAATGGCGGCTGAATCACGTTTTGCTAACTTAAGTTGTTTTGTCTCGATATTTTTTACCAACTAGTTGGATTTTACTAAAACAATTATTCCTCTCGCCCTCAGACATGGCCTCTGAGTCAATAGCCCATTCGGGCTCGAGGAATAATTGTTAAACAGATCAAGGTTGATCTCTTTCCCTACCCCAGCTAAGAAATATATAAATATACAACTCTTTGCCTCTAACACGTAACAAGAAAAAAATATTATGTTCTTACTAATTAAATTATTGGATTACTGTTATAATAATTATTATATAGAAGAAAATCTTCAGCCAAATTCAACCAGGTCAATTAAAGAAGACCAGCCTGTGATGTCACCTTCCACTGCAAGCTTTTAACAGATACTCTCGCTGATATGGCTTTTCCGATAACATAATTTTTGCTTCGTCTACTGAAAACCATGACCTAATGCGGCCCACATCTGAGAAAAAAATAGTAAAGCCAAAACATTAATAATTGTGTTAGACATTTACCATGATTGTCACTGCGGTGCTACATCTGGGTTCTTTTTCTTCTTGAAATACAAGAACACCTGGCTTTATGAGCAAAAATTTTGGTATCAAGCTGTACTTGATAAACCAAAAGGGTACTAGATCAATATCATTACCATCACCATCATATGAAAAATAAAAGTACTACAATACTGTAGAAATAATAATAACTGTTTTTGTAACTGGTGACAAGAAAAATTTAATAAAAAATTGAATTTGCTGAAAGTACTACTTTTTACGGTTGGCACAAAAAGTCAAATAACTGGGAAGTTCTTAACTACTGTTTGATTGTCCCCAGGTATCATGTTTTTGCAACAAGTTTACGTGGCAGCATTCTGGACTTTGACAGTTTTCTACTGCGCCTTTTAAATATAATAAAATATTCTCTGACTCATAGCTTTTAGATCTTAATGCCCAGGGCAATTCGAAACAACATGGGCCAAACTTCTTAATTAGTGACTGCTAGTGTAACTCCCTTGATACATACTCTATTAAGCTAGTACTGTTTCACTTTTTAGGTTAGCATCTTCTTTTTTTAGTCTCTTTCCTTTTTTCCTTTTATTTGTTTTTACGTTACTTTTATTTCTCAGCCAATTGTGAAAATAAATATAAAATAGTGTCATTGTAAATCTGACTGAATTTATGTTAACATGGCTTCAGTGAGTGTCTACAGGTCCTCAGCTAAGTATGTCCTTGGTAACGAGAATTTCACACTCCCCACCCAGAACACTGGGTAACTGTCTGTGCCTCCCCCCCTAGTTCTGCAGTTATCTTGACAATTAATGTCAGCGATTAAAGCCTGATACAGCTGGCTAGGGCAAAGTAAACACAAGGTCCTTGCCAGTCAAAGCCTCTAGTAAAAATTTCTCCTCACTGAAGGGGTTGTGTCAAAATAGCCCCCTCCCTACCCCACTAGTTTTGCCCCCCATGCCTGATCCACCCACCCACTGTTAGTGCAGTCCCTGGGCTATCCACCTGAGCTGACCAAGACGCCAAAGCCCCTACATTTTTGGAGACTGCACTGGCCTTGTGCCAGACTGTGCCCGGCACCACGCAAAAACCTAGTGGCCACGTTTTATGAATTCAGACAGATATGTATTGTATTATTATTAGCTGTTTTTCTTTCATTTCATTTTCAATTTATTTTGTAGCTGGGTATTTACTATTTGAAATAAACTTTTTAACAAAGGAGAAAGGTATAACTTTACAGGAGAATATTTTGAAAGAGGCTCCACGTCTAAATAAAAAATAGTCATTAGCTACCTAACTTGCAAGCAGAGGCTACATTTTCACTGTGTGAGCTGGTGTGCGAAAAGTAGCCTCTGGCGACAACCGTTCAATTTTCTATCATGCATACGCCAAATTTGTCACACGATTTGCAAGCAAAATTAATTGTCAGGTCTGTCATCAAATGGAGCGAGTTTTGCGGGAATAAAACTCTGATCTGCTACACAAGACTCACGCAATGCTTTAAACCGGTCAAGAACAGGAAAAAACCCGTTTTTATTAGTCCAGATTTCTGGACGGATTTGAACGGTTGTCAGCAGAGGCTACTTTCCGCATGACAGCTCACACAGCGAACATGACAGCTCACACAGTGAAAATGTAGCCTCTGCTCGCGGGGTATTAGCTACCAAACGTTAGTTAAAGAATTCTGCATTGTAAACCAAGAATTCTCCGATCTCTTTAATGCTAAATGAACACCCTAAAACACATACTTGAACGGTGCTATTTCTGGCATGTGTTATTGTGAACACTGCCTCATTCCATAATTTTGTACACCTGCCAACTTTTTCTACATCAAATGCTTGAGATTAACGCCTTGTCATGACTGGTATTTCCGAAAATGTCCAGGCAACTTCTAAAGGTTTCCTAAGATTTTCCATAGACTGCTCAATGTTGTCGCACATGTCCTAAAACCTTCCAATGACCTTTTAACATTTCCAAAGCTAATTAAAAGGCAACAATTTTAACATTTTGTGATACAATAGTGAAATACAAAGTCAACATTGAGGAACAACATTTTGGAATAGTCAACATTTTGGAATATTTTTGGGGATTGAAATTGAGTTGAGTTTTCATTGTTAATCATTTGTTAAAGACTAATTCCTCCGGATTTTATAATCAGGCCTGAGAAATTGTCTTTGATGTGTGAAATCAATGTCTTTAGTCTGCAGGCATGAGACTCACATATGAGAGGGAAGGCACATATAATGATTTTGCTTCAGATCTTGACTACAAATTTTTTTATTTTCATGACGGACTTACAAAATTAGGAAACAACTGACACCAAATCTACAGAGGACTAAAATTGAACTGCACAGATTAACACTGGCAGTGCATACATAATATATAGTCATAACTGGACATTCTATATGAAAAACAATACAATCAAATAATGATGAAATAAACAGTGGCGAGGACACAAGACAGTACCAGATGACCTGTTACACTTCCAATACTTACTATTCTAGAACCGGTAAAAGTACTAAGCTTTATTTCTATCGTTTAACGGAACGAAGGCTGGCTTTAGCTCATCAATAATGCATTATGACTTCCTCGATTACTCTAACCATTATACAGTTTTCTCGTAAGGATGACCTTAGGTCAATCTGGCAGTGAATCAATATTCGTTCTCTAAGCGCTGAAGGAATACACAGAAACGCCAAAGATACAGTGTATTTTACGACGGGAGTAGTTTTGTCATTGCAAACACTCGGTTAAATATTTGTCCCCATTTTAGCTATAAATGCTGGCAAAACAGCACAGCTCGTACCTTGTGTCGATGGACATAGCGTATTCTACAAAGTCGCATATAACATTTCGCTGCTATAATATATAAATATAGATGTGTTGTACTTTGTACTGAAAGCTAGATCTCAAGAGAGCGAGCACCATATATACACGTGAGCAAAGCAAGAAACGATGTATCTCAGTGTGGCGTACCGCTTGGCAAGTTCCCGTTTGCGTTTGGATTCTTAAGAAAAGCTTCAAAATGAGTGGATAAGAATATTCCGAAGAAAGAAGAAGAGAAAAGGTAATATAAGGCTTATATTCCTTATGTTGCTTTAAAAACACTAGAATATTGTACTGAACTTTACTGGTTCGACGACTTTCAACTTGAGTTGTAAATGCTTTTGGGCTATAAACAGCGGGAATTTTAATAAACAGAACCTACCTTCCTGCCATCTTTCTAGTTCTTCTGTCACAATAAGCACATATACAGCGGTCCGACTTTGGTTAGCATCATTCTAAAAGGCGAAAGGTAGGTTAGTCTAAACACAACAATTCTCTAAAGGGCCAGGCAAACAAAAGCATTGGTAACGACTGTTTTACCACAAAGGGAATATTCACACCTGAAACTCGCCCAGAAAACGTCCAAGCTTGCCTCGAACACCAGCCTAGAGATAAGAAATACCACAATCAAACAACAGACTAAACGCTAACAAATAACGCCGAAACCTGAACGAATTAAAAGAAAAAACCAAACGCAAACACAGTCCTATGTGATAAGGCTTTGTCTTATAAACGCAGCTCAGCTTAACGAAAAAGTCTGTCACTAACTTCTTCCACAACTTCGCGAACTGCCGCCTCTTTTGGTTCTTCGCCAGGTTCAACTCCTCCAGATGGAACAACCCACCGACCAGGATGCCGAGAGCTTGAAATTAGCAGGACCTACAATGAACAAACATCAGCATTACAGTGTCTGGCCTGACGGCCGGTCGAGACATGTGTTCTGCGATGTGAAGGAACCAAATGTGTAGAACCTCTTTTTCCTGATCAGTTCTGAAGCAGACACATCCTGCTCTCCTCGTGTATCCATCCTCATCTTTCGTTCTGATACTATTTCCGCGGTTTTTTATCATCCTCTTGGGTACAAGACAATTCGAAAGAAGTTTCGCTCACCACCGAAAACGAACATGCAGACTTGTCGCCATGACAAGACTACATGAATAGTAAGCGGCGATTTGTGATTTATATAGTAACACCGGTGTATTGTGGGATATTTGACGAGACCGGAACTGTTTTATGAACAACATCCGGTTCACTTTTTGGGACCGGTCCAGATTGGACACCGGTCAAAGACCAGGGGAACTAAATAAGGGCAAATGGAACGACATTTTTTTTTATGTGATCAGTTTCTCACGAAATCTTAATAAATTCTAGATCTCAGTGAAGTAGAACTTCGCAGCCGTTTTAAGAGTCGTCGCGAAACTCTCCTCCCAACAAAGGGACAACCCAAGGAACGGCTGTAGCCGGGACTGGCTAGCCTGCGAACATAGAAAAAGTAGCAATGAAAACGGGAGTTTTGACCGCCCTACAAACTAGACTTCCGAGATGTAAGACCGCGGCGATCGAGCGCTAAAGTGGGGGTGGGGTGGGTGTCGTCAGGGCTCCTGATGTCATAGTGTTGGGCGTACAGCTGTACTCCATCAGCACATTTCAGTGAGGCAAATGACAACTGTTGATGGTGATCTTTTGGGATAATAGAGAGATTTAAACAGTCTCAAACCGACAGTACAAAAAGGCGACACATCAAGTTGGGCCTCATTTTGCTAGAGGCACTTGAAAACATGGAAATGCATTCCATTGTTCCATTTTTACCTCCCTTGCAGGCAAGGCCGATTCAGGGGCCTTGAAGGAGGAAGGACAGAGACCGTGCAGTTCTTAAAATGAGGCGGTTTACAAGTTTCTTACACAAGCCGGCTAAACAAATAGGAAGAAAGTGGTCTGGACTGATGAATCTGAACATAATATTGAAATATGGGCGTAGAAGGCGGCAATGGCTCCTGCCCTTGCTTTATTTTCCACATACTTTACAAAACAAGGAAAATTAAAGAACCGTAGACCAGGAGCCGATTAGATATAAATCCCTTTTTTCGTGCCCTTTGGACGCACATTTTGAAAAATAACTTGGTAAAAATCATCAACGTGACTTTTGCGTTGCACAGTATTTTCCAATTTTTTATAATCCTCTTTCCCCTTCTTTCTCCTGGTTGGGTCCCTTCTTCTTTAAACCCCTCCCCTCTTTAAGCACCCATCGATTTTTCGTCTCCAGTTACTGACACACCGAGACCAAAACGTAAAACACGTGTTCGTATCGTGAATCAGAGATGTGGCGTGGTGGCGTGAGATCTTGGCGTGAGGTCTTTTTCCAACGCTCAACCTTCGAGTGGTTAGCCTGTTCCAGGCTCTCAGATAGTTGGGAAGACGCGAAAGTAACAGGCACGCGAAAAGTTGGCGGGCGGGAAAAAAAGGAAAAAGGAGCCCCATCTCTCCCCAGTTTCCTCCCGTTTTATTTAGACTTCGCGAGGACAACGGATCAAGAGAGAACACCTAGGGACTAGGCTGAGCGGGCCCGACTATCTCTAAGCCTGGAACAGGCTATCGAGTGGTGAGATGCGCAGATCGCTTATAAACAACAGGCCCAAACCTGCAACTTGCCTTTCCCTAGCCTAGGGAAAGGCAAGTTGCAAGTCGTAAGATTTTACGGTAAAATCTAGTCACGCTGACTTTGACGAGCCTATGTGTTCCTGACACTGGTTAGGACCCTAGCCTGCTCTGATAATCTCTTCTCTGAGTCCGTCTTCCTGATGCCTAAAAAGTAGACTACAAGTGGTCCCCCATTTTTCCTCAGGGATAGTAGAGCGAGCGAAACGCGCGCGCACCTGAAAATCACCCCACGCGAGAAAAGGCGACACGCGGCGGGGAGAGCGCGTGGGGTGATTTTCACGCGCGCTCGCGTTTCGCTCGCTCTGCTATCCCTGAGGAAAAATGGGGACTACTCTTAGTCTACCTAAAAAGTAGCAACACTCGATCCTCTGGGAGGTCGGGGAACTCAACGACTGAGTTTTGACTAGTCACCAGGACTCCAGGACTCAGTTCAGTAGTGAGTCTGTTTAAGACACAGGTTTCCTTTTTCCCAACCTTTGCTGTCTTGAGCCGTCGTGTGTGATGCGGTTTGAAAAAAAATGGTAAAAGGTTAATCATTACCTTCTCATCAATATCTCCCTACTCCCAACATTTCATTTTCTCTCACCTCCCCTACCGTCGCCCCAATTTCTCCCTCCTACCTACTTTTTCGGGCCATTTCTTTCTCTCCCATCTTCTTAGATCATTCTCTCTTGTTAATGTTTAACCAAGAAATAAAATATTATTATTAGAGCCGAAAAAGCAGAAAAAGGTCTCTTGCTCTTGCAGTCTACGAAATCTGCTTCAGCGGCATTGTAGTAGCTAAATAATGTATAAAAAGTCACGATTAACTTACCTCTGCGATGTTAGTACATTGATTGAAGTGAGTTCACGTTTTGAAAGATCTTCCCATTGTGACAAGCGAACACTTACACTTATCGACGATTTTTGTGGTCAGTTACTTTTGACATACTTTTGATTGCTACTCCCTTGACTGGAGGTTAAACCCAGTTTTCGGTAGCCTGCGGAAACATCCGTTTCTCCTCGCTCTTTTTATGTTTTCGCAGGCTAAGTTTTCGGGACCCTGAAAAAGTGTCCCTTTCCCCTGAGTAGAGATGTACCTTCCCTAGAGGTAACAAATACAAAGATTATCTGAATTTATCCGGGACCAAATCCCGGGGGGTCACTTGGGTAAATTTTTGCTGGGTATGTGCCGCTTGCCTCTCAGAGCCCCTACTCCATTATAGTCTATACTATGGCCAATTATAGACCCCATCTTAGTAATAAGGATTAAATTAACTACAAAAACCGTGGACAAAGATCCTGCTAGTTGTAAACGCCAAAATATAAAGCACTAAAAACGAGAAGTCCAAAGACAACTGCAAAGCTGATTCCGAACAACTAGTATTGTTTTTTATAACAACATTTCGGCTGGCCATACCAGCCTTCTTCATTTACAGATGTTACTGAACTTATGTAGCAGTCACAATATTATATAGATGGAGAATGTCGCAATAAAAGGGAGAGGCGGAAATGACGTACAACATAAAAACTGGAAAGGAAAAATACTAAGGATATGGATTACAATAATTCGTCACGGCGGTTTAGGCCATGAGGTTCAAGAGTCGTGGCCTTATCTATCAAATGCGACTCCCTGGCCTTACGAACTGAGTCACGTGAAGAATGAATTTTCTCTAGTGGGATTAACTGCACGTCAGTATGAGAATGGTTAGAGTGAGAGAGAAAGTGTTCAGAAACAGTAGTGGGTTTAGATTTAAGGTTAGTTTTGTCGACTGCACGTCTGTGTTCGTTAAATCTGTCCTTGAGACGTCGCTTAGTTTCACCTATATATTGTAAATTACAACGGTTACATTGACTTTGCCACTTTTCGGCAAATGATTAATTTTCGCGATCGCAACTTAGTCACTTTCTATTTTCTATGAATTGACCCATTTTTTAGATTGAATGAAGAACACTAAACTTTTCATCGGCAGTACAAATATTCTGGTACGTTTTCTAACCGTAAATATGAATAACTGTCTTACCCCAGAAAATCCGAAACGTGCGACCCCATTATAGTCAATCCAGTCGTGAAAATGCAACCCCATCTAGCGTCACATCACCATTAGCCTCTTACAAGGAAGTACCCCCCCCCCCCCCTCCCGGACCAAATCTATAGATGTGTCTCAAAGGAGAGGTTTCACTGTATATCGAACGCGGGTTAATTGAATAGCCCACGTTCGATATATTAAAATTCTAACATGACTCCGAGGCTTTACGGTCAAAATTGTGAATCATTGACTCGCAATTCCCGAAAGACTGACTTGAGCACAATGAAAACCAGACCAAATATAGAAAAATGACCAGAAAGCCTTGGAGTCATGTTAGAATTTCAATACAGTC